>ML803810.1:74337-136719 GCA_009831015.1 Picea engelmannii | reverse complement strand
ATGAACAATTCTTGAAAGTTAAAAGCCATTGTTCCCAATGATTGTAACCATTGGACTCCTAGTACAACGTCAACACCACCCATGGGTATAACAATCATTGGAATATTAATTACATATTCCCCCATAGTAATATTGATCTTATGGAATTTTCCTGAGCAATTGATAGTTCCTCCATCTTCAATCATTACTTGAAACTCTGGAACTGGATAAATAAAGCAATCGATAGCTTTGGCTAATTTATATTAAATGAAATTGTGAGTACTAGCATAATCAATTAGGACTATTACCCTTTTCTTTTTGATATATTCTTCAATATTGAGGGTTTGAGGAGTGATAATTCCATCCAATGCATGATATGGTATGGTGGGATTCAACTCTTTAGAAGAAATATCTTCTACGTTTTCATCTTGAGATGGTTCTTGTTCTTGTTATTCTTCTTCTTCCTCTTCACAATCTATGTAGAATAATTTATTCTCACCACACTTATGTCCCTTACTGTACTTGTTGTCACAATTAAAGAATAAACCTTTTTCTTTTCTTTCCTCCAATTGTTGAGGTGTTTTAGAAGAAGGAACATTATTCTCTCAATAAATGTTATGAGTGTTCCTTCTAGTAGCCATAGCCATATTTTTACTTTCAACATTTCTCGCCACCTTGAACACATTCTCCAATGATTTGGGTTCCCAAAGGAGAACCTCATGTTTAATTTTATCCTTTAAAGTTCCTATGAATAAATCAATCAGGTGCTCATATGGAATATTTGTTACCTTTATATTCAATATTTGGAAGTTCTCAATGTGTTCTGCAATTGAACCCTTTTGCTTGAGATTTATCAATTAACTGAAGATGATATTGCTCCTTGTATCCTCATAGTCTGCTATCATTTATTCCGTGAAAATTGTCTAAGTGACAAGTGATTTGTGATAACAAAGCCATTGATACCACACAAAATGATTGGGTTCTAAATATAAATATGCAATTCATACCTTTTGTGTGTGTGGCACATCATGTAGATCAAAGAATTGCTCCATCTGGAGTATCCATGTGATTGGATCATTACCATCAAAATTCCTCATATTGATCTTAGGAAAGTGGTTGGTCTTCAACCCAAAGTTGGATTTTCTCCAATCTTGATTCATCTTCCTTGTGTCCTCATCATGAATTTCATGGGATACATTTTCACTTTTAGGTGGCCTCTCTATTAACAATTTTATTCAATCCTTCCATGATCTCCCTTTTTAAACCATCTATTATGAGAAAAATCTCTCTATGGCTAGGGGAAAACCACAACAGATCGAAATGACTACAGAAATAAACTCTATTCTCAAGTATGCTATATAAACAAATATGATAGCAAGACAAGATAAAAGGGCCTACCTCGTCTAGACATTCGATGAAGTCCACCGTTGAGCACTTGACCCAAAGCAATATACCTGCAACTAGTCCTCAACAACCAAGCAAATAAATCATATGGTGATAATATATGATGTTAGCACATTCAATAGAATAATCCATTAACATTCATAACAAATACGCCCATGGAATAATAATTCAAATATTTGCAAGATATCAATTGGACGAGAAAAGAGTATTTATATTAAGATATGATTAGCAGAAGTGAATAAGTTAAAGACTTCTGTGTCAGAATGGTTTGGAACCGAGAAACTAAGTTCCTTCCTATTGGGCCTCCACCACTTCAATCTTCCACCAAAGATAAGCTCATGTAAGAGAGACAATGGATTTCTCACTGAATAAGGGAAGAGCTTGGGGGATGAACACTGTGTTCAGACTTAAAGGATAAAGGGATGCAGACTCAATGTGAAGTGAATAATTCCTCCAGAGTAACTTTGCTCTCAAATTTGAATTATTTCTCTTCTTTTCCATAGCTTGGAATTGGCCCATTTATAACCTTCAAGTGGAACTGAAGGTCCGAGTCGGAATGTTTTTAGTATATGGAAGGCCAAGGATCATTGGTCTCCTGTCGTGACATGGAAAGCCGACACTATTTTTCAATTTTGGGCACATTTCCTGATGTACACAGGTTGTAGTGGTACAACTTACGTATACACATGTTGTATAATAGGCAACGTGTGTATATGTGGAAAAATTGTATTTTTAGCTCTGGGATTTGCAAAAAGGGATGACAAGTCTGCATAGGGAAATGGAAAAAGGCCTTATGTGCAAGATTGCATGGGGTGAGGAAAATATTTCTATAACAGATTCCCCCTAATGTGTGAGTTCATAGGATTATCTACGATGGCGGAAATACATTATAAAAACCCAGAAGTGGAGTGATGGGGAACCAGTTGGAAGAACTAGTTTCTCATTACAATTTGTCTGACTTTGAATGCATGGCTGCCAATTTGAATTACACTACATATCCATGTGAAAATATACCAAACAACTATCCATGGCCATGAATAGGAAAATAAAAATGCGGTTACATGCCAAAGGCTATCATAATCATGAACAAGGCCCAGTAGAACCAGTCTCAAAATCAATCTGAAGATATCTGTATACAATGGAGTACAATCTGATATCCCATGATCACTGAAGTCACATAGGTATTGGTCCAATGAAAAGGAAGAAAAAACTCATGAAATTTGTGGCCACATACTGATGTCTTCAAGTAGTCTACACAATCCTCCAAAGGTGCAAGTCTACATCGTGTGAATAAAGGAGTTCAGGTCGAACACAATGAGACTTCATTTGATTACCGATCATTGAGGTATACCATTAACAAATGTGAGACAACCTACCGATGATGAAAGTAGGTATCAAGGCATCGAGAAAATTCTTACAAGTGTGAATAAAGGAGTCTGGGTTGAACACTTGTAGAATCCATCGATCAAGAGACATTGATGTATTCCCAATTGTCAATGGCGAGAGAACCTACCACTAATGATTGCAAGCCTCTAGGTACTCATAGGACTCTAGGTCTTGTTTCTAGAATAGATGAGATGAATTTGATGGAAGGAGACCTGCTGAAAGGAGAGCATTAAGGCACCTCTCATCATTTAGAATGAGGTACAAAGGATGAGCTTCATGATTTGGAGAAAATCGAACAAAGAACATGTTCAAGAACCAACGAACCTGTGCATCTTTCGCATATGCCAAGTGCAAGAGGTACACAAAAAAGACCCTCTTAATAGTAGCCAATGAGGAAAATTGTTGACAAAGGCGAGGAAACCACCAATAAGGCTAATGGCATCCAAGAAACTACATGAATCCCAATGTGTGAATAGATGTATTGCCATCGAACATAAGGGAAACCACCCAGTCAATGACCAATGATGAAATGATGACTGTTGGGTTCAAGGTTACCTACCAATGAGGAAAGTAGGACCAGGGTGTGTAATAGGACTACAACATTATGTGATTCTGAGACAAACTGAGGGTATGGCTGACATGCAAAGTCAAGAGTTCTGAGGAAAGGATGAAACAGGTTGACAGACATCCTTTGAACAAGAGCACGATAAATATGGAAGACTCTGGTAGCATAGACTCAATGATGAAACCATGAGATGTAGGAGGCATCAATCAAACTCTCCATAGTGACTGGAAGAGTAACTAGTCGGTGGAGAAAATTCTTTGTAATGAGCTCAACTTCCTAAGGCTATGCTAAACCCAAAATTATGATGACAAGTGGACTCAATAATTTTGTGCTCTGTTCAAAGGCGACACGACTTCTGCCAATATAAGATAATACTCCCTTCCCACCCGTCTTTTTTTGTTTTTTCATAGTCAAATGAATGCTATGATACAGAGGAGGAAACGAGTGTCACAAGTAAGAAAAACTAGTTCCAACAGTGGAACATACCTATGCTCAATGCAAGAAGGTGCATGTGGGAGATGGACACTCATGGGAATGTTCCCTCCTGGATATAGGGTGCCAAATTGTGAAGGATATAAACGAGGCTCTGCTTGGTTGAGGATGCTAAAATACCGAGGAAAAGGGTTTATAAGACAAAGTGAGAACTGACTATAGGCTCAATACTGCAAGCAAGGGCATGAGATACAATCACAACTTAATGCCAAAAAATGTCCTTTTTCATAATCTTAGTCTACTCGGTTTGAAAAAGGGATAAACTTGTACCAAATAGACATCCTTTCAAATCCAATTTACGAGTGTGAAAGAGACAAGTTCACTCGACAATATTTTCACATTTTGAAAACAAGTTGGAAAAGATCTTAACTAAGACTCACGACCTTTCAAGTCCAATTTAACGAGTGTGAAAGGGAAAAATTCACTCAGCATTATTTTCTCTTTTTAGACGAGTCGAAAAAGAGCTTAAATCAGACTCGCTTGGGAGTTTCTAGGTGGCATGTCACGGGGGAGGCCAAGGCTCCCATGCTAGACTTCTATGGAATGTCAGTATCTTAAGAATAACTGACACAATATTGGGAAAACCCAAAGCCCTCCAAGTCGAGGAGGATAAAGTGATAGCAGAGGTTATCTTCTCTGTGATATATCAGATAATGTCTCTTACTTGAAATGACATAGGTGAAGGCATTGTGTTGACACGAAGTTGAAATTGTACCCTTTGAAACTTGAGACTTCATTATTTCCTAGTCATGGAGCCTCCTTTAGTTATAAAAAGGAGAGTCAAATTCTTTCGATTCTTCGGATTCAGGTTTCAAATACCCACAAAATATGTTTGTTAGTTAACAACTCCATTGTCCCGGTGCCAAAAACCCGAAAAGGCTTTATTATTTAAAGAAATAAAGGAAAAGAAGCAAACGTTATAAGTCTCGACACGCTTTTCAAAAAACACTTTTTAATCGTGATTAATTAAAACCTTAAACACAATCAACAGTGCATTAATTTTTCATGTTTTGGGTTTCCTTGAATCAAAGTATTTTCAAAATATCGATTCTTGAACTTTCGATCCCCGATTTTCCGAAAAGAAGAAATTAACTCCTAATCTTGATTAATTGAAGTATTGATACCAGTTAGCGCCTAAACTAATCCCATTGCGATTTCATGATTCGGGGTTTGCTTATGGCATACCTCTTGGAGACTAGATCCCCAAAACTCTGAAATGCGAAATCGTGATTCTTTAACAAAGTCTAAAACAAATTTAAATTAACTTTAAAACGAGATTAATGATGATTAAACCACTTTTCATGGTTCGTATTT
Source organism: Picea engelmannii (assembly GCA_009831015.1). NCBI lineage: Eukaryota > Viridiplantae > Streptophyta > Pinopsida > Pinales > Pinaceae > Picea > Picea engelmannii. The sequence goes on along the minus strand of ML803810.1, from coordinate 131,579 downwards.
CTGGATTTGTTGCAAGCAATTCTCTGAAGCTCCTGTTTTGAATTCCCCGATATATGGCAACATTAATAAAAGATAAATGGAGATACTTTTGACAGAAAGGCGTATATCTGAGCATATCTCCCCCATTAAAACATTAAATTCCTATCACCTGCGTCAGTACGTTCACTATAAGACAAGTTAAAGGTTCATAAGGTTCTGTGTTTCGAATTTCATTCTTATTTTTCACTGTCAGGACTGATTCATATTCAGCCTAAGCTTATACATTCTTCCTCTGCAACAGGTTTTCGTTCTAGCACGAAAGTTATGGCACCTAAAAGGGTGCTAAAGAAAATTGAAGAAGCAACTGAAGGATCAAGTCCAGAGGGAGATGTCATGTCTGATACAACACTGCATGTCATTGATTCCATTAGATCTTGGAGACAAATGTTTGAACTATTGCAATATGGAATCAAGAATTCCTCCCATGATTCTGATAACAAGCTCCAAGACATAGCAGATTCAGAGTTGCACAAAGTAGCGACACGCCCACAGCGTATGTCTTACAATGATATGATCAGTTGGGCCCTAGAGAGAATGGACATGTAGACGAGGAACATTTTAGACAGTCAAGGGGTCGTCGTTGGCTCCTTCAGGCAAGAGAATATACAAGGAATGTACAAACTGTCTCCCAATCCTAAATACATTTATAATAAAGAATTCATAAGTGAATTTCAAAAGAAAGAATGTACAGAGGCAGATCAAACATACCCCGACATAATCAAAGACTGGTGGAGATACCCAGCCAAATTCAGGGCTGATACCCATGACATTTATTCCATAGGCTCATTGAATGAGTACATGGTCTATGTGGCCATAATGCTATGCAGAATTTTCGGGAAGAAAGATCCTGCACATTTCCCTGCAGAATGGGTCCCCCTTCTACATGAAACAATCGAAGGATACAACTTCAATTGGAACAAGATTCTATTAGATAGCCTGGATAAGGAGGTTATGGAATATCAAACTACAATAAGGTCGACGAGTGGCCTTTTACATGTCTGCGTACATCATGGATGCTATATGTTTCTCTACTCCTTTACCCTTGATGAACTGGAGTTGGAACCCAACCTGCACTGAGCCCATTCATGAATATCATTCTAAGCTATGAGAGGAAAATGATAAAGACTCTTTCTATGAAGTTTGTCATTTGGTGGTTATACTGGTGAATTAGATATTGTATGGGTATGCACCCCCCAGTATTTCAGAGTTGGTCATAGGAAGCCTCAAGGCGGATGCCGACTGGTTTATCGAGGATAATTTCTCCTACATCAGGGTTTTCAGATGTTCGATCCCTCCCCATGCACTTCCAAAATTCCTCCCTGACAGGATGGTATGTAGGGAGGTAGCTCATCAGATAATAACATGTGACATTGGGATAGAACTGAAGGTAGCTCAGAAAAAGTCTTGGCCAATATTTCCTGTACAAATTGGGAATTCGCCACTTCTCAATTTAGGTCATTCCAAAGTTGAAGTTGCAGCAATATAAGAGGTCAAGCTGGTAGATCTCGAACACAGGAAACACGACCCCTATCAGGTAGTGGGAATCCACATGGCTCATTGTGGCATGAAAGCATACGAACATGAGAAGTCCCCTTTCGATGACATTTTCAAAGGGGCCAAAACCTATGAGGAGGTGTTATATAGAATATAGACACCACCATCAGACTTGCAAACCAGTCTCCTAACCTTCCAGAGACACAGACAAAGTGGTTTTCCCAAGGTACTGCAAGGATAGTCAATAATCCTTCCTCCAGTACAAGAAAATGCTCCTCCAAACCCTAGACAAGAAGGGAAAAATAAAGAAAACATCGAGGAAATTCCTCAGGAAACTGAAACTTCTTCGCAAAAAATAGAAGTTTCATAGAAAGAAAATCCAGGATCCAAAACAGAAAAAGGGTCTGAGATACCCTCCAAGTCTGGTGAATCAACTCCCCCCTCATCATCAACTATTCCTATTGACGTTCCTGAGAAAGTAGGAGAAACACCATCAACGGAGTTGGGCAGCCCTATTACATCCTTGACTCCCCTACAATCAACTTTTGGGAATCCTCATTTACAAACCATATACATTAGTGACCTTACTCCTATATCCAGAGATGAGATACCTCGCTCTTATTACATTTTCAGTAAAAAGAGGAAGGCTATGTTGAAACAAGAGATACATCAGAGAGAAGGGTGCTATGGTAAAGAAGCATAAAATTCTGGTAGATGGGTAGAACTTGGAAGAAGAAGAGTTCACCACAGAGGTAGTAGGATCTATGGGAGCTTTGGCAACAACCAATATGTTCACAATGGATAGTATGAAATCAAGGCTAAGACAAAAGAATCATATGATAGCCTAGCTGCAAAAACAACTAAAGGACACTGAGAAAAATATCAACAAAGAGATAAACAAAGGACTAGAACATGCTTGATCCGTTGACAAACAAGAAATTCAAATGATAAAGGCAAATTTGAATGAAATGTATACAAAGATGCAGGCTAGTCGAGGACAGGACACCCAACAGGAATAATTAACTAAACAATTACAGGAGAGGTTAGATTCTATTCAAAATCAGGTGATAGATATGAAAGTTTTGCAAGCCCAGGCACTGGAAGTGCACACAAAGATAGAAGTAGGGCAACATAAATTAATTTCCAAAGTGGAAATCATTCAGAACTACTTCCAACAAGTAAGTCAATCTTTTCATAGCATCCTCTTGAAAGAAAAAGAAGCTAAAGTAGCCCAGACTACTTTTCAAAAGGCAACTGCACTTTCAACAAAAGAAGAGGTATCAAAAACTCAAAAGTTGTCCATTACAGAGTAAATAAGAGGTGATATCATGCTCAAGGTATGGGAGGCCAACATTGTCGAAAATAAGAGAATAACCAAAGAAGTTAAGGACAATTGTGAAGAAGTATTCGGTCTGCTAGACAAAGGATCATTAGGCATTGGAAGAGACAATTGTCCCGGGCTCCTTGGACAGATTAACATTGAAAGACATCAATTCAATTTCAAAGAGAAGTTGAGTGAAATTTAGATGGAAATTTCACAAATAAAAGAAGTTGATGTCATTCAAATAGACAGGTGGCTAGTGAGGTCAAATTTTAGGTTGCAATCAATTGAGTTTGTTGGTAAAGTGATTGAATACCAACTTCTAAAAATACAGAGGACGTTCTATCTTTTTGAGGCGAAGGATTTCCCAGAGCCTCCTAGATTTTTTGCGCAGTTTCTAGAGAAATGTGTTGAATGCCTCAGATTGAAAGAAGGAGTTACTTCAACAAAACAATGAAGTATCATTTTGAAAGCTCGAATTATCAAGATTACACATAAATAAATGATGACCATGCAAACACTTCAAGATTTGGCATTCTTGTAACCGTTAGCCCCTAGAAGTTAGCAAATCACCAACTATCAAAAGGGGAGATTTTGTATAAATATTTTTTTGCAAGACTAAAAAAAGGGGTTTTTGTAGCCGATTGTACCAGAGAAGTTTTCTCATTTACTGTGATAAAAGATAATACAAAAGGAGATTCTAAATTCTGTCGGCTCTGAGTTATGTGTTCCTCTTTACTTTCATTTTCAGTTTTTTTCACTCATGCATTTCTGATGAATGTCTTACTGCAACTTAGTATAACACTTGCTGTGGTTAAAAGTTATCTGGTTATCTAGTGGTTTACAATTTATCCTCTGAAATTGCTATCAACAAGTTTAAGACCTGAAAATTATTTAGATTACTTCATTTTGTACTTCATTAGAGATCTCTTATCCTTTTCTTCTCCTATTGTAATGCGAGATTCTTCCATGATTGACGCCTCACATTATTCAACAGCTTTATGTTTTTCCTCTCCATCATTTCATGATTTTTGAATTTAACTCAGGCGTAGGAAACGACCTCTAAGGCTGTTATGTTATTATTCTAATTTTGAAAACTTTTCTCTTGTAATTCAAAACAAAAGTAGAAACTTTAAAAACAAAGTTTGAGACCTTTTAACCTTTATCCCTCATGACTGTACCTAATACTATATGTATCTCTTTGAACTTATTTAACTGTACCTATTATCGATCAAACTAGTATTGCTTTGAGCTTATTTAACACCATCTTACAGATAGAAAACACTCGGGTCGAGTTAGAACGTTCATGGGAAGTAATTGAGAGATATATTAGCATCCAAGAACAATGGGAAGCTAGACATAGATAGTTAAGAAACCAACCTTGATTCACCTTTCATAAAACTGATACCTTACCCCTTAGCTCTCTCTACTTTTTCGGATGCCTTGATGGTATACTTTAGAGCCTTAAATTATAAACTCAAGAACAACATCTTTTTGGCACCGCTGCCAGGGATCGAAGAAATGAAACTTTTTCCCTGGGAAGAACGACATTGACACTTTCTTTCTTTGATAGTGAACAAAGATCGAAAACCTTTTTAAGGATACCTTCATCTTTCAGTTGGCTACTCCATGATAAATAAACTAGCTTTGAGCCGAAAGAACACTAGGAAGAACCCAGACGAAAAGCAGACTTCACCAATTTCCAACCCAGAAAAAGTTTTAAGATCAAGAATATCCCTTAAACATATTTCTCCATCGACAAATAAAATTTTTCAACCTAATCCTACACAATCGAACCCTAGGGAGCTACTTGAAAGATCCATCTCACTTCCCGCTTCAATCGATACCTTTTCTTTTCCTGAAGTACAAATTCCTAACTCTGGATACTCTGACGAATATCCTGTATATCTTGACTCGACTCCGGTTGATTCTCCTATATATTCACCCTGTGAGTCTGATGAAACAAGTTCACATTTTCCTAGTACTTCTTTCTCAAGTTTTTTGTACCTTGATAACCAGTTTCCTCCAACTTTTACGCCCTGTTCAAACACAACTGAAAATTTACCATACCACTGTAACACTCTCCCTTATAAGCTCCAAGTTCTAGCCCCTAGATCACCAATAGCAGCAGTCGAAGGAGGTGGGGTTGGAGGTGGTGCTCCAGGCGGTGCTGAAGGAGAAGGAGAAGGCGACTAAGTACCACTCCCTGGAATATTTTCCATAGTGGCCGCTAGATATGCCCCTTTGGTCCTCCCAGTTCCTCTTCATGACCTCCCTAAAAATTACATGAAAAATCTTCCAAAATTCATAGGGGAAGGCGATTTAACTACACAAGAACACATCAATTTCTTTGACCAATTTTATGATATCCTAGGACTTGAACACGAAGATGTCTACTCCAGACTCTTAGTGCAGAATTTTGAAGGATAGGTGAAAACTTGGTTCCGAGGCTTAGCAGTAGGATCTATAAGGTCATATGAGGAAATCAGAAATGCTTTCATCAGATAGTGGGGAGAAAGGAAGGACCACCTCTATTATCTAACTGAATTTGGGGCTCTCAGAAAGAGAAACTCTTAATCGGTTCTCGAGTTCACCCAAAGATTCAATAAATTATATAATAAAATTCTAGCCGAGGTTAAACCTTCCCAACCCGCAACGAAAGTAACTTTCGCTGGAGATTTTGACCCTGATTTCGCCCTGTTATTGTGAGAGAGGAGATCAATAGACCTCACCAAGATGAAATATGATTCCCTATAAATTGAATCAAACATGATGGCATCAGGAAAACTAAAAAACAAAGTTGAAACTGGAAATAAAGAAACCAAAAGGTACAGAGAACAAGAGGACCCTCTAGATCAGGGAAATCTTCAGGAGACAAAATGGACGATCTGGCGAGAATAGTTAAATAATTGTTAAACAAGATCTCAAGAATGGAACTCAACCAAGTGAAGAATGATCATTTTCCCAGAAAGGATTTCATAAGGAATCCTAATCCTCAAGCTCAACAAAGACAGATAAAAAATGAGGATAAAAAAATCCAGGCTCCCTTTAAGAGTGAAAAAATTATAGGAGAACAAGACGACAAAGATTTTGAGGATTTAAAATAAGGTACAAATAATATTGGCGATGAATGTTTACAACCCTATTTATCGAGACAAGACTCTAAAAAATCATTAAATGGAGAAAATAGATCTAAGAACAACTAGAACAATATCATTTTAGAAGATTCGACCAATAAGGGTATTGCAAATGGTATAATGGTCAAACTTCACCAGAAGTACAATCTAAGGCCTAGAAATAGGAGTCTTACGACCGCCCCAATGAAAAGGATTATGCCGAGGGGTGAGACAAACAAGGCAGCCCTGAAAAATGATGAAAAATAGACTGAACAAACTAACATCGCCGACACATAGCCTACCAAGGCAAATTCAGTCGAAACACCCATCGTCAAAATACAGATAGCGAAGGTTCGTGTCACTGAAACAAAAAACTCACCACAAAAGAAAACTGAAAAGAAGGGGATAAAATTCCAAACCTTAGAGAGCGACAAAACTATGGGAAATTTTAATCTGGAAAATGAAATAAATAAAATCAAGATTCCTATACCTTTTGTCGAACTGGGGAAAAATCCAATGTACAGAAAGAAAATTGCTAAGATGATTAGTTTTTCGGAAAATGAAAGTCAGGCCGATGTCATAAAACTTAGAATATGACAAGCCTAATATTATTTTTAGCCCACATTTCGAAGGCACCAATGACACCTTTGCCCCTTTCTATATCACGCTAATCGTGTTCGATCACCTACTTCATAACTGCATGTAGCTTAGATTTTGGAGCATCTCACAATGTAATGCATAAATCTATTATGGATAAACTTGGTCTTGAAATCATCAGGCCTTATGGAGATTTATATTCTTTCGATTCAAGAAAAGTTAAATGTATAGGCATGATAAAAGGCTTAGTTGTAAACCTTGCACAGATACCCGCAAAAAGTATTCTAATGGATGTGATTGTCGCTGATATACCCTCGAAGTATGGCATGCTTTTGTCCAGGTCTTGGGGTGCCAAGCTTGGGGAATCCCTCCAACTCGACATGGCATATGCCATGGTCCCGGTCTTTGGAGGACAGTTCACACGCCTATACAGAGAAACCAGGTTGGCATTTACGGTAAGTGACCCACACAACCCGAATAACTACCTTGTATATATTGCTAATCAATATTTAGGCAATTAAATTTTATCTATTGATGATGATATTGATGTATGTATATAAGAAAGTTGTACAGAAGAGACAAAAGAAAAATAAAAAATAAAAGAAGATGTATATAGCACCAATGTTTGGAAGATGTTTTTTGATGGCACTTCATCCTGTTTTGGAGCACTCTTTGTGGCACTTGATGATGCATTCTTTATCCCTTTCTCCTATAGGTTACAATGGAACGTTGACCACACTAATAATGTGTGCGAGTATGAAGCCTTAGTGTTAGGGTTAGAAGCTGCAAGGAGAATGAAAATAAAAAACCTGGAAGTCTTTGGTGATGCAAAGTTAATTGTAAAGAAAGTAAATCGATAGTACTAGGCCAAACATCCTAGCTTGAGGTCTTACAGGAACTGCATCTAGGATCTAATCAAATTTTTTTTCTTCTCTATCAATATACACTACATTCCAAGAGTCGAAAATCAATAGGATGATGCGTTAGCCAAAGCAGCTTCAACATTCACACCTCCCACTGCATTCAAACTGAAATACGATATACAAATGAGACATAGACCTTCCAGACTCAATAAAATACAACATTGGAAAATTTTTGAGGATGATGAACAACATCAGAAATTTTTAGAATTGGTAGACTAGTTTGCTGAAACACATGTCGACCAAGAAAACCAAAATGATCCTATTTGGATCATGCAGGAGGGGGAGGACCCCCAAGAGTTCCATGATAGAATCGATAACCACTGTATTCTTGTTTTAAAAAATAACCAGATCCCCAAGGGATTGATTCCCTTAGAAAGGTTATTTAATCAAGATGACATCCCTCTAAAGTCCACTTTACAGCCTCAGCTAGAGGAGGTTGAGGATTGCGATATAGGTACCAAAGAGAATCCTAGGTTGGTGAAATTATCTAAGTACCTGATCCCGGAAGTAAAAAATAAGTATGTCGAGTTTCTTAGACAATATAAAGATGTTTTCTCTTGGTCTTATGACAAATTGAGGACATATGACACTACTATAATAAAACATAAAATCCCTTTGAAACTAGGCATCAAACCTTTTAAGCAGAAACTCGGACAGATTAACCCTATGTTACTACTGGTGATAGAAAAAGAAGTCAAAAACTCCTGGACACCAAAATCATTGTCCCACTAAGATATTCTGAGTGGGTAGCCAATTTAGTCCCAGTAAGAAATAAAAACGACGAAATCAGACTGTGTGTTGATTTTAGAAACCTGAATCGATCATCACTTAAAGAAAATTATCCATTGCCTAAGATGGATCATGTTTTAGAGAAAGTAGTTGGAGCTAACAAAATGTCAATGATTGATGGTTTTTCAAGTTACAATCAGATTGCAGTACATCAGGATGATAAGGAAAAAACTGCGTTCACTACCCCTTGGGGTACTTTCATGTATGATAAAATGCCTTTCGGTTTAATGAATGCAGGTGAAACCTTCCAACAGGCTATGGACATCGCCTTTTTGGGCAAAAGAGATAAGTTTGTTGTTATTTATCTCGATGACTTGACTATTTTTTAAAAATCTCATGCAAAACATTTAGTGCATCTCAAGCAAACTTTCGAGAAATGTCGCAAATTTGGTTTGTCCCTAAATCCCAAGAAATCTCATTTCGCAGTGCAAGAAGGTAAGCTCTTGGGTCACATAGTATCTAGAAATGGAATCAAAATTGATCCAAAAAGGATCGAGGCAATATATACTATAAATATGCCTAGAAATGTTAAAGAAATTCAGTCTTTTTTAGGAAAATTAAATTTCTTGAGGAGATTCATCCCTAACTTTGCCAAAATCGTAAAATTGATTACAGACATGCTTAAGAAGAACAACGAGGTGAAGTGGAAAAATGAAGCCAAAGCATCGTTTCAATGTATCAAGAGAGTGATAAGTGAATCACCAGTCTTGGCAAGCCCGAATTACACAAAATAGTTTCTGATTTTTTCTTTTGCTTCCTTGCACACTATCACAACTATTTTGTTATAGAAGAATGAGGAAGGTTTTGAGCAACCTATTGCATTTTTTAGCAAAAGTCTCAGAGACGCTGAATTGAAGTATGACATCATGGAAAAATAAGCTTATGCGATGGTAAAAGCTCTTAAATCTTTCAGAACTTATGTATTTCACTCAAATATCGTTGCTTACGTGCCTACAAGTTCTGTTAAGGATATACTAGTTTAGCCATACAGTGACGGAAGGAGAGGCAGGTGGCTAGCTAAAATTCAGGAGTTTGACCTAGAATTCAAACCAACTAAAATCATCAAAGGTCAGGGTTTGGCCAAGTTGCTAGCCGAATCGAACTTAAAAGCACTTGGAATAAATCAACTACAAGAGAATGAGGGATTTTTAGAGATAAATGAGCTCGATTTTGCTACACCTACAGTTGAGGTTCAAGATAAGTTTTCAACTTCAGTCTGGTATCACGATATTGTTTCTTACCTATTGACCCTTCAATGTCCCAGTGAACTAACCCCATCTAAAGCTAGGACACTGAAGTTACACGCTGTAAAATATTGTATCATAGACGGTAAATTATATTGGAAAGACCCTTTGGGTTTCCTGCTGAGTTGTTTAGCCGAGACCGAAACAGAAAAGGTTATAGATAAATTCCATGAGGGAGTGTGTGGAGGACACCAAGCTTGGCGAGCAACGACTTATAAAATCTTGAGAGCCGGGTATTACTGGCCCAAACTATTCACGGATGTAAACACCAAAGTCTGAACTTGTACTCCCTGTCAGTTGTTTACAGGTAAACAAAAAGTCCCAACTTTACCTTTAGTTCCAGTTAAGACCGAAGCTCCATTTTAGCAATGGGGTCTCAATTTCATTTGAGAGATTCATCCACATTACAGTGCTCAACACAAGTGGATTTTAACTGCTACGAACTATTTCACTAAGTGGGTAGAATCCATTCCCATGAGAAACGCAACTGACTCGGTAGTAATCAATTTTATAGAAGAAAACATTTTATCCAGGTTTGGCTTCCCTTGAAAGATAGTCACCAATAATGTGCAAGCATTTAAATCTATGGCCATGATAAGATTTTTCCAAAAATACAACATCATTTTAGGACACTCCACAACTTACTATCCATAGGGTAATGGTCTAGCTGAATCATCTAACAAAAGTATGATTACTGTGATCAAAATGGTTTTGACTGAAAACAAGAAAGCGTGGCATATCCATTTAAAATACGCTCTATGGGATAACATGATAAGTACTAAAAGGTCAATCGAGATTTCCCCTTTCCATATGGTATATGGAACTGATGTCATTTTACCAATAAATCTTTCTCTGCCAGTAATGAAACTTTGGCAAGATTCAAATGAAGAACCCAACGACATTACCAGGAGAGTAAACCAGCTGGTTGAAGTTCAACAAAATAGGGCCGAAGTAAATGAAAAGTTGTAGAGATACCAGGATAATATGAAGGCCTTATTCGATCAAAAAGCTAAGAGTGGAGATTTCCTCCCCAGAGATCTGGTCCTAAAATGGGAAGCCATGAAAGAAGACACTGGTAAACATGGCAAGTTCGATCCGATCTGGTCTAGCCCATATAAAATTTCAGCCTCTGAGGGAAAAAATGCCTTTTCATTAGAAAATCTCGATGGATACATTCTCAACGCCCCTGTAAATGTGTTTCTAAATTCTCATTGTACATACTGGTTTATTTTCATGCTTTCTGTATAATTTCATTTCTTTCGGTAAGTTTTTATTTTAGTTTTTAAATTCTCTCTCTCTATATATATATATCTTTATTTCATATTTCCTGACAATTATTATATTATTTTATTCACAAGAAAGTCGTTGGCGAACCAAGAGACTAAGAGATACTAAAAGGAGAGATGCACGGGTATTTATATTAAGTATCTTCCAATGAAAAAGGTAAATAGATAAATGATCTTTTAGTTGGCAACGCAAGAGCCACTAAAGGTATGAAATTCTACTTTGAAAATTTCATGCTAAATTACCTTAAGAGATACAAACAAACAAATCATTAGTTTATTCAATATTGATACTATCATTGAAATTTTCAAACAAGGAAGTAGGAGAGAAAAGGGGGACTTAAGGAACAGTTAAAAAAAAAAAAAAGTCTTTAAGAAAATTCATATGTCAGAAGTTGTTCTCTTTAACAAAATTCATATGTGCAGAAGTTGTTCTCAAGCCCCTTGCCCTTCTCTTAACCACGGTAAATCCTACTTCTCACCTGAACTCAAATGTTTTATCATAAGTTTCTTGATGAAAGAAAGATCTCACTTTGGTTGTGAAAACTCTCAAACAAAACCTTCTAAAAACGAGAATAGGTTGAGTTTATAGTTATTTGACTCTGACTGAACCAGAAGTATGCATAAGTTAATCTTTAATTTATTTATCTTTTCTAATAGGTGAACCGATTGACATTTCTCAAGGAAATTCCCTAAAGATATATCAAGAAAATTCCCTTAAGAATTCCCCGAAAAACAATATTTTTTTAAGGCTAGAGAGAAGATTAGCCCAGAGCTATCTAAGCAAGTTGACAGGCCTCTGTCGTTAAATATTCAAGTAGATATCTTCCCGAGTATATTAATTCTGGTTGATTTCCCCCACTTCATATTTAAATAATGTATACACACAGATGGTGAAAGGAAATTCAATATTGATTGCCCCCATCTAGTCCAAAGAGATGAAGAAAGGAAATTCACTATATTGATTGCCCTCATCTTGGCTTTTAAATGCCAGAAAACAATGAAGTGGTGAAAGGAAATTCAATTTGGGAAGTCAGATAACTTCACCGGGGTACTAAACAGGCTCGTTGGCAGTGAAGAAATATCCTTATATCTGATAAGGCTATTATACATGAATTACAAGACGCTCTGCTAGCTTTTCTTCTTGCAGCTGGATTTACATTATAGGTTTCTGGGATCCCATGTTTGACACATCTAATTTAATTTACCTTGATGCAAACGGAATCAGGTGAAACCTGGTAGAATGGTTAATTTGGTTTTTATTACCTTACATAGATCTGCGATCAGTTTCAGAAAAGGAAATCTGTTGAGAACCTGACTCGAGATCATCATATGTTTTATTTTTAAAGAGTTTTCCAAGTAAATGTTTACATCCTAAAGTCCTGTTTTGGTTTTTTCTCCTAGTCTGTTTCACGGAGTTGAATTATTGACCCCATTTACCTAATGAAGGCACTTGGTCTGCATGTTCTTCTCATCCCACAAGGAAATGAAGGCACTTGGTATGCATGTTCTTCTTGTCCCACAAGGAAACGAGATCCCTAGATGGAGCCTAATGTTGACATGAAGTTTAAATTGTACCCTTTGAAACTTGAGATTTCATTATTTCCTAGTCATGGAGCCACCTTTAGTTATAAAAAGGAGAGTCAAATTCTTTCGATTCTTCGGATTCGGGTTTCAAATACCCACGGAATATTTTTGTTAGTTAACAACTCCATTGTCTCAGTGCCGAAAACCCGAAAAGGCTTTATTATTTAAAGAAATAAAAGGAAAATAAGCGAATGTTATAAGTCCCGACATGCTTTTCACAAAATACTTTTTAATTGTGATTAATTAAACCCTTAAACACATTCAACAGTTCATTAATTTTTTGCGTTTTGGGTTTCCTTTCATCGAAGTATTTTCAAAATATTGACTCTCGAACTTCTGATCCCCGATTTTTTGAAAAGAAGAAATTAACTCCTAATCTCGATTAATTAAAGTATTGATACCAATTAGCACCTAAACTAATCCCATCGCGATTTCGTGATTTAGGGTTTGCTTATGGCATACCTCTTGGAGACTAGATCCCCGAAACTCCGAAATGCAAAATCACGATTCTTTAACAAATTCTAAAACAAATTTAAATTAACTTTAAAACGAGATTAATTCACCGATATACAACAGCATTAATAATGGATAAATGGAGATATTTTTGACACAAAGGCGTATCTATGAGTGTATCTCCCCCATTAAAACATTAAATTCCTATCGCCTGCGTCAGTATGCTCACTATAAGACGAGTTAAAGGTTCATAAGGTTCTATGTTTCGAATTTCATTCTTATTTTTCACCGTCAGGACTGATTCGTATTTGGCCTAAGCTTATACATTCTGCCTCTGCAACAGGTTTTCATTCTAGCACAAAAGTTATGGCACCTAGAAGGGTGCCAAAGAAAAGTGAAGAAGTAGCTGAAAGCTCAAGTCCAGAGGGAGATGTTGCATCTGATACAACACCACATGCCATTGATTCCATTCTATCTTGGAGACAAATGTTTGAACTATTGTACTATGAAATCAAGAATTCCTCCCATGATTTTGATAACAAGCTCCAAGACATAGCAGAGTCAGAGTTGCACAAAGTAGCGACACATCCATGACTTATGTATTACAACAATATGATCGGTTGGGCCTTAGAGAGAATGGACATGCAGATGAGGATAATTTTAGACATTCAAGGGGTCATCGTTGGCTCCTTTAGACAGGAGCATATACAAGTAATGTACAAACTGTCTCCCAATCCTAAATACATTTATAATAAGGAATTCACAAGTGAATTTCAAAAGAAAGAATGCATGGAGGCAAATCAAACATATGTTCACAGTGGACAGTATGAAATCAAGGCTAAGACAGAAGAATTAGATGATATCCTAGCTACAAAAAAAACTAAAGGACACTGAGAAAAATATCAGCAAAGAGATAAACAAAGGACTAGAACATGCTATATCCGTTGACAAACAATAAATTCAAATGCTTAAGGCAAGTTTGAATGAAATGTATACGAAGATGCAGGCCAGTCAAGGACAGGCCACCCAATAGGAAGAATTAACTAAATAGTTATAGGAGAGGTTAGATTCTATTCAAAATCAGGTGATAGATATGAAAGTTTTCCAAGCCCAGGCACTGGAAGTGCACACAAAGATAGAAGCAGGGCAACATAAATTTATTTCCAAAGTGGAAATCATTCAGAACTACTTCCAAAAAGTAAGTCAATCTTTTGATAGCATCCTCTTGAAAGAAAAATAAGCTAAAGTAGCTCGAACTACTTTTCAAAAGGCAGCTGCACTTTCAACAAAAGAAGAGGTATCAAAAACTCAAAAGTTGTCCATTACAGAGCAAATCAGAGGTGGTATCATGCTCAAGGTATGGGAGGCCAACATTGCTGAAAATAAGAGAATAACCAAAGAAGTTAAGGACAATTGCGAAGAAGTATTCAATCTTCTAGACAAAGGATCGTTAGGCATTGGAAGAGACAATTGTCCTAGGCTCCTTGGACAAATTAACATTGAAAGACATCAGTTCAATTTCAAAGAGAAGTTGAGTGAAATTCAGATGGAAATTTCACAAATAAAAGAAGTTGATGTCATTCAAATAGACAGGTGGCTAGTGAGGCCAAATTTTAGGTTGCAATCAATCAATTTTGTCGATAAAGTGATTCAATAGTAATACCAACTTCTGAAAATACAGAGGAAGTTCTATCTTTTCGAGGCGAAGGATTTCCCAGAACCTCCTAGATTTTTTGCACAGTTTCTAGAGAAATGTGTTGAATGCCTTAGATTGAAAGAAGGAGATACTTCAAAAAAACAATGAAGTATCATTTTGAATGCTTGTATCATCGAGGTTACACAGAAATAAATGATGACCATGCAAACGGTTCAAGATTTGGCGTTCTTGTAACCGTTAGCCCCTAGAAGTTAGCAAATCACCAACTATCAAAAGGGGTGATTTTGTATAAATATTTTTTCCCAAGACTAAAAAAAAGGGATTTTTGTAGCTGATTGTTCCAGAGATGTTTTCTCATTTATTGTGATAAAAGATAATACAAAAGGAGATTCCAATTTTTTTTCGGATCTGAGTTATGTGTTCCTCTTTACTTTCATTTTCAAGTTTTTTCATTCATGCATTTCTAATGAATGTCTTCTTCAACTTAGTATAACTCTTGTTGTGGTTAAAAGTTATCTGGTTATCTAGTGGTTTACAGTTTTTCCTTTGAACTTGCTATCAACAAGTTTAAGACCTGAAAATTATTTAGATTACTTCATTTTGTACTTCATTAGAGATCTCTTATCCTTTTCTTCTCCTGTTGTAATGCGAGATTCTTCCATGATTGATGTCTCACATTATTCAACAACTTTATGTTTTTCCTCTCCATCATTTCATGATTTTTGAATTTAACTCAGGCACAAGAAACAACCTCTAAGACTATTATGTTATTATTCTAAGTTTGAAAACTTTTGTCTTATAATTCAAAACAAAAGTAGCAACTTTGAAAACAAAGTTTGAGACCTTTTAACCTTTATCCCTCGTGATTGTACCTAATACTAAACAACCTAATATAGAACCCATCCTTACTGATCAAAATAGTATCACTTTGAACTTATTTAACACCATCTTACAGACAACAAACACTTGGGTCGAGTTAGAATGTTCATGGGCAGTAATTGAGAGAGATATTAGCATCCAAGAACAATGGGAAGCTAGATAGAGACAATTAAGAAACCAACCTCGATTCACCTTTCATAAAACCGATACCTTACCCCTTAACTCTCTCTACATTTTCAGATTCCTTGACGATATACTTTAGATCCTTAAAGTATAAACTCAGGAACAACACATTGGATACCCCACAAGACCATCCCAATCAAAGGGAACTTCTCTAGGATTTGAAGGGAGAGTACTCGAGGAGAGTGGGATGCTCCCTAGTGCAGAAGGTACATAACAATAAATGCTAAGGACATGGTATAGAAGGTATAGAAGTAGAACTATAAGAGTGGGATCGACCGAAAATTGCATCGACACGATCATTTCCTTATACTTGTCACTCTTTAAGAGAAGAGTGGGGTCAACCGAAGATTGCATCAGCACAACCATTAGTTGAATAGGATGCAAGACAATGAGGTCAAGCGACACATCACCCCCTAAATAAAGAGGGGTGTCAGGCGAATATTTCATTGGCATGATCGATGTATCAACCAAAGAGGGTTGGGAAACCAAAGATGACTCAGAACCTGAAGGGCCCCCAAGTAAGGACCACGTTTTTGGTACCACAACAGTAGTAGGGCACAAACGAGTAAGGTGATCTCCTTTGAAAATCCTACAAAGGAACTTAGGATTACGTTTGACATGTCTAGGCTCCTCAATCATATGAATGCCCCCAACATGACTTGCAGTGACTGGTGACATGCTCCCATCATGACTTGCAAAGGCTATTAGAAAATATCCAACATGAATTGCAGAGGTTGGTGATGAATGCCCAACATTAATAGCAGAGGTTGGTTATGAATCCCCAACATGACTAGCAGAGGTTGGTGATGTATGTGCAGTGTGACTAGAAATGACTAGATTTGTTCCCCCAACATGACTTGCAGTGGATGGTTGCTGGTCTTCAACATGACTAGCAGAGGTTTTCGACCATTCTCCAACATGACTAAAAGAGGTTGGTGATATAATGCCAGTATGTGACTAAACCTCACAAGACAAAATGTGGGAAGGTAAGGTCCAAGAATCATTAAAATAGGAAGTGCGGAAAGGAACGAACCTCTCTAATGAAATGAGCCTACTGGACATGGCGTAAACATGGTGAATTGGTGCCATGAAGTCGAAGGTACCCATAAGGTATGAATACATTCCAACACCGATATTCTCAGTTTTCGACTGATAATTGTCGATCACAGGGATCGACAGTCCAACAAATGCACTTGGGCTAGGATATGCAAAGGATAATTGGTCAACCATCACAATATTCCCATCATGAGGAAAAAAAAGAGTACGGAAGATGGATGATACGACAACAGTCATAGCATAAGTCCAATTGTGTCCTAGTAACAAGTTATAATCGAGGGGCACATCAACCACCTCGACATCCACCTCTACTGTATTCCCATCTAACTGGACTGGAAAGGAAGGAAGAATACCTTGAGGGTGGAAGGAATGAATATCAAAAGCAGGCAACATGGTCAGAGATTGGGAGAGAGTCGGAGAGCCAAGAGATTTCCAACAGATCAGGGACATCACGCACATAGCAGCGCCTTCATCAACAACCACACTTTTGACAGTATACTTTGAGTAACCCACATGGATTTGGAATGAAACATAGTAAGGCAAGTGGGGCTTCACATCTGTGACGTCGAACTTGATAAATTTCGAGCCACTGGGGTCTAGAGCTCCTAACATAGATAACAAGGAATTCATATGTGAAGGACACGTCTGGAGTACCTCAAGAGCTAACATCGCACAAGGGGTTTGACCTAGGTCCTCAACAATAGAGTAATTCTAGGTGGCTCTAGCATTTGGATTGTGGGTAGAGAACTTGAGTACTCCTTTCAAAATATGAGGCGGTGGCTTTGGTTTTTTGATCTACAAAGGTGTCTCCGAAGGAGGAGAAGGAGGAGATTCTAGACCAAGTAGAGTTTGTGAAGAACTATAATCGCGAGACCAGGTGGCTACATTAACCTGAGAATTGACCATATTGATGCACAAATGGTCACTGTCTTGTGTCGGTGGGTTTTGAATTCCATCGGCCACAATTTTGGCATTTGAGGAGCTTGAGGCCATGTGTTGTTTATGTGGGAAAGGATTTGTCAGAATGATGGGCGATAGAGATAAGAGCCTCCCAGATTCTGCAAGTTTGGGGCATAAATGAGTAAGATGATCATATGTACGAATCTTACAGGGAAATTTCACCTTACTCCTTTCTTTCTTTCCCTCACCAGCATTATTATTTGTCTTCTCATTATTACCATTATCCTTGGGTTTATTATTATTCTTCCCACCATTATGATTATTATTACATCCTTTCTTCTTATTCCTGCCTGGTTGTTGGTTACCACTTGGGCCAGTTGATGATTGCACAGAATGTACATCCACTGATTGAATGGGATTGGAAGACACAAACGAAGCTAGCTCTCCTGTAGAATGGTTTAGAGACAAATATTACAAATGGCTTGTCACCAAGTCTACGGATTTCAAATTGGCAGAGCCTACATTGCCATCGAAATGAGGTCCAAGATTTTTTCTAGGGTCATAGTTTGACCTCGGTGCATCCAAAAGAATCTGGTATAACATCCTAGACTGAGCGTATATAATATCTAACTATTTGGATTTGAAGATTGCTTTTTCCTCAGATGTAACCTCGGATGTAGTAACATCCTTTGAGATAGGAGGTTGCAAGGACTTAAGGAACCATTCTAGCAGGAAATTCAGGGGGATGTAGGTCTTGATCAATGTCTTCCATCTATGTCACTCATAGATGTGATCCAAGATGTGGGTGGCTATGTCAGGGCATAAGGTCGACAAAATTTCTAGGACAACATCGTTACGAACCGACAATTGGAAGTTGTTAAGGAAGACTAGCACCATCTAAATAAAGGTCCCATATGCCCCCCTAGGTAGATTGATATACCATTTCGCAGCAACCCCTGTGAGGGTGCCCTGAAATAATATTAACTGAATGGAATCATCATTAAGGTAATTCGAAGAGCACCATAGGTGAAAGGTGGTGACGTGATCACCGGGATCCTCGCCATTCTTACCTTCAAATTTCTGAATATTTGAAGGAAGCTTGGTGGGAATGGGGGGCCATGTAGGATCATGACACATAGGGTCATTCATCAACTTAGAAAATTCTGGAAAGTTGAGTGTGGCCAAAAAAGGGAGATGGGGCTGTGATATCTGGCCCCAGGTTCCCTAGAAATATTGTGTTTGGGCAACTGCAGCCCATCCAGGGTTCTGGTAACCACCATGGCCTTGTCAAGGATTGTAAGACCCTCCTCCAAGATGATTCATAAGAGTTTCGTTGGGCATCATTCCAGTAGGAATTTTCTGATGGGGGTTATAAAATTTCCCCCAACCAGAGTCGCTCTGGGTTGGGGGTTTCCCAAAGTGTGGAATTGACCTCCTCCGAGTGTGAATCCAGAGGATAAAGGTGGATTTGTCATGCCAACCTTGTTGGTCATAATCGACACTGAGGAGGTGAAGGTATAGGACAAAACTTGAGGAGAATCGTGTCCACCAAGTTGGTTGCTCCACCTAGAAGCAACAGGATTAGACCTGGGGTTAAAAGAAGGAATGCCTCCCATAGTAGGAGTCGTTTGAGGGATCTAAGAGCCACCAAACGATAATGGATTATAAGGAAGAGTTGTGCCCCCAAGTCCAATTCTATATTTAGGGCCAACAGTTGGGATGGAGTTTGAAAACTGCGAGGTAAAATTCGACATACCATAAGAAAAAGGACTAGAGGCCACAGGGATGGACTGAACATTATAGCTCGATGAGTGACCAAGAGACCCAAATGGGTTTGTGGAAATATTTTGAGAATTCACTATAGGATGGGCAACACTGATGACAATGATGATAGGTGCCTCCGACACTACAACCATTGTGGTTGAAGGAGTTGAAGGGGTGACATTAACTATAGTAGGTGTGGGAGTTGAGGGGATCCTAGTATTTTGATGACTCAGTTCAATACTCATCCTTGTAGAATCACAAGTCTGAAAATTGGAGGTGTGTGAACATCGTTACTAATCAATTTTAAATTATAGCGTTAATTTTAATGGCCATGCTTACTCAAAAGGTGCGGTCATGAAACTAGTGATGTTATGACTCAACAAGTAAAGTAAATGAATATGAAACAATGAAAATTCCTAAATTTAATTTCCAATGAATGATATGCTTTCTAAAAATGCATTTTTCAATTCAATTCTGCAATTCTGAATAAAAATGCAATCTTTCTTTACATGCACTAAGATAAATGACAAAGACTCAAAAGATCAAAATGCCAATCAATGTAAAATGCCTAATATTTTTGTATTTTCAATATAAGAAGAATGAAAATGCATGGATTGAACAACAACTTGATATATAAAGACTCTACTATGTATATAAAGAGACAACTCAAGTAGGATATTGTTAGCACCGTCATTTTTTCAGCTATAGTCGATCTTAGTTGAGTCAAAGTATGTGTGTCAAAACATGTGAGGTTAGGTACCGAAAAGAAAAATGGGTTGAAGTCAGCAAGTGGTCGATTGGCCCTTGGAGTCAGGAAGGGATGTTAGAACCAAAACATGTGTAAGGGGTAAAGGTCTTTTCCCAAAGAGTCGGGTCCTGTTAGAAGATAAGGTCTTACATGCCTAAAATCAAGGCAAGTTGTTAAATAGAAGTCGGTTTAGGGGATGAAGTGACCATCATCATCTCATTATGAATTCAGAGAGAATGAAAAATCATGGAGCTCGTATCACATATTCCCTACAGCTCTTATTAGTTGTACTTCGCACACTCTGAAGTGTACCCATCGCACAGATGTACTACGAAAATATTCAATCTCACTTTGAAACCTCTAGTCTCCATGAATTCAGTGTGCCCCAACACATTTCCATCTCCCACCCACCTGATTATAAATTCCAAATGCTCTATATGCATTATGTTCATTAGTCAAGTTTACGCATCACCTGTAATTCTTCTCGCAATCCTAGGTCAATCGATATTACCGCCTTTGGTTTGCACAAAATCCACTGCACGCAGAACCAATATGCGTTGCGCCATGATGACATCTCGCATAAGAAAATGTGCGCAAAGTGGCAGGAATGATGGGCATGAGCCTCAAATATTAACATTGGTCAACGAAGATCCGAAGGTTAGGGCATCTTTTGAGCAGGTCAGTTGCATGACCTTTTGCATAAAAATCCAAGGATTCAACACGAAACTAGTGGAGTAGTTTGAACTCAAGTTTGATGGGTCCCGCGTAGTAATTGCATGTGTCATTTTCCAAGTGACAGAGGAAACTTTGTCATCCACGACAAAGAACCCTTCGCATGGTGAAAGGTAGTTTAAAGTCATACCTTTGGACACACAGTTTTATGAATACTTCATCAAGCAAGACTGCTTAGGTGGGAAACTCGAAATGGGCATTCCAAGTAGATATTTGTAGGGGCCCTTTCGAAAAATCATGGAGGTGATTAAAAAATATTTCACCTATGAAGGAAGGTTTGACAGAATACATCTGCAACACATTATATTATTGATTCACTTCACAGGGAGGAGACCATTTAATATGCCCTTTTTCTTACACCAAAGCCTCCAAGAAATGGCGGACAGTGCCCGAGCTGAAACAGATCAGCTGACGAGGAAAATATCACATGTCTCGCTGATTAAATTTCTTCTGGTGGAGGAGTTAAGGCGAATGGGAAATAACTGGGATTCATTTCTACCTATAGTAGGCATCCCCAAGGATCCAAAGGGAGATTTCCTTCTACCTGCGAAAAGGATAACATCGTACCGCACAGAGGCTGAAGCAGGAAGGGTTGCAGAGGAAGGAAGGATGTTGGAAGCTCTGTCCCCCCAACAAAAATACACTGGAGCAGACCAAGGAAAAACAAGGAGGTCGGGGAGACCCGAGTCCCGAGTGAGACACGTGCAAAGTCAACAACTGAATATTTACTCATGCACATTATTCGGCTGGAACCTGTCGAAGGCATAAGTTGAGAAAGATGGGCTAGAAGGAGGAGGACAGAAACCAAAAGAACAAATGTTTGTGAGACGTTGCAACAACTGAAACAAGCACAACTCGCTATCGCTGAGCTATACCAGGAAAAAAGAGAGTTGAGACAACAGCTAGAAGAAAAGACCCTTGAATTACCAGCATCACAAAGTTGCGAGGGAAACATAACTTGGCTAAAGAGACAACTCAGGGAAGCATAGGATACGATCATACAACTGCACGAAACAAAGAGGGTGTCGGAAGAAACACATGTGAAACACTTCAGGGAATGTGAACTGACCATGGAGAAAGTTGGCACAGCTCTGACCAGTGCATAGAAAAAGCTAAAAGGGAACACGGTTCTACAAAGACAAGTGATGAACCTGAAAAGGAAAACCTGGTCTCTCAGGAAAAAACTTCGAGTATCAAAACTGCAAACGAGACCAGACGCATGATTGACCAACTCCATTTTTGGGTTCCTCAAATGTAGCACAGACTTAGACTGACAGATACCCGTGTGGAAAACATATGCCATGCAATAATGGAATCTCATTGCAAATGATAGGTGTACATTAGACATGTGACAATTTGAGGAAGATGCATTGTTCCCTAGTTATGGTCATCATTTTGGAGGCACCTGCAATGGTCTGTAGCCACTTGCCACATACACGCACTAGAAAATGACCGCGCGACAAAGATCATGACCGTTACAATGTGTGGTGGGATTCTAACAGAATACTTGATCGTCTAGATGCTCTATCAAAGGAAAGCATCGACACATCACTTTCTAACAATGATGTCTTATTGATGACTAAAACGTCGCAGCAAATATGAGAAATTATCATGCGATCGAGTGCAATCATTTCTATTATTAGAAAAATACCATTCGAAGAGCCATCTGATAGAGGGTAGTTGAAACCTAGTTTCTATGGATAGTAGTTAGAGCACAGGGTATCCCAAGAGACACACCCTTGTCTATATATTCCATCTTTTCAATGTAAGCCAGGTTGGTTGGAAAAACAGTGTAGACATTGACTATTGATTGTAGTTTTTTGATCCAATTGAAACTTAATACAAAAGGCATGAAACTTTGATGAAAAGACTCTAACAGTGGAAATCTAATGTATTGTATTCCTTCTTTGTGTATGTTCTTTCTTGTGATATTTATATTCTAATATGTAATCTCTATTTGAATCAGAACGTGATTTCAAATTTAGAATTCATCGCGTAGTGGTCTAGATTCACACCATTTAGACAAACTGTATTTCTTCTAAGTTAACTCTGAATTCATCCCCAACGGTGCTTTGAGTTTCTTCATGTGTATTTCTCTCGCCACACACAACGATTTTTAACTGAAGAATGTTGCTCATTTATCCTTTATCCTCTAGAGTTCATTCACTGAGTCATTTGTTTTTGTCATTTTATTAAATCGACTCCATAGCCCAAGGTCTTGCTTTCTTTCACCAATAGAACCAAAAATTATTATTCAAAGGTGTTAAATCTAGCCCAGAGTTTAAAGTTATATCCTATACAGAGACGAAGTCTCCAGAGAGATCCCTCTCCAGGTCCAAAAGGCTAGTTTTGGGCCTCAAAGTGGGTTTGTAGGTTGCCTCTGTCATTCATTTTCTCAGCCGAATAAAGTTTATAGAGTGCTAACATTATGGTGTCGTTGTCAAGGACGAAATTGAATAAATTTTCCCTGGGAGAACAATTAAAGCTATAGTTTTGACCCCTGAGGGTAACAGTGAGGAGAAAAATTGTATTGGATGAAACCGTTACCCTGGTGACTCCAGTGAAAAAGACTAGTACCACGTGGTAGAGCCATTCAGAAACCCTGGCTTTGATGACCATTTATACCAGAGCCAACACTGACCCGAACCCCGTAGAGCCTGTGTATGATCCCGAGATACTTTTGCGCAAGGTAAAGGAGCAGGCACAATACCCATTCTATTACTTAGATAGAAATATATCCTTTCCCAAGGATGAGGCTCAAAGCATTGACGACCTCAAGTTTGACACTCTATTCGAACAGACTTTTTTTAGGTCTAAATCAGAAACCATCTTGGACCATATAGTTTTTGACGAGGAAAAGTTTCGATCTCTAATCCCACAAGTTAGAAATCCCACTCATAACATCCCTCAAATCCTTAACCCCCTAAGAGAAATGGATTCCAGGTTCACCCCCCTTGTTCTCCCTGCCCAATTTCATGATTTTACCCAGAACTACAACCAGTGGATCAAGCTCTACGATGTTGAAGGAAATGTTTCAACCCAAAAGCATTTGGATTGGTTCAACAATTTCATTGACCTAGAAGAGGTAGACTATATAGATGTGAAAATGAGTTTGTTCACATACAGTCTTTCAGGGGAGGTGAGAAAGTGGTTCAAATCCCTCCCAACAAAAAGCATTCAAGACTTCGTCGGGTTTGAAACATATTTCATTACTAGATGGGGAGACAAAAAGAATCCATTGTAGCTGTTGACACAATATAACAATATGATCGGAGCACCCGATGAGATGGTGCAAGAGTTCTCGACCCATTTCATGAAGGTTTAAAACTTGATTCCTGCAGAAGTCCAATCACCTCCTGGGGCTGTGTAGCTACAATACACCAACTCCTTTGACAATGATTTCGCCTTGTTGTTAAGGGAAAAAAGATATGAAATTTTAGATGCTATGATGAGCGACGCAATCGAAGTCGAGGTAAACCTAATGGTGCTAGGAAAGATAAAAAAAAATTTAACAGAGGTGGGAGGAAACCCCAAGGAGATGCTCAACCATCGACCTCTCGACCCTCAGAGGAGAGGTTCGAATTGATGATGAAGACAATGGAGAAACTGATGGAAATAATGTCTTTTGGAAACAAACCTGTCACCTGAGAATAACATGATCCCCAGCCCAGGAATCACAACTCGAGAAGAGGTTCAGTCTTGTAGATCAGGTAGAGGGAACTGTTTCAGGATTAATCCGTAAGTGCGGACACAAACCGATCTCCCTAGATCCACCTGGATCTAGAACAAAACAGGACAGAATAATACTCTTTCCCCAGATCTAGACTATTGAATGAACCAAGAGGTAAGGATTATGAACATACTGTTGGCAGCCAATACAATTTTTTCTATTGCCCTATAAGTTGCCTACACCTGTGTCTTTTGAACTTCAAATTGTCATCACATTTTCCAAATAGACGATATTTTCATTTCTTGCGACATTTGCAAATTGGTCTCCATTTAGTTTTCACAACTGTAAGTGTGAAAACTCCTCCATCGTTCTTTGAACTGTCGTGATCTTTTATTGATATTTTGAATGGCACTTACCTTTGGATTATCATTAAGTGGCTAAAAGATTTTAGAACTGGGCCTATTTGCCTATTCTTACTTTGATTGCGCAACATGATTTTTATTTAATTGGTAAGGCATTGAGCATGTGAATTTATGGGCTATACTTGATTCTATGAATTGCATAGGGGTCATGGTTTATTTTGTTTTTATATGATGTGATCCTTATTGTTATAGCTCTTGGCTTGTCGATTTTATGAAATTGATTGTCACAATGTTTTAAAACCTTTGATTAAACATTTATGCAATGGCGCGTTGGTTAAACATTTGGGTTTGATTTCACATTGAATATTCATGGTTTGAAATATTACAATGGCGCATTGGTATATCATTCATCGTTTGATTTTTGGGTCGGTTGAATAATAAGGATTTAAACTATGCTATGATTGATTGAACAGAGGATTAATCACCGGTTGTACTTTGCCATTACTGTTATGCATGGTGATAAGTGATTCCATCACCCTCGCATGCGCACATTAATGCTGCCCCTTTGATCGTTCATAGTGGTTAGACCGAATGAATCTCCTCCTGTGTGTTGGTGAATGTGAACCAAACCCTTACCATGCGCTCGCACCATGGCTCCAGTCATGAGGGCTGAACCTAATGGTAGCCAGGCTCTGTTGATGTTCAACAATGCCCGTAGTGACCTCGAGGACAATGGGTGGCTCCCGTTCATACAGAAATTTGATGGTTTTAACCTCTGCGTTGCCCGAAAATTCGCATTAACCTTTGATGGCTGTCGAGCCAAGGTCGGCGATGTTCAATTGCAAATTGATGAGAAATTTATCAGTCTTGCTACTGGTTGCCTATCACTGGACAACGATGGTCCAAGAATTGCAAAGTGGAAGAGGTCCCTTGGAATTTTCTCTTCCAGTCGTGTAAGGTTAGCTCCTGCGATAAAGGTCTACCCCTGACCATGCTGAAATAGCGACGACATGACTTATTGATGATTATCAAGCAGTTTATCACCTGCGAGGGTCGCTATGTGTTTATTTTCTTACACCACCTTCGTTTGCTTATGGTTTTTATGGGTTTTGAGCTCAATATGCCATACTATCTGCTTAGAATCCTGTTCAAAATGTCTAAGAGATACAAAAGGAACCAGGCTGATAGCAGCCTCTTTCACTATGGGCTGGTTAAAATGATTGTTGTTTGTCATTTAGGGTTACACCGAGACTGTTGGAACGTTTTCCTTGCTCCCAATAATTTTGTTGATTGGAATCCTCCACAGGTTGACAAACCTGTGGTGACCGAAGACAAGACTGTACCCCCGGTACCCTACAGTGTTCTGTTACCTAAACCCTTACCTGACTCACCTATCGACCTACCCCACTCTGTGACCAAGGATGTCGAGACTGTTAAACTTTTGGGCAAGAAACCTAGAGCCAAACCCACTGTAAACGCCAAAGGAAAAAAGATTGCCCGTTTGATTTCTCGAATGGCGAGGAACAAGCTGAAGCCCCCTATCAATCCTGACCCTATTGTGTTGAGCGAGGACTCCGATTCAGAGGTTGAATGTTTTTTGGCAAGTGAATATCCCTATTCGGAAGGTTTGTGTGTTGAACCCTCGTATGACTTCGTGTCAAACCTACCACCTTGCTTGCAAAATGACCCTGATTACCCTGGCATTAAGATGCCTTATGAAAACCCTGGTCATTCATCCAAACCCTCTCCTACTCTGTCTAAACCTACAATGCCATCCTGTGATCAATGTGGCTCGTGGTTGGAAAGATATTATCTTGATGTGCCTATGCTACAGTCTAGAATTCACTATTTGGAGGACCAAGTTGCACGGCTCACCATTCAAAAGGTTGAGTTGCAAGCCACTGATAAGAAATAGAGGACGACAGGTTCTATCTTGTTTAAAAATGTGGAGTCAGCTACAGCGGTCGTGAATTCAAAGTTGGCATAGTTTGAGCAGCCTCACAGGTATGTTTTATCACTTGTTTATATAATGAATTCAAATTTGGTTTTGAATAAGTCTGATTACAGCTTGGATTTTCTCTGTCACATTATATGCATTATGTATATAGTTTTGTTTTGATTAATCGAATTTCGTTTTCCCAGTTTAGTTTCGATTGGATTTTTATCGATTTGTTGAATCTTGGTGTGGATTCGATTGGTTTAATTTAGCTAAAATGAATGCTCTGTCAATTGGAGTCATTTGTATCTATTATAGACATAAGTTGTTTCTCATGTTTCGATTCTGAACACGTTTTGATTTCGTTATAATGTATATGCTTTGTTTGGTAACAAGTGAAATATGGTTAACTGTTACGGTTTTATTTCCATATGACTTTCGACCAACTTGAATATAGTTTGGATTGTTTTTAATATGATTCTATATAAATTTACCCAAATCGTGAATGGATTCAATTCATAACAATTATGCTAAAACCCAGCCTGTTAATTCTTATTGGTTTACCATTAGCTCGGTGATGATTCGGTTGGATTTGTAATGACAATGAATATTCAGTTACAATTTGATTTGTAAAACGAGATTGGATTCACGATTTGTTTCTATAATTAAACTTAGTCGTGATTTGATTATTTTCCCAGCTGATAATTATAACCTCTGTTGGTTCTATTAAGATTGCGATCATGATTTATTGATCTTGTTTGTTGACTGTGCAAGGATCAATCATGAAATTCGTTAGGTCGATGTTGTTAAGTATGATTTCAGTTGAACATAATCGAAACAGTTTATCTATCTTTCATTTGATTGAATGCTATGAATCTGTTGTTATGGCTATAACGAGTCAATGATGGTTGTGTTGGATTAGGTCATATCACATATGATATGACTCACTATGGATTTCATTTAATATGAAACAGTCTTGTTACTGCTTGACCCGATTTTATGGTAACCGTGAAACAGAGTATTCTTACCTCTGTTTCGATTAAATCACTTTTGATTATGTTTTATGTTGAATGATAAAATCATTTGAATCATTAGTGATTTGTTTTAAATGTTTATTGAAAGAAAATTGGATTTGATTCTTTTAAAAAGATTTGATTTGATTTCTATTTGATCCTGTATGTTATTTTAGACTAGCTACAGAATCAGATGATTTTGTAGCTAAGTCTATAGGATTAGATTTTTATTGTTTTGTTAATGAAATATCTTTCTAACTTGATATTTTTGGTCTATTGCAGATGAATTCGAAATTGCAATGGATTTGATGAGCAGTTAGGGGATATTTGAAATACTTCACTTGCATTTTAGTTCCTAGTTTAGTTGATTTTAGGATATCTCCCAGATTATGTAAAACAGTTTGATATTATCCACAGGGAGGTTTTACCCTGTGGAGAGACTTATAAATACCTATTATTTTTGTAATAATGGACATCCTCATTCGTGGGAGAACAAGGATATGGAGTTTTAATACAGACTGAGGCAAAATTTGGTGTTTTGTTACAGCTTTAGCTTCTCATTATATCAATATTTTGTTTCATGTCGTGTATATCAATTTGTATCTGGTTAATGACTACTTTAGCTATCTTAATCATTTGCAAATGATATAATTATATCACTGTAATCCATATCTGATTTCTTCTAGTATTTAAAGAACATAACAATTGTTGATTCAGTTTGTGAACGACATATTTCTCTTCTTCATGAATTGAATTATAAAATATAAGTTTTTGCGTAATAGGTTTCCCTTATTGCAGAGATTTATAAATCATAAAATTGTTATGATTTTTTATGTCTTGTTTGTCCTGTAAACAACTCAAAGAGCAATACAGCTTATCGTTTACGAGAAGCTTTTGGACTAACCGGTGCGAGTTTCCTTCCTCCGACCAGCTTCAAAGTCATCATACATAGGACAAATTAGGAACATTTCCAGGTCAGTTAGTCACTTCTTTGTTTACTGTTCTTATTAGTAGTTTAGTTTAGATATAAGTTTGGTTAGATTTATATTATATTGTTTAATTTCTGTAAATATATTAGATCGTTTAATTTTAGTAACTTTTATTTCTTATTTATAAAAATAAAAAAAAATATCTCTAGTTGTCTTAGGGCAGGAATCAAACGAGTTTTACAGGTTTTATTCAAATCTGCTACTTGTAGATATTGTATATTTGTGAATAAGTTGTAATTTAATTAGTAATTAGACAACTGATTATTAGAGTTAGTGTAATTAGTAGATTGTATATAATAGTTAGAGTAGTTTATATTTAGTTTTAGTTTAATTTAGTAGTTTTTTATATTAGTGTATTAGTTTGTTTTTAGTTAATTTGTTTTATTAGTTTTAGTTAGTTTAGTTTCTTTTATTTAGTTTTATTTAGTTTCTTTTATTTAGTTAGTTTAGTTTGTTTTATTTGTTTTAGATAGATTAGTTAGTTTAGATTAGTTTTCTCTTTGATTTTCCTAGGATCTTAGAGCGACCAATGGAGCCGTTAAACCTGTCAGGGTGGTTCATTCCAAACGGCTTGGGTTATTTAGACAACCTTGGACCGGTTCCACTCTCTCAATTGACGGACGGTCAATTTCGCCCATCAACAAATGACGCTAGAAGGAGGGCATGAGATTAATTAATGGCACGAGGCGGTCGCAGGACTCCTCCCCCCCCTAATCGCTCACCTATAGTGACTAGAAGCCATTCACAAGATAATATTCCCCCTCAAACAACAACTACTTCAACTGAAGATCCACAGATCACAGTTGAGCCAACAACCCCTAATCCTACAGGTGGTGATACACAAGAGATTATCTGTCAATCTCTTATTAAAACACATAGTGCCTTAGCTCGTCTTAGGCAACCAAACCATCCGTGGGGTCAACCTTTAGACTTCTCTGATATTAGAGAACAGTTAGGTGATATTAACCTCACTATGAATCCTATAGATCCAAACACAAATCCTATTGCAGGAGGATCTGGGATACCTCCTTCACCACCTCCCTCATCTCCTTCCTCTTCTGGAGGAGATTACTTTTCTGACAAAGTCAAATCACCTTCTCATCCTTCCACACCCACTACCCCAATGGAAAATCAGAACAACCCTTCTAGTCCCTAGTTGGACAGGATGTTGTAGCTGTACCTGGAGCCCAACACCCTTTACCTAAGCACCCGGAGAAATGGCTTCCTAAGTTTGATCCCGATTCAAAACAGATAGCAGAAGATCATATCAAAAAATTTGTGTTAGCCATTAGACTCCGCAATGTTGAACACGAAGACGTTGTCTGCAGATTGTTCCCTTATACTTTTGAGGGTAATGCGTCCACTTGGTACTTTGCCCAACAACCCCATACCATAGTATCTTGGGAAAAGTTTGAGTCATGCTTTTTGGAAAAATTTGGAGATGGTAAACCTACGGAAGTCTTAGTCATGGATCTTTCAAGCTTAAGAATGAACCCAAAAGAAAAAGTTAAAGATTTTAATAAAAGATTCTTAATGCTTAAGAATCGAATCCCTGCAGATTCTATGCCTGCTGAGAGTCTTGTAATAGCTTACTACACTAAAGCTCTACATCAAAGTATAGCTATTTGGGTCAAAAGATCTAAAAAGGCCACGTTGTTAGAAGCCTTCGAAGAGGCTACTCAGATTGAAAAAGATATAGTTAGCCTTAAAGAATCTTATAGCAACGAAACTAAGACTGTTTCTTCTTCCAAAAAGAAGATTGAAATTCTCCCTAGACCTACACAAAGCAAAACACAACCTAAAAACTCTGATTTGAAAAATTTAACTAAAGTTGTACAAAAATTGTCTAATCAAGTTATAGATTTAAAAATGTCAACTGAAGAAGCTTCCTCGAGTAAAGGACCCTACAAACCTCCTTTTCGAAAGCCTTTTCCCACCAACCAGCCTAATCCAAACCCCGAAGGCTTGAACCTAGAAAGTTTGCAATGCGCTCTTCAGACAATTCTTGAAGCCCAAGATAACTTGATGCCTCCTGAAATTCCTCAGGAGGAAGTCGAGCAGGAAACGGTTCAAGAAGAAGAGTCTTCTCCGAACATCTTTGGACACTTCTCAGATAACATCTTTCAAGCTAACTTCGAGACTATTCACCCTTACAACACTAGGAGTAAGACAACAAGTAAACCTCCTGCCGAGAACACTACAACTTCACCTCCAAAGCCATCTAAATCAGTAGAAATTAAACAGAGTAATGTCGGCCCTAAATTAGATTATGATGTTGTTGAAGATCTAAAAAAATTAAGGGCTAACATTTCTATTTATGAGTTGTTGAAATTTCCATTTTTGCTACAAAAAATGTTGCAAAATATTTCAAAAAATGGCAAGAATGGTAATTCGAATGGTAACAAGGTTGTGCAAAGCAAAGTTCCGCAGAAGAATTCCACCAAAAACAATCCTAATCCTCAAGATAAAGGAATCCTTCCTGTAACTCCTATAAATAATGTAGATAAAGTAGCATTAGAAACTGCGAGTAAGAAACCACAAGCTACTACTCTAAGTACTCGCAAGAATGTACCTCCTTTTCTTTTAACTTTCGAAATCTTCAACAGAAATGTGCATAATTGTATGGTTGACTCAGGAGTATCATCAAATGTGATGCCTTGGTCTATCTGCCAAAAGATTAATGCTGAAGTGGAACCATCTTCTTTGAAAATCATACAACTTGATCAAACAGATGTAAAAGTTATAGGTGAACTAAAAAATGTATTGATTAGATTATCGTCTAACCCAAAGGTTCATCAGGTTATTGATATAATTGTGGTGGATATTCCAGAAGTGTATGGTTTGTTTTTTAGCAGGGCCTGGTCGGAGCAGTTACATGGTTACTTCACAACAGACTGGTCTCCTTTGTGGCTTCCAGAGAACGATAAGCCCAACAAGATCAGGGTGAATCGTGAACATTACCTTAAGTTCACGGTCACGGATTTGAACAACCCTAATGAACCATACACACCTCCTACTGATTCACCTGAAGTCCAAGGGATGGACACCTACTTCGGAAATTTCATGGCTGAAGTTTCACCTATCAATAATCCAGAACAACAGTCCGAGATCATAGCATATGTGCAACCAATAGATTCTATGCAACATTCCCATGAGCCCGATGGAAATCAAATTTGGTCTTTATATTTCGACGGTTCCAATTCTAAAGAAGGAGCTGGTGCATGCTGCATCATTATCGATCCAGCAGGTAACAAGACATTATTGGCTTGTAGACTAGAATTTGAATGTACTAACAATACTGCAGAATATGAGGCTTTACTGCAAGGTCTCAGAAAAGCCTTGGATAGGCACATTCAAAATCTAGTTGTATTCGACAACTCTGAAATAGTGGTTAGGCAGGTAAGAGACTCTATACACTGTCTTTCCCCACATCTCAAAAGTTACCAGTCTGAGGTATGGAGTTTAATGAACAAATTTTCTGCTTTTAATATAAATTCCATTCCTAGATTAAATAATGCTGAAGCAGATCTACTAGCTAATGTAGCCTCTAAACTTCTTCCTGCAGAAGGCTTATCCCCAAATGCATTCTCCATGGAGCTATTGTTTCGACCATCTATTCCTAACAATATCACAAACTGGAGAGTATTTGACGATGATCAGCAGATCATTAACTTTCTGCACATGGAAGAAACCTTTCAAGGCGCAGTGATAGATGAACGAACACATGATGACAATTTGCACGACTTTACGGTAATACCTAATCCAAAATCTCTTGAAGCTCTATCGGACATGGTAAATTACATACCCAAATATGTTGTTAGATTAGAAAAGTTTTATGATTTTGAAGATAAATTTAAAAAGATGGTCAATTGCAAAACCAATAGTTCCTCATTATCTTATGAAAAAGTTAATTTAGGGACTAGTGAAAATCCTCAGTGTATCAACTTAGGCTTGGGATGTTCTAGACAAGAGAAAGCTGCTTTTGTTAAATTATTTAAAGAATTCAAGGATGTCTTTGCATGGACTTATGATGATCTTAAAACGTTTGATCCTAACATTATACAGCATGTTATCCCGATGAAACGCCAAACCTTACCCTTCCAACAGAAATTGAGGAAAATGCATCCTAAACTAGAACCGACCGTTCAAAAAGAATTGAATAAACTCCTAAGTGATAAAATAATTTTTCCTGTTAGACACACTCAATGGGTATCCAACCTCATCCCAGTTCGAAAGAAAAACGGGGAAATTCGACTTTGTGTCAATTTCCGTAACCTTAACAAAGCGTCTGACAAAGACAATTATCCTGTCCCACCCATGGAACAGATTCTTCAACAAGTATCTGGTTCCGAGAGGCTATCCTTACTAGATGGTTTCTCCGGATACAACCAGGTCTTGATGTCTCCGCCAGACCAACTAAAAACTACCTTCCGTACCCCGTGGGGCACTTATGCCTATCGCAAAATGCCCTTTGGATTGATTAATGCTGGTGCTACCTTTCAGAGAGCAATGGACATTGCTTTTCAAGGCTTAATCAATCACTCCATAGTAGTTTACTTAGATGATGTGACCGTGTATTCTAAAAACAAAGACGATCATCTATCTCACTTACGAGTTGTTCTGCTACGATGTCATAAATACGGCATCTCCTTGAACCCCAAGAAGTCCATCTTTGCAGTAGAATAGGGTAAATTGCTAGGATTCATTGTGTCTAGTGATGGGATGATTATTGACCCCGAGAGGACTCAAGTCATCGCTAAACTCCCTCCACCTACATCCAAAAAATCCATGCAGTCTTTCCTAGGCTAGATTAATTTCATGAGAAGATTTGTCCCCAGTTTCTCCGAAATGGTCAGGCCTCTCCAAAATCTGATTAAGAAAGACACCCAATATCACTGGGGACCCATGGAAAACCAAGATTTTAATGATATAAAGAAGGCCATAATAGACGCTCCATCTCTCATGAGCCCTGATTTCTCTCAAGACTTTTCACTCTATACTTTTGCCTCTGATCGTTCCTATGCCGCAGTCCTAACTCAGAAGAATTCCGAGAACAACAAAGTACCCATCGCCTTTATGAGCTCTTCTTTCAAAGGTGTCGAACTTAACTACCCAGTGGTCGATCGGCAAGCCTATGTTGTTTTCAAAGTAGTTAAGCATTTCCGGTCCTATCTTTTGAAGTCAAGGACGAAGGTCATTGTCCCTTACCCCGCTGTAAGGAACTTGTTAGTGCAAAAGGAGTTAGGAGAGAAGAGAGCCAACTGGGTCACCTCCTTGCAGGAGTATGACTTAGAGATCACCCCAACACAGATTGTGAGAGGCCAAGGATTGTGTAAGTTGGTTGTTGATTCAGAAATAGGACAGCGAGAAGATAGTGATACGTCAAACCTAGAACAACGCGATCTAAGTTTGATTTGTTGTGCACAAAACCTTGTAAGTCCTTGGTACGACGATATTAGATTTTGTCTTGAACATGGATCAACACCCCATCACCTTGACCCCACCAAGAGAATAGCGTTGAGACTAAAGTCTGCCTCCTTTCATCTAGTTAACGATATACTGTTTCGTCAGAATTTTGACGGCGTACTGATGTGCTGCCTCGAAAAAGATGAAGCAGAAAAAGTCTTGCTTGAGTTGCATGCAGGAGAAGCTGGTGGTCACTTCGGTGGCGACACCACTACTCATAAGGTTTTAAGATCCGGTTACTACTGGCCCACGCTTTTTAGAGATGCCCATGCCTTGTGTGGTAAATGTATCATCTGTCAGAAAGCATCAAGGCGGTTGCAAAAACCAGCCTTCCCCTTGCAACCCATTTCAGTCAATTCTCCTTTCCAGCAATGGGGCCTTGATATCATAGGTCCTATTAACCCTCCATCCTCACAACAACACAAGTATATTGTAACAACCACAGACTACTTTACTCGATGGTCCGAAGCTGCTGCGCTAAGAACTGTTAACACCAGTCAGGTTATCTCTTTTCTAAACTCGAATATCATCACTCGTTTCGGTATCCCTGATTGTCTAGTCTTTGATAACGCTTCATACTTTTCTTCTCTAGAGATGAGTGAGTTCACTTTGGAGAAGGGAATAAAGCTGAAGTATTCTGCTAGTTACTACCCCCAGGGCAACGGCTTAGCAGAATCAACAAACAAGAACTTGATCAAAATTATCAAGAGAACCGTGGCTGAAAATCACAAGAACTGGCACAATGCACTATTAAACGCACTGTGGGCTGATAGGGTAACACCCAAAGCCGCTATAGGTAACTCCCCCTTTTTTCTTGTTTATGGCAGAGAAGCCATTCTGCCACCTCACATTCTTCTTCCTTCGCTTCAATTGTCACAAAAGGTCCAAGAAGAAGATTGTCCTCCTTTAGAAAGCCACATTAATGATTTGATGAAGTTAGAAGAAGTAAGAACTCAAGCTAAGCGTAAGTTAGACCAACATCAACAATTGATTAAAATTTGGTTCGATTCTAATTCTGCTTCTGATAGGAATTTTGAAGTAGGTGATCTCATCTTAAAGTGGGACAAACCACACGAAGGAAAGGGTGAGCACACCAAGTTTCAAAACATATGGCTTGGGCCATTTTTGATTGCTGAAAAGTTGGGTCCTAGTTCCTTTCGATTGCAGAATCTTGAAGGGCAGCTTGACACCTATCCGGTGAATGGCCAAGCCCTGAAAATATACTTTGCTTGATAGCTACCCCTATATATTATGTAAATATTTCATTTTTGTTTGCATTTTCGTTTGCTTTCTGTTTTGTTTTTTATTTGAATTGATCCATTTTTTGTGTTTTTGTTTTTGAAAGATATGCATATCTGTGCACTGAGCCATTCAGACAAAGACCATAGAAAGATTTCTTCGTTGAAATAACTTCTGAAATTTTGTACAAACATCAGTGATATATTCATGGAATTGATATTCATGTTGGAAAATTTTGTTGTTTGAAAGAAGTTTACTGATTTCAATCTCTGAGCAAAGTTTGTCATGATCATCTATTATCTTTTTATGCTATCCCTTTTCTGTAAAGTAATGACTCAAAAGATGTCTCCCTGTCATAGGAAGTTGTTTTTGTAAATAAAACATTTCTGGAGATGAATAAAGGACAGTGTTAAAAAATTCTGATGAGGTCTGAAAAATATGTTAAAAAATCAAGATTATCAGCGTCACCCCGCTCAGCTATATATTTACAAAAGAAAACAAAATAAAAATATTAATAAGAGCTATGGGAAGTGCTTGTAAACCCGTCGGGATACTGAACAGGTCCGCTAGCAGTGGGTAATGCAAGCATGGCGCCAAGACAACTTCATCGGGGTACTGAACAGACCTGCTGGCAGCGAAGCAATGTCGGGTACATGAAAATCTGTAAAAAAAATAAGAAACCTCTTTAATGTCCTTTATTCTGACCTAGAACTTCTTGACAGGATACAAATGTCAGAGTGGGTTAAATGGAAAACCTGTCGAGGCTATAGACGCCTGTTGGCAGCAGTGGCCATGCCAACAGTATTGAAGATTTTATCATTAATATCATGACTTGCTGATCTTAAGACTGTTATTAGTTTTCATCTTTTGAAACATCGCTGGAAAAGATGGTAAATGATGATGTTTGTATGATTTTCTCATTGTTGTTTTTGAGTTGAAATTTTCTTTGCTGTCCTAATCTGAATTTTAATTCTTTTGACAGAGACAACTGCTTCTACTAGTGTGTCACCATTGTTGGCAGCCAATACAATTTTTTCTATTGCCCTATAAGCTGCCTACACCTATGTCTTCTGAACTTCAAATTGTCGTCGCATTTTCCAAATAGACGATATTTTCATTTCTTGCGACATTTGCAAATTGGTCTCCATTTAGTTTTCACGACTGTAAGCGTGAAAACTCCTCCATCGTTCTTTGAACTGTCATGATCTTTTATTGATATTTTGAATGGCACTTACCTTTGGATTATCATTAAGTGGCTAAAAGATTTTAGAACTGGGCCTATTTGCCTATTCTTACTTTGATTGCGCAACTTGATTTTTATTTAATTGGTAAGGCATTGAGCATGTGAATTTATGGGTTATACTTGATTCTATGAATTGCATAGGGGTCATGGTTTATTTTGTTTTTATATGATGTGATCCTTATTGTTATAGCTCTTGGCTTGTTGATTTTATGAAATCGATTGTCACAATGTTTTAAAACCTTTGATTAAACATTTATGCAATGGCGCATTGGTTAAACATTTGGGTTTGATTTCACATTGAATATTCATGGTTTGAAATATTACAATGGCGCATTGGTATATCATTCATCGTTTGATTTTTGAGTCGGTTGAATAATAAGGTTTTCAACTATGCTATGATTGATTGAACAGAGGATTAATCGCCGGTTGTACTTTTCCATTACTGTTATGCATGGTGATAAGTGATTCCACCACCCTCGCATGCGCACATTAATGCTACCCCTTTGATCGTTCATAGTGGTTAGACCGAATGAATCTCCTCCTGTGTGTTGGTGAATGTGAACCAAACCCTTACCATGCGCTCACACCATGGATCCAGTCGTGAGGGCTGAACCCAATGGTAGCCAGGCTCTGTTGATGTTCGACAATGCCTGCAGTGACCTTGAGGACAATGGGTGGCTCCCGTTCATAGATAAATTTATTGGTTTTAACCTCTGCGTTGCCCGACAATTCGCATTAACCTTTGATGGCTATCGATCCAAGGTCGATGATGTTCAATTGCAAATTGACGAGCAATTTATCAGTCTTTCTACTGGTTTGCCTATCACTCGACAACGATGGTCCAAGAATTGCAAAGTGGAAGAGGTCCCTTGGACTTTGCTCTTCCAGTCGCGTAAGGTTAGCTCCTGCGATAAAGGTTTGTCCGTGACCATGCTGAAACAGTGATGGCATGACTTATTGATGATTATCAAGCAGTTTATCACCTGTGAGGGTCAGTATGGGTTTGTTTTCCTACACCACCTTCGTTTGCTTATGGTTTTTATGGGTTTTGAGCTCATTATGCCATACTATCTGCTTAGAAGCCTGTTCAAAATGTCTAAGAGATACAAAAGGAACCAGGCTGATAGCAGCCTCTTTCACTATGGGATGGTTAAAATGATTGTTGTTTGTCATTTGGGGTTACACCGAGACTGTTGGAACGTTTTCCTTGCTCGCAATAATTTTGTTGATTCGAATCCTCCACAGGTTGACAAACCTGTGGTGACCGAAGACAAGACTGTACCCCCGGTACCCTACAACGTTCTGTTACCTAAACCCTTACCCGACTCACCTATCGACCTACCCCACTCTGTGACCAAGGATGTTGAGACTGTTAAACTTGTGGGCAAGAAACCTAGAGCCAAACCCACTGTAAATGCCAAAGGCAAAAAGACCGCCCGTTTGATTTCTCGGATGGCGAGGAACAAACCGAATCCCCCTGTCAAACCTAACTCTATCGTGTTGAGCGAGGACTCCGATTCAGAGGTTGAACATTTTTTGGCAAGTGAATATCCCTATTCAGAAGGTTTGTGTGTCGAACCCTCGTATGACTTTGTGTCAAACCCACCACCTTGCTTGCAAAATGACCCTGATTACCCTGGCATTAAGATGCCTTGTGAAAACCCCGGTCATTCATCCAAGCCCTCTCCTGCTCTGTCTAAACCTACAATGCCATCCTGTGATCAATGCGGCTCGTGGTTGGAAAGATATTATCTTGATGTGCCTATGCTACAGTCCAGAATTCACTATTTGGAGGACCAAGTTGCATGGCTCACCATTCAAAAGGATGAGTTGCAAGCCACTGATAAGAAATAGAGGACTACAGGTTCTAT
Source organism: Picea engelmannii (assembly GCA_009831015.1). Classification (NCBI taxonomy): domain Eukaryota; kingdom Viridiplantae; phylum Streptophyta; class Pinopsida; order Pinales; family Pinaceae; genus Picea; species Picea engelmannii. The sequence goes on along the minus strand of ML803810.1, from coordinate 93,025 downwards.
CTTGTTTAAAAATGTGGAGTCATCTACAGCGGTCGTGAATTCAAAGTTGGCATAGTTTGAGCAGCCTCACAGGTATGTTTTATCACTTGTTTATATAATGAATTCGAATTTGGTTTTGAATAAGTCTGATTACAGCTTGGATTTGCTCTGTCACATTATATGCATTATGTATATAGTTTTTTTTTGATTAGTCGAATTTCGTTTTCCCAGTTTAGTTTCGATTGGATTTTTATCGATTTGTTCAATCTTGGTGTGGATTCGATTGGTTTAATTTAGCTAAAATGAATGCTTTGTCAATTGGAGTCGTTTGTATCTATTATAGACATAAGTTGTTTCTCATGTTTCGATTCTGAACACATTTTGATTTCGTTATAATGTATATGCTTTGATTGGTAACAAGTGAAATATGGTTAACTGTTACGGTTTTATTTCCATATGACTTTCGACCAACTCGAATACAGTTTGGATTTTTTTTAATATGATTCTATATAAATTTACCCAAATCGTGAATGGATTCAATTCATAACAGTTATGCTGAAACCCATCCTATTAATTCTTATTGGTTTACCGTTAGCTCGGTGATGATTCGGTTGGATTTGTAATGACAATGAATATTCAGTTACAATTTGATTTGTAAAACGAGATTGGATTCACGATTTGTTTCTATAATTAAACTCAGTCGTGATTTGATTATTTGCCCAGCTGATAATTATAACCTCTGTTGGTTCTATTAAGATTGCAATGATGATTTATTGATCTTGTCTGTTGACTGTGCAAGGATCAATCATGAAATTCATTGGGTCGATGCTGTTAAGTATGATTTCAGTTGAACATAATTGAAACAGTTTATCTATCTTTCATTTGATTGAATGCTATGAATCTGTTGTTATGGCTATAACGAGTCAATGATGGTTGTGTTGGATTAGGTCATATCACATATGATATGACTCACTATGAATTTCTTTTAATATGAAACAGTCTTGTTACTGCTTGACCCAATTTTATGGTAATCGTGAAACAGAGTATTCTTACCCCTGTTTCGATTAAATCACTTTTGATTATGTTTTATATTGAATGATAAAATCATTTGAATCATTAGTGATTCATTTTAAATGTTTATTGAAAGAAAATTGGATTTGATTCTTTTAAAAAGATTTGATTTGATTTCTATTTGATCCTGTATGCTATTTTAGACTAGCTACAGAATCAGATGATTTTGTAGCTAAGTCTATAGGATTAGATTTTTATTGTTTTGTTAATGAAATATCTTTCTAACTTGATATTTTTGGTCTATTGCAGATGAATTCGAAATTGCAATGGATTTGATGAGCAGTTAGGGGATATTTGAAATATTTCACTTGCATTTTAGTTCCTAGTTTAGTTGATTTTGGGATATCTCCCAAATTATGTAAAACAATTTGATATTATCCACATAGAGGTTTTACCCTGTGGAGAGACTTATAAATACCTATTATTTTTGTAATAATGGACATCCTCATTCGTGGGAGAACAAGGATATGGAGTTTTAATACAGACTGTGGCAGAATTTGGTGTTTTGTTACAGCTTTAGCTTCTCATTATATCAATATTTTGTTTCATGTTGTGTATATCAATTTGTATCTGGTTAATGACTACTTTAGCTATCTTAATCATTTGAAAATGATATAATTATATCACTGTAATCCATATCTTATTTCTTCTAGTATTTAAAGAACATAACAATTGTTGATTCAGTTTGTGAACGACATATTTCTCTTCTTCATGAGTTGAATTATAAAATATAAGTTTTTGTATAACAGGTTTCCCTTATTGCAGAGATTTATAAATCATAAAATTGTTATGATTTTTTATGTCTTGTTTGTCCTGTAAATAACTCAAAGAGCAACACAGCTTATCGTTTATGAGAAGCTTTTGGACTAACCGGTGCAAGTTTCCTTTCTCCGACTAGCTTTAAAGTCATCATACACAGGACAAATTTGGAACGTTTCCAGGTCAGTTAGTCACTTCTTTGTTTACCGTTCTTATTAGTAGTTTAGTTTAGATATAAGTTTGGTTAGATTTATATTAGATTGTTTAATTTCAGTAAATATATTAGATCGTTTAATTTCAGTAACTTTTATTTCTTATTTATAAAAATAAAAAAAAATATCTCTAGCTGTCTTAGGGCAGGAATCAAATGAGTTTTACAGGTTTTATTCAAATTTGCTACTTGTAGATATTGTATATTTGTGAATAAGTTGTAATTTAATTAGTAATTAGACAATTGATTATTAGAGTTAGTGTAATTAGTAGATTGTATATAATAGTTAGAGTAGTTTATATTTATATTTAGTTTAATTTAGTAGTTTGTCAGATTAGTGTATTAGTTTGTTTTTAGTTAATTTGTTTTATTAGTTTTAGTTAGTTTAGTTTCTTTTATTTAGTTTTAGTTAGTTTCTTTTATTTAGTTAGTTTAGTTAGTTTTATTTGTTTTAGATAGATTAGTTAGTTTAGATTAGTTTTCTCTTTGATTTTCCTAGGATCTTAGAGCAGCCAACGGAGCCATTAAACCCGTCAGGGTGGTTCATTCCAAACGACTTGGGTTATTTAGACAACCTTGGACCGGTTCCACTCTCTCAATTGATGGACGGTCAATTTCGCCCGTCAACACATACCTTATGAACGCTTCCTTAAATCTCTGTTGTTCCAAGCTTCACTCCAATGCTCTTGTGCCATTCAGATCACAATAGTACAAACCAATCGAAGTGAAAGCAAATCAATATATTCAATAGCTAATCTATACATATGATCAAGGAGTTATGTAATAAAGTGACATCATCTTTATGGGAAAAGGACATATTACTGTATTAAATTGATAGAAAGTGAAACTTACAACCTGAGCCTTGATGTTGTAGATCTCCTTTCGATGGCTCCTAGCTCTGACACACACACTTTCTCATGCATGAAGAAAATCAACCACTTTTGATGACCTTGCTTGTGTCTATAGTCGCTATAGCATCAGTCCTTCATACAATATTCCACTAATTCTCCAATCAATCTCTTGCTAGTTTTCTTCTAACCTTTTTAATGAGCATTCCCCTCAATATATAGGAGAGGATAGATTAGTTACTTGGATAGGAATGATCCCAAGATATCAGGAAAACCAGTATTTGACAACCATTCGAATGCCAACTCATCCTTCTAGAAGATTCCCTTCTAGAAGGTTCAAGATTTTATCTTTTTACTTCTTTTAGAAGATGTTCGCACCCTGACAGTTAGGTACACTGTGAGCTTCTCGCACCCCATCTTAATGCAGCCTACAAGAATCATGCATTCTCGCAGGCAAATATATAGGTAGCCTGCGAACCTCCCTTAAAAATATGATTTCTGGAAACAGACAAATGTAACTTTTCTCCGAAAAGTGTTCTAGTGAAGAGCCTCATTTCTCCATCATCATCACTTCATCATGACAACCAAAATTATGGATAATAGAATGCCCCCCAAATTCTGAGATTGGAACCAGTGACAGTCGATAGACTTTGTAAGATGCATGTGTGTGTCAAGAACCAAGAGCACATCTAATCGGAAACCTGCAAACATCCAAGCATCGACAGAATATCATGTATATCAATTTTGAGGTAGGCATTCCCATACTCAGATCATAGACTTGATGACATCATAAACAAAGGTCATGGCCACCAATCATACACTGTGGATCCATGCTGTCATAATATAGCATAGCCACCTGAATACACTGTGGATCTATGTGACAAATTTTCAATCAAAACAACATAGCCATGAAACATACACAGTGGATCTATGTGTCGCAAATTATACATACTCCATCACAACCTGGATCACAAAGATATCATCTAGGGTCTTCAATATCATTGCCCAAAGTATGAATCTAACCATGTGATTACATGTGTTGAAGTCGAACATGGTAGAAACCACTTGATTACCGGCCATTGATGCAACCGTTAACAAGTGCGAGGGAAATCACCATTGATGCCAATGACTCCCAAGGTACTAAAGTACAATCCATCGACTGTGAATAAATGAGTTGATATCGAACATCTGACGGAATCTTTCGATTAGGGGTCAATGATGTAAACCCACTGTTGAAAGCGAGGAAACTTGCCATTGAGGCATGCAAGCTCCAAGGTATTGAATAATTTCTAAGTCTTGATTCCGGATAATGTGCTGAAGTCGATGGAACAAAACTCGTCACAGGAGGGTCTTGATGTATCCCCCATCAATGACATGAAATAAGTAACATATTTTGAAGGTGAAACAGAACACGTAACCATTGGACTTTGGACACAGGGAAGGTCAACACAGAGAGAATAGATAACTACAGATGGCCGACTCAATATAGGTTTGAGATGGACTTCTCTTGAACATATGAATGACACGACAAATGATTTGGCAGCATTGACTCAAAGACGACACAGGAAATGATCTTGTAGCAAATCGAATGAGAGACAAATGGATTTACCAAACCAGCTTCAAATGATGAATAGGGGGTGTCATGTTCAAGAGCGACTCTTACTGCCAATCAATTCAACGATGAAACATATCCCTTTTCCAAATTTTCCCCCACCATTTCTGGCAAGTACCTCTTTATTTTTACGCAAGCTTGAAGAGGATCACATATGCTTGTTGATATAAGCTCATCCTTCGGATGAGTCCCTCAAAGTATTTTTAACGAACCCTAGGAAGGAGTGGTTCGGTCCCATTACGGGTCTGTCGATGTTTGTTTAATGAGTCCAGAGATAGTAAACTCGAAGGTTTTTCAAGATTATAGAGTTTGGAAAAACACTTAAAAGAGAAATCTCTCAGTTCCTTTTTCGTATAGTAGTCCAATGAGACTGAAAAAGGGTTAAACTATCGCTCAAAGGATGCATACTTCAAATACTTTAGCGAGCGTGAAAATAGAAAGATCGCTCGACAATCTTTTATTGTTTAGAGAGTCTGAAAAGAGCTTAAAGAAAACTCCAGGGGGGTTCCTTTTTCATATAACCACAGCGAGCCCGAAAAAGAGATAAAACGACGGTCGATCACGTTCTTATGTTTTTTACAAGCACAAGAACGGACAAAAAGCACTCGAGGTTTTATGTCAAAACCATAACAAACAATCAAAACCACCCCACACCGTAGAAAAACTGTCCATAATCGTCTTGTTTCATACCTGCAAGTCACTTCACTCATTTTCACATTAGTGATTAGGGTTAAATAATAAATAAACATAAAAAACCCACATTTGATATAGTAAAAAGTAATTAAAATGAGTGAAAAACTACATTTACCATATCATTTCACACTTTTACCATTAAGTTCCAAAACCCCTCATTTTACCCTCTGCATTCAGTGTCGATTTTCGGGAGCTACGGGTGATCATTTGACGAACCATCAGCAGTATTTTGGTAAGTTCTCCATTCCTTATCTTTTCATGGTTTAAAAATTTGATTTCATTGGTTAAAAGTTCAGTTTTAAGTTAGTTTTTTGAACCCTAATCGTGTGGAGGCATTCTCGCGGGTGGCCCATACGGGACCTACGAGAATGACTCATTCTCACAGGTGGGCCTTAAGGCGCCTACGAGAAGTTCACACTGTGCATAGTATGACACCTGCGAGCAGCGCAAAACTCAAAAATTTATGAAACGTTTAGCCAATAGAAAGAATTTATTTCATGTATAAGATCATTAACCATGTTTATATGTTTCTTATGGAGGTTAATAGCCACAAGTATGGTGCTTGAGTGGCGAGAACGGGAACACGAGGAGGATAACACCAATTCCAAAAATCACCCTCCCACCATAGCTGCACTAAGAGACTGTGGTCTCTTAAAATACTTCTGTATCCTGGGCATGAGAGCCCAAGTTTGATTATTGGAGTACTTAGTCCGAATGTGGGATCCTGACCAGCAAGTTTTCACTGTGGGAGCTCACACATTAGCTATTGACATTGAGGACATATATTTCTTGACTGGATTATCTAGACGTGGATCCTATGTCAGTCTGACTGGCAGCAGAAGGGGCGGTTTGACAATGAGTGAATACTGCAACCAATATTGTGTACCCGAGGCCGAAAGAAAGAAAGGGAAAGTGGCAATCTGGGGAGTAATTGACTTGACTCTCCATACCATTCTCTTCATGATTGCTCGGATGGCTGGAAGTGCCTCTCCCCATATGGAATTATAGAGCTATTTCCAGTATGCCATCGAGTGTATTGAGCCCCGAGTATTTAATTGGGCTGACGCAGTATTGCGCAATATCAAGAAACAACTAACCAAGTGCAGGCAAGGAGATCTGAAACAGTTTGGATATGGATCTTTGTTAGTGTCCTTCTTCTATGAGAGGGTCCCCGTGTTTAGACTACAGGCTGAGTGGCACTTTCCAGGTCCCAGGGATCCAAGGATGTTACGATGGTGTCGACTCATGGCCCGACATGTGGCAGGACCAATCGTCAAATATGACGATATTTTCTTTGACTGGTTGTAGACCCAGATGCTGATGGTAGATGATTATGCATATGTCATCTTGGATTTCCAAGGAGATCTAGATCTAGCCCTACCTGAGGATGCACAGTGGGGAGACCTCGGTAAGAAGTACATGTATTTTCTCTTTTTTAAATGTTTTTTTTGAATTTTTATCATATTTCAATGTTTTTGTTTTTATATACTCATCCAAAGACTAACACAAAATATTTTGTTGGCAACACAGATGTTGGACCTTATAGACCTGCTGGCTCTTCTCCTATCCAATGAGGAGGAGAAGCATCAACAGTATTACCACAGTATGCCGAGGATTACCAGATCGTGGAGCAGAACCTAGAAGGCCTAACTGCAGACATTCCAGACATGACTCTGGAAGAGGTTCCACGATGTGATCAACGTCACAATGTAGGAGTTTCAGCAGCCATGGCCCGACTGCTCCATAGGGTAGCTAGGGCAGTAGTGTGTTATCGTGAACGTCATCCGTGACTTCACTATGTAGAAGCCAAGAGCTTCAATTTTTAATATTTTGGTCTTCGGACAAACATTTTGTAAAAAAAAACTCTTGTGATCGTTATATATATATAGACGGCTTCTACCGGCTTACTTTATATTGTGTGAATTGTAATGTGTTTGATTTATAAATGATTTAAATGTCTGTCCAATACATAATTAGCTAAAGCATCTGTTAATGTATTAAGACGTCTAGGAATATGCTGATATTCAATGTGATCAAAATACCATTCCAAGAGGTGAATCCGCAAATATACCCTTAATAAAGTAGGACTTCGAATAGAATAGACATTACTTAGATGTAGTACTACAAGCTGCGAGTCAAGTTGTACAACCAAATGACGAATTCTGAGAGAAATAACATCAACCAATAATTCAATAATGGCGCTATACTCTGCGATGTTGTTGGTTGCTCGGACAAGACATACACCTCGTAAAGATATGAGCTCATTTGTTGGGGCATAGATTGCCCATGTAGCAGAAGCTAAGTTCTGAGTGCTACGACTAGCTCCATCAACGAAGCCAATACAAGGTAGCGAATACTCCGACATCTGGCAATCAAACACAATGTCACGTAAGGGCAGAGACCAGATAACGTCAAAAGAAAACTAAAGTAACACACACACAGTATGATACATAAAAATGCAAGTACTTGTGCACAAATGACTTATGCATAGTACTTCTTCAAGTATAACCCATTTCTGGGTTCACTCAAAGGTATACTGTTGTAATCAACTAGCTCATATGCTCCTTTTTCCAAAACTTTACTAACAATGTAGGGACCACGCCACATTGGTTTGAATTTCCTAGCTCCTAGGACATTTTTATCTTGTCCGTACAGAAGAACAAGATCACCTTCAGAGAAAACGCGAGGCTTGACATGCTTGTCATACTGTGCCTTGACACATTTCTTTTGGGCTTCTATTACTAAAGTGGCATCACGTCGGGTCTCGTCTAATCTCATCAGATACAACAGATGTTCCTCTTCAGTAGAAGTATTGGGTAAGAGTTCGACAACTAGCTTCAGAGAAGGTATCTCACATTCTATTGGCAGAATGGCTTCCATGCCATAAACTAATCGAAAGGGTGTAAATCCCGTAGCGGATTTAACAGATGTCCGATACACCCACAATGCCGAAAACAACATCGTATGCCAGTTGGTTTTATGTATTCCTATCATCCGTCGAATCATCTTTATAAGAACTTTATTGATTGCTTCGACCTGGCCATTAGCCTGCGGATAATAGGGTGTTGAGCTATCATGACGAAGACCCAACTTTTCCGTAAGTTCATACATCATATAATTCCTAAAATGACTACCGTGATCGGTAACGATAGCCTGAGGAACACCAAAATGAGTTATGACATGGTTGAAAAGAAATAACGCTGCAGTCTTCCCATTATTATCGAATGTTGGCATCACCTCAGCCCACTTTGTAAAGTAATCAACAACTACAATAATGTAACCATGCCCCCCGGCCGAGTGAGGGTGACAGGTCATGAAATCAATGCCCCATTTTGCAAAAGGACCAACTGAAACCACAGGATGAAGGGGAGCAGGATGCGACCGAATTTTTTGATTGTAGGTCTAGCAGGCATGGCACTTCTGAACAACAGTAATACAGTCATTGAACAAGGAAGGCCAAAAATATCCTGCACGTAAGATTTTCTGGGCAGTAGCATACCCAGATATATGACCACCACATGCTCCAGAATGGCAGTCATTTAAAGCTTTCTCAGCTTCGTCAAAATTCAAACAACGTCGAAAAACAGAGTCAATGCCTCGACGATAAAGAGTATCTCCAAGAATAATGTACTGGCGAGCTTGATAATGGACGCGACGTCGTTAAGCACTAGACAAAGCAGGACGAAAAGTATGAGTTTGGAGATATATAATGATATCTCCATACCAAATATCATCAGTGTTGATAAGGAAAAGTGATTCATCAGGTAATGAATTGACTGCTACATTTTTCGTGGCAGAGTGGGGAAAATCACAAATTAACTCAGCAAAAACTAATGATTTCTTCGACGTGGTGCTATCGAATTCCAAGTCAAACTCTTGGAGAATGACAATCCACTTGGATTACTTTCCCCCCAGCAATTGACGTGTCAAAATATGTTGCATGGGGTTACAATGTGAAATCACTGTAGTTTTCCTAGAAAGAATATAATGGCGAAAACGTTGAACCGCTTGAATAGCAGCCAAAGCCAGTTTTTCAACATGTTGGTACTTGATTTCAGTTGAAGTAAGACTTCAAATCAAGTAATATATAACATGTGAATCGTGTGCATCATCCTCTTGAACGAGAACCATGCCGATAGTATACTCGGAAGCGGCAAGATAAAGAAAGTAATCCCAACTATAATCGGGAGGGAAAAGAAGTGGAGATTTTGTGAGGGACAGCTTCATTGCTTCGAAGGTGTTGTTGGCAACTTTATCCCAGACAAACTCTGAACCTTTCTTGAGAAGACGTGTAAAACCAAGAGTAATCTCGGCGTAATTAGGGATGAAACGACGAAGAAAGTTTGCTTTCCCCTGCAAACTTTGTAACTGGTGCAGTGAAGAAGGAGGAGGGAGATTAAGAATCGCCTCAACCTTAATAGGATCTACCTGGATCCCCTGACGTGAAACAATGAAACCGAGAAGACGGCTGGACTCTACGCAAAAGACACATTTATGAGGGTTTAGACGAATGCGATAGAACCGATAACGAACGAAAATTGCTCGGAGATGATTGGGGTGATCGACTCGGCGTAAAGAATGAGCTGGCAAATCGTCCAAATAAGGTTGAACAATATGCTTTATATCGTGAAACGCATAAGACATAGCACGTTGGAATGTCGTGCCCGCGTTCTTAAGACCGAATGGAAGTTTTCTATAGGAAAAAGTACCCCAAGGACAAATAAAAGCAGTTTATGTTGGTCCTCATGAGCGATGTTAATCTGATTATAGCCGGAGAATCCATCCACGAGGGAAAAGATTTCACTGCCGGCACAATCATCGACTATCTGGTCGATGAACAGGGTTGGAAAGTTGTCTTTCAGACAAGATTTATTAATATCCCGATAATAGACACAAACACGTATGCTACCACCTTTCTTATCAATCGGTACAGGGTTGGAAACCCATTCTGTCAAAGCCATGGGATAAATAAAACCATCTTTAAGACATTTTTCAACTTCAAGTTTGATAGCTGCCGCTTTACGTGGATGGACAGGACGTAGGCGCTGCTAGACTGGTTTAGCTCCGGGGTACATTTTTATCTCATGCACAACAATACTTGGGTCGATAGCTGGCATTTCTTCGTAACTCCAGGCAAAGATGTCACGAAATTATTTAAACAGGGAAGTATAAGTGACAATTTCTTCGGGAGAACACAAAGCTCCAATGTGAACATTTTCAACCATCCCAGGTTTAACTGAAATATCAATGGGTATCATGGGAGAAATATTACTGAGGTTCCCTTCCGTAAACACATCACGTGTAGATCCGGGAACGGTCGATATGACAACAACGGTCGATGGTGTCGAAATCCGCTGGTAATTCTCCAGAGTGTGTTGTTCTAGAAAGAGTATGGAACAATGATGCCCATCGTCCCAAGGGGTGTCTTCCATGACAGACATAATCATCTCATCAGTGGGAAATATGACATGGAAAGGATCGGGAGACAACTCTTCAAGAGAGGGTGTAGAAAGGGTTGCTGATTGAATGGCTTGATAAGCAGACTCAACCAGACTTAACGGCATGACGTAGCCGAAACGAGTATGATCTCCTGGATCAGGGACTATCCAAGGGTCATAAGACACCGGAAGTTCATGAGGTATAGCAGAGATCATATTAATTGAAGCAACTGACGGGTGTGGAATATCGGGTGGTGGCAGAATGGGGAAAGTGCCCATTAACATAGATTCCTTTAAAAGACCGACACCGACATTCTCGTAACCCAGCGGGGTTTTAGCTATAAACGACACATTGCCAGTACGAGTATTAGAATTAAAGAAGGCAAGTTGATCAACCGTAACAACTTTTCCTTGGTGAGGAAATCATACGACATGGAAAAGTGTTGACACAATAGCGTGCATGGAATCTACCCAGCTACGACCAAGAAGAAGATTATAATCTAAGGGAGCATCGAAAACTTCCACTTCAACTTGGACTGTCTTACCTTCTAGAGTGACAGGCAATGATGAAAGAACACCGTAAGGCTTAAAAATAGAGCCATTAAAGGCTTTTAGAGTATTTTGTGATTCATTTAAAGAAGGAGAGCCGATTTCTTTCCAACATGCAAGAGACATCACGCACGTAGAGGCCCCCTCATCAACCACAGTTCGACAAATGTTCTTGTCGGTGACAACAACTTGTATCTAAAATGCAAGCTGAGGGGGTAATCTTGGAACATGTTCTTCCAAGTCAAAGACTATCAAATTCAAATATTTAGGATCAATTCCACCTATAGCTTTCAATAGAGCCCTTCGTTGTGCAGGACAAGACTGAAGGACTTCAAGGGCAGACATCGCTGAAGGTGCTTGGGTCAAATCTTCCACAATATTGTAGTTCTGGGCCGCACGAGCATGAGGAATGAAAGTTGACTTGTGAAAAACACCTTTAGGGGGTCGTAAGACTATATCAGAGCTCGGTTGTTCGAGATGAAGACCGTTCGTAGGCGGATTCGGTGGATAGGGCTGGACCAAATCAGGAGGTGAATCGTCAACCTTCTCCTTAGATGGAGTATAGTCTTTAGCTCTAGTTGCGATTGCAATGTCATTCTTCTTAGAATCACCAGTGCACATCAAAACATATGATGTCGAAGAAGTAGATGGTTGGTCATGGATGACCAACGAGGCCTGTTGTTGAGACGGGAAGGGTTGAGACAAGTCAGTCGCTGAAGGTGGTTTTGGCATTCCTTAAAGGAACTTAGAAACTTCGGCACGTCGAGGACAATCCTTTGTATAGTGATCGTCACCACAGATAAGGCAAGGATACCATGGTTTGCGCTTATCCCACTCTTCAACAGGAGCATTTGTAGTTTGTTCGGTTGGATTATTATTCTTGCCCCCCTTATTCTTGCCTCTCCCCTTTTTAGATTTACCTTTACCGATCAGGGTAGATTGAACAACGTTTACCTCAGAGGTTTTACTGGCGGGAGGGGCAGGAGATGGAGCATTTTGAATGTTAGAAGATGTAGATTTAGGATTTGTATTCGAAACAGAATGTGAGTGGGTATGGGCAGTACCAATCACACCATCAGCTGCATGCAAGGCAGCTGGAGTAGTTGAAGTGCTGGAAGTACCAAGACGGGGTAGTTCAGGTAACAAATCATAAAGTGTTCCCATTTGTGAATAAACGAGATCAATATATTGGGCATGACTTATAGCCTGCTCCTTCGTAACAACACCACCCATGGTGATGTCTTTACCAATCTCGTTCACAAAGGATTTTGTGAACGATTCGGCCAGTAACTGATCAGGGACCTCAATTTTGATGAGACATCGTCTCTGTCTCCACTCATGTATATGATCTGAGATATGAGTACCTTTAGTTTGTTTAAAAGAGGTTAAAATATCAGTCCCAGTATCATAACGGATCGGCAACTAGTAATGTGTAAGAAAATCCATAGCCAAGGTGTTAAAATCGGAGAAGAAACCTCGTGGCAATTCAATGTACCACTTCGCAGTGGAACCAATAAGAGTTATTTGAAAAAGATGTAGGCGAATGGAGTCATCCATCAAAGAGTTAGATGAACACCACAGATGAAAAGTCATCACATGATTATTTGGATCCTCCCCCGCCTTGCCATCGAATTTCAGAGTATCTGACGGAAGCTTGGCAGGAATAGCAGGCCATTGGGGGGAGTGACGAATAGGATCATTCAAAATCCTAGTCAAATCGGGCAAGTCCAAAGTAGCTAGAAAAGGCAACTGTCGATTCACTTGTGGGTACTAGTGACTTTGGGGTGGAAGCCTTGTCAGTAAACCAATAGGACCATATGCAGTCTGCCCATAGAGGGAAAACCCTGGCTGATTCGGTGGTGGGCGGATAGGATAGTAACCCCAAGGATTGGAACCTTGAGTTTGAGTAGGAACCTGAGGATGAGTAGTGTGACTCTGACCCCAAATAGGATTAGTTATACCCGGATATGGTTGTCCCACTGTAGGGACAGTTTTCTTCCCCCCATCATTTTGAGGAAAGTTTTGTAGAAGCTGAGTCCAATACCGGGCCAATTCAGGAGGTAAGTTTTGTCCAAAAGGCAAGGTTGGTCCCCCTATTGTAGGTATAGCTCCACCCGGAAGGTGTGTGCCAACCGTAGGTTGCGTAGTAACTATGTTATGTCTGGGAAAAGGAAAAGGGACTGTACCACCCTGTCCACCAACAGGAATCTGTGGGTTTGTTGCAACGGTCGGGATAATGCCACTAGGGTTAGGGTTGCCAGAAGGAAACGGTGGGAGTGTCGGAATAAAACAAGGAACATCATACCCAGGAAAAGGAGGGCTAGTTGGAGAACCGACTTGTGTTTGCGGAGGTGTTGGATTGGAAGCATTCAACAAAGCATTCAATGCATGGTAACCAGGAGGTAAATTTGGGTTAACCTCAGGCATTCGTTGGGTATTGATAGGAGCAAGGGTAGCTGCAGTGATTCTGGTTTGGACACTCGTAGTATTCGCGAGATGGGCCATCTCGGGAGGAAGAAAAAAATGATAAGTAGTAGTCTCTGGTGTAGTTTCTGCCTGAGGAGACACTGAAGGGTTAATCTCGTAGACAGTAGGTGCCTCAGTACCAAAAATGACTCTTTAGAAATTACCAGACCAAAAAGGATTTTGGCCTGTTACACCGAAAGAAGGCCCAATGGTTGATTCAGAAGATGTAACAACGGCTTCGTCAGAAGAATTTAATTGCACAACAGGTCATTCACCATGGTGAATGCAATAGTCCTCTCTAGTATTGGTAAATCGAAAATCTTCTAGAGAGTCAGTTCTTTCTACCTGTGGAGGTGGTGTAGTGACAACTGGAACGTCACTTGTCTCCCCGTGTGGTGGAGTAACCACTGGGACCTCATTCTGATGGGGAGAAACCTCAGGTGTACCGGTAGGCGAGGGTTGAGTATCGTCCAGATGCTTTGGAGATAAATCTTGCATTCTACATGAACGTCGTGGGGGAGCAATTGTAAATAAGTGACAAACTCCGTGAAGAAACTCTTAAGGTCAACTTCGATAAACAAATAGCACACACTAGTAAACAAAATCTAGGAAACAATCACCAAGAAAACAATATCTTCTAATTCCGAAGCCACTAGTTGGTGATGAAATCCAACGTCGCAACAATGAGATGAGAAGGGGCAGGGATATTGTGGAAAAGTTACGTTGACGACCTTCTTAACGGACTTACACCCTGGTGCAAGCTCCCACACATAATCATGGGTATACCCTCCAAGGAGCCCGAGTGAGTCTAATCAACGTCAATTCCAGGTACCGTGAAGACTTTCCCTTTCATAGTCACCTTGGGTAAGAACCTAGAGAGATAGGCCACTAAGGTCACCACAAACAACAGTACAGCCTGGGGGAATAGTCGTCAGTCCGATCCACACGCAAGGGCAGGGTATTTAGCCCGAAATCAACTCAAAGGCTTCCACTCATAATTGTGGGTATACCTCGGAGTGATCCCCGTAATACATGCAATCTCTACACTGATGTCAACAAAGCAGGGTTAGTAACTCTGCCAACACCAATGCAACCTAGGGCTTGACCCTTGTGTTAGAAGGGTGTCCCAGGACAATATGTTGCAAATGGAATTTTAACACTCCCTGACTCAAGATGCTATTGTGTGTTTTGAGCTTTTGGAGAGTGTGTCTCTCTTCCTACTCCAAAGCACTAGCCTAACTAAATGTTGGTGTAAAAGAGCCCTAGAAAAGAGTTACTAGATACATTTTAAGATTACGCAATGTTTTTAATGGCTATTGTTTATGCAAAGGTAATGGAAATGAAACTCATGCGTGTATGACTCTGACCCAAATAATGCAAGAATGAAAATGAAAAATAACACTTTCTGTTCAATGAATTCTATATATGGTAGAGATAGAGGTTTTCTTAAATCAACCACGAATCATATGCAAAATTTCCTTTTTTCAATGTCAATGAAAACAATCATTCATCAAATGACAATGCACTATGTTTTCTTTTTCAAAGCTTCAATCAATTCTTAAAATTTGATTTTCAATGTTTTGTAAATGACAAAAACAAATTGATGGAAGAAAACAATTGTGTTCACTTTCCAAAAAGAACTCGCACTATATCAACGAGAGAGCAGAAAATCAAATCACAAAGAATCAAGCAATAACAACCCAATCAACTCTTTCAATGAAAGAAAGAACAAAGAACAAACCAAACCAAAGAGTCTTCTCAATGCAAACAAAAATGTCCTTTCGAACCAACAAGCAAATGAGAAACACCAAACACTTAACTCTCAACCAATCACTGGTTCTCAGCCAATCAAACACACTCAACTCCAGAAGACAGAGAGAATGAAATTGCCAATAAGATCCAAGAAATGAAAGTCAAGCTACAAAGGCAAGAAAAACCTTGAAACCCTAAATCTGTTTGAGCATGCAAACAAAAGCAAGAAATGCATAAATCAATGATCCAATAAGCCCAAAAGATGTAAATCAATTGATCTAAGCAGTTGACAAAATCGAAACATAATTTCAAAATTTTCAAAAATCTTGCTCGCAGGCAAGCAATGTTACACAGTGCGAGAAGATAAGATTCTCGCAGGTGACCTTATAACAAGGTGCGAGGTGTTCACACTGGACCCTATATGCAGGGTGCGAACTTGACTGATTCTCGCAGGCTGTAGTTTAACACAGTGCGAGAAATCCTGAATATAACAAAAATTTTGAAAATGAAAGCAAAATTCAAACAGGCTTCTGAACCCAGTAAGTCTATTAGGGTATCCTGGAGACTCAGAGACTGACAAGACAGGAGAAACAATAAACTAGAGAAAATGGCCACAGAAAACTCAAAAAACCATAAAGAAAAAGGGAATGTTCCCCAGTGGAGTCGCCAATTTTGTTTCAGGATTAATCCGTAAGTGCGGACACAAACCGATCTCCCTATATCCACCTGGATCTAGAACAAAATAGGACAGAATAATACTCTTTCCCTAGATCTATACTATTGAATGAACCAAGAGGTAAGGATTATGAACATACCTTATGAAGGCGTCCTTAAATCTCTGTTGTTCCAAGCTTCGCTCCAATGCTCTTTTGCCGTTCAGATCACAACAGTACAAACCAATCGAAGTGAACGCAAATCAATATATTCAATAGCTAATCTATACATATGATCAAGGAGTTATGTAATAAAGTGACATCATCTTTATGGGAAAATGACATATTACTGCATTAAATTGATAGAAAGTGAAACTTACAACCTGAGCCTTGATGTTGTAGATCTCCTTTCGATGGCTCCTAGCTCTGACACACACACTTGCTCATGCATGAATAAAATCAACCACTTTTGATGACCTTGCTGGTGTCTATAGCTGTTGTAGCATCAGTCCTCCATACAATATTCCACTAATTCTCCAATCAATCTCTTGCTAGTTTGCTTCTAACCTTTTTAATGAGCATTCCCCTCAATATATAGGAGAGGATAGATTAGTTACTTGGATAGGAATGATCCCAAGCTATCAGGAAAACCAGTATTTGACAACCATTCGAATGCCAATTCATCCTTCTAGAAGATTCCCTTCTAGAAGGTTTGAGATTTTATCTTTTTCCTTCTTTTAGAAGATGTTCGCACCCTGACAGTTAGGTACAGTGCGAGCTTCTCGCACCCCAGCTTAATGCAACCTGTGAGAATCATGCATTCTCGCAGGCAAATATATAGGTAGCCTGCGAACCTCCCTTAAAAATATGATTTCTGGAAACAGACAAATGTAACTTTTCTCTGGAAAGTGTTCTAGTGAAGAGCCTCATTTCTCCATCATCATCACTTCATCATGACAACCAAAATTATGGATAACAGGAACAGAGAGACCAGGGAAAAAAACAAATAAGGCCCCCGTTCCAAAGCAATTACGCAGATGAATATTTTGATCAGATGTTCGAGGATCAAATGAATTGTTGTGATGACAAGGACATGCATGTGTTCTCGATGAAGGGATAAAATGATCAATACATGAGTGAAAATGATGACATTATGCTGGAGACAGATGACACGCTGTCTTGGGAAACAAAGGAATCTGGGAAATTTTATCACAACGCCATCATGCAATTCCAAAAGAAATACAACCTCAAGAGAAAAAAGACGTCCATGGAGCCTCAGTATACAAATCCCATAAGAGAGCCTCAACAGATGAATACCATAAGGAAAAATCTGACAGATATCCCTTCGACAAGCTGACTGAAGTAGGACAACCTGACCAAGGATGCGATGGAAAAGGCAAAGTCAAAGGAGGACGCTCCAAAGAGAGAACCATAAACAAGTTGGGAGACATGCGTCAAAGAGGTAGAAAAAGTCTCTCCCCCTTTTAACTTTCAGAACGAAATGGCCAAGATTAAAATCTCCTTCCCTTTCAACAAACTCATCAAGAAAGAATATTATCGAGATCAAATCATTAAAATTCTAAATACTGGGGGGGAATCTTGACACTTTGAACGCCCACGATGATCACCCTGCCATTTTGTTTGGTCTGCGCATAGAGGAGACAGGCGATACTGAAGAGGTTCCCCCATTCTATGTCAATCTCAAAGTCCACGACATGATCTTGCATAATGCCATGCTATATTTGGGTGCGTCGCACAATCTCATGCCCAAAGTGATCATGGATGAGTTGGGTTTTGACATCACCAGGACCTATAAGGATATTTTTTCTTTCGATTCGAGGAAAGTGAAATGTATGGGTCTGATCAGAGATTAGCTTGTAAGGGTGCACGGTCTCAAAGTTAGCTTGGAAGATACTATCTGAGAGGCGACCAAAAATATTTGGAGAAGAGTCTTCCTCTTGGGTAGTTTCCTGCTCGACTTCCTCTTGAGGGAAATTAGGAGGGATCAAGTCATCCTGGGCTCCTAGTATCGATTGGAGAGCATATTGCAAACTCTCTAAGTTCATGCCTTCAGGGTTGGGATTAGGTCGGTTTGTTTGAAAGGGATTTCGGAAAGGAGGTATGTAGGGTCCTTTAATCGAGGAAGCTTCTTCAGTTGACCTTTTTATATCTACGACTTGATTAGATAACTTTTGTACAACTTTGGTTAGATTTTCCAACTCAGAGTTTTCGGTTTGAGTTTTGTTCTGTGTAGGCCTGGGAAGAATTTCAATCTTTTTCTTAGAAGAAGGAACAGTTTCAGTTTCGTTGGTAGAGGAATCTTTAAGGCTAAGTATATCTTTTTCAATTTGGGTAGCCTCTTCAAAGGCTTCTACCAACGTCGCTTTTTTGGATCTTTTCACCCAGATAGCTATACTTTGATGTAGGGATTTTGTGTAATAAGCTATTATAAGACTTTCTGCAAGCATAGAGTCTGTAGGGATTCTGTTCTTAAGCGTTAAAAATCTTTGATTGAAATCTTTAACTTTTTCTTTAGCATTCATTTTTAAATTTGAAAGATCCATGACTAAGACTTCCGGAGGTTTTCCATCTCCGAACTTTTCTAAGAAAATTGACTCAAACTTTTCCCAAGAGGTTATAGTGCGAGGTTGTTGGGT
>ML803810.1:9014-27571 GCA_009831015.1 Picea engelmannii | reverse complement strand
CAATGGTCTTCATCATGGCCATCTTTTGAACAATGTTTGCATGTGAATTTTTCTCCCTCTTTCTTAACAACAACATTATTTTTTCCATTGCCCTTGAACTTCCTCTTTCCTTTGTCTCCATGGCTGAAAGGCTTCTTGTTACCGTCTTGAGTTTCGTTCCTTCCTCTTGCTTCCAAATGAGTGGCCTGGACACAAACTTCAACTATATTTGAAGGATTAAACATGAGTATAGTATGTCTCAAATAACTATGTAAAGCTCCAATGTATTTCAGTAAAGTTTCTTGAGAAGACAAATCCACTCCCAAAACCAAAGCTCTTCTCCTAAATTCTTGAGTAAAGATTTTCACATTCTATCCTTTAACTTGTCTAAAATTTTGCCAATCCATAGTAGCATTTTGCATATATGCCAATGGGTAAAATTGTCTTTTAATTGCAACAATAAAATCATTCCAAGAGGTTAAAATTTTACCATGTTTCTTCATGTCCTCGAGTCTTGGATTCCCACCAAATGAGTGCTGCACTATCCAATCTTAAAGAAGCAAGCTGAATCTTAGTTTCATCATCTTGAATTTTTTGTATCCTACAAAACACCTCAATCTGACGAATCCAATTATCTAATTTCTCAGCATTTACTTCTCCATTGTACATTGGCAATCAAATTTAATATCAAGCTTTAACGAAGGAATTTGTGAGGGAGTTTTACCATGTCCTTTTGGAGAATTCGGAAGAGGTCTTAAATTGTTAGAAGAAGAAGATGGAGGTGAGGGTGGTAGAGAAGCACCATTCCCTCCATTTCCATTTGGAGTTTTATCACCACTGTCTCCCTTGTGCTTTGAAGGGTTGGAGCCTTCACCTTGCAATCCTGTATTCCTTTCCATCAATATTTTCATCATCTCTCTCATTTCCATGATATCATTTTTGAGATCTTCATCTTCTGCAGGAACATGTTCATGACTCTCTTCATGAGCCATACTTGCTGAATGCCTCCTTGAAACTTGTTGTGATGATATAAGCTTCCTCCTTGAAGGATGAGAACTTGGCTCTACAAGTTGACCTTCTCCTCTTGTGAGTTTCAACCTTGTGAGCATCAGAAAACAAAACACTTGCAAATAATCAAGTCTTCAAAAACCTATGCTCTGATACCAACTTGATCTAAAAATGAATAAGACTTGTATTCTTGAAATAATTTGCAAGTTAAATTGTATGTGTTAAAATGAAAATGGATCAAATTTGCAACACAAATTTAATATAATTTACTCATTCAAGATGCATATAAATAGCAGCAATAACAGTGAACATAAAACACATAACATAACAAATGATAAAGGAGTTCACCCCTCTCTTGGGTTACATCTCCTGGTCTAGCTTCCAATGGATCATTTGTATTATTTGCTCAAAGTTCTCAAAAATGTGCTTTAAAATGCTCAAAATTCCAAATATACTACTCCAATGGCTTCAGAATGTCCAAAAACCCCTAGCTGGGCTTTTTCAGCACCTCGTTTGGCCAAAAATTGAAGAAGATAGGCTTCCTGGAAGTCCTCCTTCAAACTTGTTGTCTCTGCATCTACAAATTGCACCCCCTTTGGCTCAACCTAGCCCACACGCATATTTAAGCGTTAAAACTTAGCACCATACGCAACTACGCAAACCGTGCAAACTGTAGGATGGTTATGGGCACACCTAGCCCCTAACCGTTAAGGGAAAGGTCATGTGGCCCATGTGACCATGCGCAAACACAAACATAGGCCCTTGTTTCCACAAGCCAATGGTTAAAGGACAAATGGCGGGTTGTTTACATAATCGTTGAAACCAAAATACAAGCCAAATCATGCACGCACATATATGGCATAACATGTGGTCATATTACAACAATGCATGCGTCCGGGGGCTGGGGCTAAGCCCCAGCCCAAACCCCCGCGCCAATACATAAACAATTCAAACTTAAAATTATTTAAAACCATACATATATCAAGGCATATGGTGTGGTGCATTGGCAATGAAAACTTTGCAAAGGTTGTACTCATGGGTGGAGGTCATGGGTTCGAACCCGGTGGACTCCAATAAAGTTTTATACAAACAACCAATAATAAGGTGCCACGTGGCAGTCCATCACTGGGCCACGTGGTACCGTACAACCAACCAAATAATTCCATGTGTCACAATGTCATTCATCCACATATGTCAACTATCTACCACTCAACCCTACCACGTGTCATACGAACTGCCACGTCAGCAGCCGTACGGACTGTACAGTCAACATCCCTTTTTTTCCCTGTTTGTCATTTCGAACAGAACGTGATATCTCTTTCTCCTGACATTCGTTTGAACCCAAACGAGTTGCATTGGGTTCATAAGAATGAGGCCTATTCTCCCATTCAATTTGAAGCGATTCCGAGCACTTTGAATTTTTGAGCAAAATTTGATCCCCTGGATCACCTAACCACACTTCCTTCTGCAACCACATATTTTTCCTATATTGTGGAATTTATTGGAACTGATTGTTTGTATGATCTCCAAGAGACAAATATTGATCCAAGACTCATGAGATAGCCTAAAGTTGACACTCCATTTTAATAAGCCCAATAAAGTCTGAATTAGAATATCCAATCAAGTTGAATTCATCCACTTTAAAGTACTTGAGTCCAAAATATTGAGTTCCCTTCAGGTATTTCAGAAATATTTTTGCAACAGACTAATGTCCTTTATGAGGTTTTTGCGTGTACCTAGAAAGAATCCCAACAACAAATTAAATGTAACATACAAAATATGTATAATATTAAGCAATAAAAAAATGGTTATTAATTGTCTAAGGGATGTTGGTTAAGGTTGGTTGTCATTGATGTCAACCCTTGAAGAAAGACCCATAGCACAAAGGTTTGGGTAATGGACCCAATAGTGTTTGATGTAAATATGACTCATTGTTGTTTTTTCATGGTTTATAAGAAGTAAATATGGATGAACTCCAAAGTGGTCCCCTTATGGTGAAAGCCCTCACAGGAAGATGCTTTGTGGAGTAAGAGAAACCATGCTTAATTGTGGAATAATGAGATGAAGGAAAGTGAATTTGTCAAGGAAAATATCTTATATGGATAGTTCTTGTCATGTCATTTCCATTGGTATGTGGAATGTCACATAACTCCTCACGGTTAGAGAGTTATGGCCATGAGAATTTGGAGACCCCGGGTTTGGGTAATGGACCCAAGTTTGTTTGATGGGTAATGGTATGAGTTATGATATATTTTTACATAATACTATTCTATATGGATATTACATGTCATGCCATTTTTATTGGTATGTAGAACGTCACATAACTCCTCACGGTTTGAGAGTTATGGCCTTACAAAGTTGGAGGACCCTCATATGTCATCTAGAAGCCCCAAAAGGTCAAAGTAATCAAATTGGTTTAAGAGATTTTAAAAGGTAAATAATAAAGTGAAGTGATGAGTTTATTATAAATCAAAGAGAATACAAAATAAATTATTTCAATAATAATTTTAATGGAGAAATTAGAAGTGGACCCAACCCTAAAATAAGGAAAGTGGGGCCAAGTGACCTAGAAGATGTTTTTAAGGAAGCTACATGGAGAGTATAAATAAGAGGCAAGGCTCTCTCATTTGAATCACACTTGAGCATATTGAATATCTATAGGTTTCTGAGGTTTACAAATGATATCTAAGCCGAAATTCTAAGGAAAGTGAAGAAAATAAGGCCGAAATGCAGGAAAGGATAAATTCTTTTGATGGTGCTTTCTAAGGTATGTTATTTTCAGGTCATCTCACCATTTTTTCTATAACGTTTTTTATATAATGATTCAGAACCTGAAATTTCTATTCAAGTGAGAAAACATATACAAGTATCTGTGATTAAAAATTCAGCTTGTGGGTCATTGTATTTTGGGAGTTACACTCTGTGGAAAATAGGGTTTGTGGCCAATCCTGAAACTAGTCAAAATCAGGTGTTTCTGGTAAAAACGTCATAACTTCTTCATAATAGATCCAAATTCTATGAGACAAAATGTGTTTGTTAGGGTACAATATTTAGTATGCTATGTAATATTTTCATATCATTTCATCAAATATTTTGTGCGGGGCACTCTCTATGTTATAACCCTAAATTGCACTATTCATGCTTACCTGGCATCAGGCCAACTCATTGCCCTTCATTGCCAAAGCCATGCTGAATAGACTCTTCAAAAACCTCTTAAAACAAGTAGCCCACGCCCTAACCTATCACTGGGCATGGTTGAACGCTGGCAGGCCTTATACTGCACGCGTTGGAACGTGGGCTGGCCCACTACAGCAAGCGGTTACCTAACAAAGCAAAAAATCAGGAAAGTTTCCGACGGAACGAAAAGCTTTTTGTCAGTTAACTGGAACTCCCTGCCATGCATGGTCGAGATTTCATCTAAAACCCTAGCTCCTTCTAGCCTATAAAAGGAGGGGTAGGGGTACTATTCAAAGGAGGAAAAGCATAGCAAAGAAACTCTGCCAAATTGTCGAATTCGTTTTGTCCCAACCCTTTAGCCTTTCCTCAAGCTTTAGGAGAATTCAAGCAAAGCAGTTGGAGGAAAAAAGAAGAGGAGGAGCCCAGGATCAGGATCGAGGAGCGGTGGCCAGTCTCTATAATCATTGTAAGTTGGTTCATATTGAGATTAATGAAAAAGATACTTTTCCCGTCCCAAATACATGAGTCTTATATACGTTATTTGATTTGTGTTTAATCTCTAACCCTCTAGTAGAACAATAGCATGCATGTGTAGTTTTGTCTTGATTGCAGGATCGCTTTTTGGAAGGAGCAGCAGAAGCAAGGAGATAAAGCTCAATGGAGGATCTACACCAACCGTCGATAAAAAGGTTAGTTGGTTCTTCCCATGTTTGCATGTGAAAAGGGGTTTTAGGTTGGGGTAGAAGGTTAAAAGTTATTTCTGAAGGGTCATGATCTGCATGCAAGTTTAAAGCCCTAGCTTGCTAGTCCGTAGGGTAGAATAACCCCACAACAGAATTGGCGACTCCGCTGGGGAGATTTTACTCTTAGGGTTTCCGGATTTGGTTAAAGATCTTTTGGGTAGTTCAAAGAAGTTCAGTTTCTGTTTCTTTGTTTATTTTGTTGTCTGTTAGGTCAATGCTAGCAGGGAACTTGGTTATCAATACCAATCTTCCTTGACTGACGCTTGACATTTATTCTCGGGACACACAGAGGTACACGCGGCCTGAAGAAGGCTTGCACGCGTGTGCCCGTGCCCTAACCTCCTACAGCCCACGTTTGAACGCTTGCTGTAGTGGTTTTAGTAGCGTGTAGAGCCCAAGAAGCTTAAAGAGGCAGTCCCCTCTTCCCTGTCAGAAGCTTATCTTCTCAGGGGGTTTTCTGGATCCTGTCTGGGTTCTGGTGGTTTACTGTCTTACTTTCAGTCTGCCTTTTTGTGTTAGTTGTTCTTTTCATTTGTTTTCTTTTTTGTAAATTTTCCTTTTCTGTTGAAGCAATAGCACCCAAGCCTTTCAGAGACCCTGGTTGTCAATACCAGAGGCCTTTTTCAGGTCTGGGTTGCCTATGTGTTGTTTTATCTCAGTTTTTATATAGACCCACGGCCTGTTTAAGTCTATCCCATGGGTACCCGCGTGCTGTTGTGGCTCAGCACACGTTGGCATGCGTGTTGTCTTAGTAACAGTCACGGGCTTGATTGGCAGCTTTTCAGCTTGGGTGGGGCAGTCA
Organism: Picea engelmannii; assembly: GCA_009831015.1. Lineage (NCBI taxonomy): Eukaryota > Viridiplantae > Streptophyta > Pinopsida > Pinales > Pinaceae > Picea > Picea engelmannii. The sequence goes on along the minus strand of ML803810.1, from coordinate 21,862 downwards.
TCCCCTCCTGTGGTGAGAAGAGCTCCTCTCAGGGGTTTAGAGTCTGAGGTTGCATAGTCAGCAGGTTAGGGCATCTTATCCTTAGCCTGGGTTGTTTAGTTGATGTTTTGATAGAAAAGACAAAAGAGAAAAAATATTTGTTTTATGGTTTTTAGGCAAGTGTTGGAATTGGTGCTTTATTGATTGCTTTTTGCATTTTGTGCTCTGATTCTTTTTGCGATCTGTGCTTTAAGACAGAGTTTTCTTTCCATTCTCTTGGTTTTGTTCTTGTCATCATTTTTCCTTGTTGCATTATTTTGCAATAAAAATAAAAAATAAAAAATAAAAATTTCTTCTTTCATTTTCTTCTTGATTTGAAGATTGTGTTGTTGCATCAGTAGCTAGGAAAGAAGTCTTTTTGCATAAGTTTTTGCAGTGCATGTCTAGTATAAGTAGCTCGCAGATCTGATCGAAGGTCCTTCATATTTACTGCATGAAATCTTAGTAAACTTGAAAAGAAAAGAAGTCTTTTTTACTGAAAAAAGTTGTTGGTTTTGCATTTTCGTAAAAGTTTGTTTCCAATCTTTTTGTTCATTTTGCTTTGAGTCTTTTTACACACCATCAGTTGCAATTTCGCAACTTGAGACTTAAAAAATCCCATTAAAAGAAATGGTAAATAAAATCAGGTAGACTTTTCTGTTTGTAGGGTGCATATACTAGCTCAGGAATAGGGCCTTGGAATAGGTTGGAGAGTAAACTCTCCAAGGCCACCCAAACCAAACATTGGAGTCTATCAATAGGGAGTGTAGAAGTCTAGTTACGGAAAGTTATTTAGGACCCCCCTCTAACACAGGGGCTAAACACGAGGTCGCGTAAGGAAAGGTAGCGGAGATAACCCCTCCAAAGCTGGACCGAGCATTGTGGAGAACACATATTGAGGATTTGTTAAGGGATTCCGTCATTTGCATTTGCCACGAAGCTTCGTGGGTCTTGAATCCGTTCGAGGTCCTCAGTTGTATTCCAGACCATTTTCTCTCGATACCCTTGACAGGTTTTGGGCTTGATACCCTGCTCATTGTGGTCTACCCGACTGTCGACTGTACCCGCCTGATAGTTGTTCACGTGCTGGCAAACTAGTTGCCAATATTTTATAGGGACATACACGGGTGAATACGGGGGTATACCATGGTACCTAGGACAGACATCGAACCAACGCTTTGCAGAGTATACCCAGAGGGTGCTTCCATATTCGAGTTGCACTTGCACCGGTAAGTTGCTCTAGTGTTGGTTGTTGTAACTGTTCTTCCTACTAGTTTAGTGCTTTCTTGATTTATCTTCTAGGGGCTTTCTTTTAGTGTGTGTTACTGTTTGTTCATGTAGAATACCTTAGCGTGTCGTGAATCTTCTCACACAGTGGAGGATTCAGAGCTCCGCCGGTCACGAAGGCTTCTGGGCCTGCCGCCGGTTATACTGGAGCCACCCCCACCACCACTGAGGTGGAAGTTAGACCAACGAGGGTCTTTCGAAGCAACCAGGTTTCAAACCATTGAGCCCGAACAACTCTAGGAGGAATCAGTCACCAATCTTGGATCGGTTGAAACCTCAAACGCTAATTCTTGGCCAGACATTATTGTGCCAATTCAATTTTACGAACGCCTATCAACGCCTAACCCAGTTATGGAACAAATCACTTCCTCTGGGAATTCTTCCATTCCCATCATTGTTTCTACCACAGGAGAAGCTTCTCCTAACTTGCCTTTGTCGATGATCCAGGCCACCATGGTCTTGACTGCAACTACGTCACACAGTGGCCCGACGCCATCTATCACGGCGGCCACACCTCCTTACACACCTAGTGTGACCGGCCCTCTGTTTTCCTACAGTATGCCTAGTTCAAGAACAAGTCCTGCACTCACTACCTCCACTTTACAGACTTTGGGTCTGGGGGCAGGGAGCTCTAACGCTTCTCTGCAGGGTCAACTTGGGGGCATTCCTGTCCCTTTCAATGCTTTTCCTTACGCTGGAGGTCATATCCCTCCTTTGTCCTCTTTGCTTGGTGGATTGTCTCAACAATCCACTGGGCTACCTACACACACGAGTCCATTTGGAGCCGGGAGTCAAGGAACACCTGCGCAAACTCTGCCGGTAAGTTCGTCGCCATTTGTTTGGAACGGGATGTTTGGTAATAACACTTTCGCATCCACTGCTTTCCCATCGGGGGGCACACCCATTTTTGGACAGTCTACGCCGGCACAGGGTACTATTCCTGCACTGGGGGCACATATACCAGGACCTTGGAACTCAGGACAAGGATCCGTTCCTTCATCTGGAATGCCATTCTGGGGCAATTCTTTCCACAGTCAATGGAACCCTGGACAGACCTCCATGCCTCTCCCCTCGGGACCGGCATGGGGGAATCCTTCCCAAAGTCCGTCAAATACGATGAACGCCCAACATCATATGTCCTTCATGGGGAATCAGCAAATGATGTCTCCTCAAATGCAAAACCCTTACGCTGGTCAGGGCCATGGTTTCTACCAGAACCCGGGCCAACAACCAAACTTTTCCTAGCAACCTGGTGCCAGTCAAACCCCAGGACCCTTTTATCCTGGCTATCAGCAGCAACCTAAACTCCCTTTCTTGGCGACGTTACACTTGTCGGATTTAACACGTTTGTTAAATGATCCTATCTGTCATGATCCGCATTGGCCTCCTATGCCGACGAAGTTGCCTTCGGACATCCCAAAGTTCGAGGCCAAGCCTAATGAAGATCCAGGTGATCATGTGACCACTTTCCACTTATGGTGTTCATCTAACTCACTGAAAGATGACTCTGTCCAGTTGCAATTGTTTCAACGCACTCTTATCGGGAGTGTCGCGAAATGGTACATAGAGCTTGATCGTTCACGATATTCCTCTTTTTGCAAATTGGCGATGGCCTTCCTTAACCATTTCTAGTTACTTGTGAGATACGACGCCGGCACAGAGTTGCTAGCCAATTTCGAGCAGACGTCAGTGGACCATATCTCGGATCATATTCAAGAGTGGAGACGCCGAAAGAGTCTTATCAAAGTACCCGTACCACCAGCATTCCTGCTTGAGTGGTTCCTTAAGTCTTTAGTTCCGCAGTTATCCAAAGACGTCGCGACTTCGGGGGTCTTCTCCGAGGAAGATGCCATCATGAGGGCTCAACAGTTTGAGCTTATTTATTCTCAATCTGGTCTATTGTACACCATCCTGCTGGATGCACCATGATCGATTTTGGACAAAACTAGACAGAGAGCCGGACCACATGCTGATGGCATCGTTGGTTCGGCACAAACCAAGCCCGCTGAGAAATTGACAAAACAATTGCAGCAGTTATCTATACAACACTCAGTGGCCAACCAGACTACTGCTTTGGCTACTCCTCCTACTCAAACGTCGGAAGTACATTCCGTACAGACGACTAACCCAAAGGTCAACCAGCATCCTGAAGGAAAGAAAAAACAACGCAAGAAGAGTAAGGGGGATAAGAAACCAAACGATAATGCTGGTGAGGGCACTACTGAAAAACAGAAGGCGAGGTATCCATGCAACTTATGTGCAGAAGACCACCCAACCCATCTATGCCCTCGACTTGCAGAGGCCCAGAAGTTTGTCACATAGCAACAACAAGCTGTGTTGACTAATCCCTTTCAGGATGGGCAGAATTTAACTCAAGCCTCTGCAAGTGGCGAAGGGGGTAGCCAAGAAAACTACCCTCCTCCAAATGATCCTTCTTCCACGAACGTATATATGGTTAAAAGTGATGCTTTCATAACGACTAGAGCACACGACTATAACAAACCAAGTGCCTCTGAGAAGAGCAAAGAAGCCGAGATCCAATCTCTTCCCCTACAGATTGAGAAGACGTTGGGTGAAACAATGACACGCATTCCAAAGGGTGCGTTTAAGAGGGCTTCTCACAATCCAAACACAAGGGTCGCCCAGAACTACTCTGTGGTGGAAGATTTATCGCAAACCCCTTGTGCTATGTCTGCTTTGGCGGTCCTCCAAAGTTTCCCTGCTCAGAGGAAAGCCTTGTTGAATGCTTTAGGCTCTACTGAGACTTGTAACCCGGGTACTATCATGTTAGATACCACTGACTTGAAACCTCGTATGCCTTACCACGTCGCGTTTCAGATAGTAGTGGCTCACCCCACGAAAACTTTTACACGCAATATCTATCACACGGTGGTTGACGAGGGCGCTTCGACTTGCATTATGTCGTTAGCATGTTGGAAAGCCATTGGTCAGCCTGAGGTATCTCCATCACCTACTCTCCTTACTACGTTCGACGGTCATTCTTTCCGACCCCATGGCATCATTCCTTCTTTCCTTGTGCAGTTAGGGGGAAAGACCATGTGCGTCGAAGTAGAGGTAGTCGATGCCCCCATCGACTACAATCTCTTGTTAGGTCGTAGTTGGAATTACGCCATGCAAGCGGTGGTCGCTACCATTTTCCGAGTCCTCCTGTTTCCACATGGAGGCCGGATAGTGACCATAGATCAGTTGTCCTTCTCTCAGCCTGACCCAGCCTTGGGGGCATCCACAGTTCCCATGGTAGATAATCCTCAAGCCGGTGTCGTTAACATAGGAGTTGGTTTGTGCCCATATTTGATGGGTACTTTTCATTACCCACCTCCTCAAGGTGATGTCAAGTTTATATCAACTCACCACAAGGCTGAGATTTTCCATGTTTCGTCGTTCCACACGACTTACTTCGAGGATCCATGGATTCTTCCTTCCCCATTAGACACGATGGATGCGATAGGGAACCCCGGCATGTCCATGCCCTTGTTGGCTACTGAAGTAGCGTACTCTTTAGTCCAACAAGCTTCAGCTACCCCCGATCCGACTCCTGCACACGAGTTGGATCCGCTTCCAGAGCCTATCTGGGCTCAGGATTCTCTTGTCGATACCAATTCGTTAGATTTATTCTTGCCTTCGGATGAAGCTATAATCGAAGCAATGACTGGTCTGGACAAACCCTGGGATGATCTTCATCACAGATCATATTTCCTCCCAGAGTTACACCGAATCGAGGCAGGAGAATTCACTATCACCATGACGGGAGATCAGCCATGTCCCATTAACCTCTTAGCTACTCAGGACATTTATGTTGAGGGCAATATGGCAACTATCGCTGCCACGATACCTATCAATATCTCTCGAAACCCTGGCATCATGGAGAATGTCTTCATCGGAGCGGATTGCTCCCCTGAAGAGATTCAGATTTACACGGATCTGTTTAAAGAATTCCATGATGTTTTTGCCTAGTCTTATGAGGAAATGCCAGGCATCAATCCGAAAATAGTTGAACATGAGATCACTACGTACCCTGATGCTAAGCTTGTTCGACAGAAACTTCAGCCAGTTAATCCTCAAAAAGCAGCAGCTATCAAAGCCGAGGTTGAGAAATTGCTTAAGGCAGGGTTCATATACCCTATTCACTTGACTCAATGGGTGTCAAATCTCGTGTTGGTCGATAAGAAGCAAGGCACGATTTGTGTATGTACCGATTTCCGTGATTTAAACAAGGCATGTCCAAAGGACAATTATCCAACCCCATTCATTGACCAGATCATTGATGAGTGCGCCGGTTGTGAAGCCTTTTCATTCATGGATGGTTTCTTGGACTATAACCAAATCCAAATCAAACCTGAGGACCAACACAAAATGGCATTCATTTGTCCGTGGGGTACATTCGCCTATCGAAAAATGCCTTTTGGTCTCAAGAATGTTGGAGCTACTTTCTAGTGGGCCATGTCTTTTGCGTTTCATGACCTCAAACACATATTCGAGGCCTATCTAGATGATCTAGCATCCTGCTCTCGCAAACGAAAGGATCATCCTATGCACCTCCAACTAATCTTCGAACGCTGTCGCTACTTTAGGATTCGCTTGAATCCCAACAAGTACATCTTTTGCGTCACGTCAGGATGACTGTTAGGTTTCATTGTTTCAACAACGGGGATCATGGTGGATCCTCTTAAGGTGGAGGCAATAGTCTAGTTGCCTCCCCCACGCACAATTTTACAACTTCAAAGTCTTCAAGGCAAGGTGAACTTCTTACGACGCTTCATCGCCAACTATGCCGAAATCACCAAGGGCTTCATGCGTTTACTAAAGAAAGACGTTCCTTTTCTCTGGGACGAAGAAGCACAACGCTCTTTCGACGCATTGAAACTCGCCCTTACAACCGCACCTTTGCTACGACCACCGAATTATAACAAGGATTTCCTATTATATCTGGCTGCCACAGAGTCAACCATAGGCATGGTTTTAGTTCAAGAAGATGATTCATTTTCTGAATACGTGATCTATTACTTGAGCCGAGGCCTCGTAGGAGCGGAACTTAATTATACCCATCTTGAAAAACTTGCGTTGGCAGCAGTTCATGCTGTTCAACGGTTCCGTCACTATGTTCTATTTCGCAAGACCGTCGTCGTCGTTGTCGTGAGTCCATTTCAGTACATGTTGACACGACGAGTTATCGGTGGAAAAATCAGTAGATGGATGGTCATCCTCCAAGAATTTAACTTAGATTTCGTTTCAGCGAAGTCCAAGAAGTCACTGGTCTTCGCAGAACTTATTTCGGAACTTTTGGTTGAGTCAGGTGACGTTGTGCCTGAGGAATCACCTATTCGGGGGGATATGTTTCTGATCAAATCATCTGATCCCTGGTATGGAGACATACTGATCTATCTCCAGACTTTGAAGTGTCCTACCTCTTCTTCTCGTGATGAGCGTCGGCGGATACGCCATCAGGCCAAGAACTATCTTATACTCAATGATACTTTGTATCGGCGAGGTGTAGATTGTATCTTGCGTCGATGCCTCACTCATGAGGAGGCCGTCATAGTGCTCAACGATTGTCATATAGGAGCTTGTGGCGGTCACTTATCCAGGTTAGAAACAGCCCAAAATATTTTACGAGCAGGTTACTTTTGGCCCATGCTTATAAAAGATTATATTGAGTCGGTCAAGAAGTGCCATCCATGCCAAATCTTCTCATGGAAGATGAGGGCACATCTAGCTCCTATGTTTTCTGTTATCACCGTCAGTCCCTTCACCAAGTGGGGGATTGATTACACTACTTTCAACCCCCCGTCAGCCAGGGGGCACCGCTATATCATTGTGGCTGTCAACTACTTCACTAAGTGGGTTGAAGCCATGTCGATGTTCAAAGATGATGGAGAGACTGCAGCTCTCTTCTTATTTAACCAGATTATAGCACGGTTCGGCGTCCTGAGAGAGATTGTCACTAACCATGGCAGTCACTTTCAGAATCAAATGATGTCCGAGTTAACATCAAAGCTTGGGTTAAGGCAAGAACATTCATCACCGTACTACCCCAAAGCCAATGGGCAGGTAGAAGCTGTTAACAAAACGCTTAAGACAATGCTACAGCAAACCATCAACTCAGCCAAGTCAAATTGGCATTTGATTTTATATTCGGCATTATGGGCTTACCGAACATCAGTTAAGACTGCAACTGGTTTCTCACCTTTCCAACTCGTTTACGGGCTGGAGGCAGTCTTGCCCATCGAATGTCAAATTCCATCTCTGAAATTGGCAGTACAGTTATTGCCAGACACTTCTCCACTTGAAGAACGGTTAGTACACCTAGAGTAGCTTGATGAACAGCGTCGTGATGCGGCACTGGCCAATGAAGCTCATAAAAATAAGGTTAAGTGTCAATATGATAGGTCCGTTCGTCCTCGGGTTTTCTCTGAGGGCGACCTTGTCCTGGTTTATGACCAAGATAAGGACCCCCTAGGGGCAGGAAAGTTCAAACCCATGTGGTTCGGACCCTTCATTGTTAAGGAGGTTTTAAAGAAGGGCACTTATCGTCTGGTCGATTTTGAAGGGAATGCTTTGGCGGAGCCTAGAAATGGGCTCTACCTCAAGAAGTACTACTCATAGGGTCACTGTGGGTAACTTTTTGTAACATATGTATAGTCTTTGTGCTATTACTTTCTTTCGTTTCTTTTGAAAAGCATGTCATGGACGTGTCATTAATGTTATCTTTCGTCACTTTGGCAGATGTCAAGTGAGTCCGAGGTGTTCATTGGGTATGCAGACGGTGCTAGTCGACACACGCAGAGGCTTGCCTCCGCATCTTGGGTAATCTTTACACCACAGGGTCAGTTGTTATCTTCCGGAGGGATATGCTTAGGTGACACCACAAACACTGTTGTTGAGTATAGCGCAGTTATTGAGTTGCTTCGTGACACTTTGTCATTGGGTATCTCTTGTCTCCGGGTCTATCTAGACGCTCAACTGGTTGTGTCACATCTAAACAGAATATACCGTGTGCACGATCCTACTCTACACTGAAGATTCCTTAGGGTACATCTCTTGGAACGCAACTTTGATTATATTACATATTTTCATGTTCCTAGGAGTCTAAATCAAATCACTGATACTCTAGCTAATCATATTTTAGATTGGAATCTTGCTCACACATAAATAAGATCATGATCAAACACATGTAAATACATTTTTGTACACATAATGCTTAAAGACACAGAAAAGAAATAAAAACCATATATATACATCATAAAATCCTCAGAGTACATCGATGGGCGCAAGCGCCTCAAAAAGTGGGAACCATATCGAGTCACTAGAGCTTATGCCCTCAAAAAATATATACATATCAATGCTCGAGGCACATAAAATTCTACACAAGGCTGTTCAGGGCCTATGGGCGATGTTATAATCATATATAGCCCGACCCAAATGCCTAAACAATCGGACCCATGTCCGAGGTAACCCCACCATATGAGTCTGCATGGAGGGCGACAAGTCCTCTATCTCTATCATCGAAACTGTGCGGGTGAGCTCAGTGAAGTTCCGCTCAATCCGCCCAAGAGCCCTCTCAGCCTCTCCTGCTGGGCGGGCCCTTGCTACTGCTGCTCCCCTAGCGATGGCAGCTGCGGCCTCTGGCCATGGGCAACGCCTGTTCCGTGCAAAATTGGCAGGCCGCACGGGTCCCACATCTGCACGCAACACAATGTCCACCCATCAGAAACTCTGTCATCCAAAAACATGATATATATCTAAAAAATACATAAAAATTACATATGCAAACAAAAAAAAAATGTACATAATGATGGTCCATAAAAATAATTTCAAAAATCAACCTGAGCATATAGGGTAGGATTTCATCCCCACAGTTGCATCTCGTTGCCTTTTCTTTTTCTGATATAGGATCGATCCCATCCGGTTGTGCCACGGAACCGTCATATCTTCTCTAGAAGTGTCACAACTGGGTGGTAGAGCTTACCAAAACATGGATGCCCTAGGTAGTCCCTGGTTGCATTATGGTGTCCATGCCGTTTTTGACAACATAATCGGCTTGGGAGTTTGTATAGTCTTTCTGAATATGAGTTTGAGCCTCATTTGCATGGGTCTTTGTCACTCGTTGTCTTACCCTCCGGACTCCCAAAACATAAAGGGTCTCCTTTTAAGCCCTTTTCAGACCCTCTAAACATGAAAAGATTGTCGAGCGATCTTGTGACCCTTCATGCTCGTTAAACTGGAATTTGAAGTCATGTCTGTTCGGCGGTAGTTTACCCCTTTTTCGGTCCGGACGGTCAAATGTACGAACAAAGGAATACTCTATCGAATTCTGATTCTTTAGAAGAGTATCCTCAGGTATGATTTTATTCCTTTTTCGGGCCTGAGGGACTAAATTTACGAAAAAGAAACCCCCCCGGAGTCCATAGTTAAGCTCTTTTCAGACTCCCTAAAATTGAAAAGATTGTCGAGTGATCTTATTCTTTCACACTCGTTAAGTTGGTCCAGAAGAACATTCCTGGCGGAGTCCATAGTTAAGCTTTTTTCAGACTCCTTAAAATTGAAAAAATGGCCGAGTGATCTTGTCCTTCTCACAGTCGTTAAAATGGTTTTGAATCGACATCTAATCGGTGCTAGTTTACCCCTTTTTCGAACCGACTAGACTATTGACGAAAAAGGTACCCCAATGGAGTTTCCTTTTATGATTTTTTAGACTCTCTAAACAGGAAAAATCACCGAGCTTCCCTTCTCTGGGCTCGTTAAACTTACATCGAAGGACGTTACCATTGTGTGTTCTATCAACCGCATTTGCATCCTTTACCCATCAGCCTAGTAACAGTTTTCTTTTGTGTCTTAAACACCTTTGGCCACTGGAGGATTTTTCCCGAGTACCATTTCCTAGAACATCAGTCTTGTCCTTGTGCCTTGCGCTTGTATGTTTGCTATGCTCGTTCCTCCCTTGTAATGTAATATTCCTTTATTCTTTTTTCCAAATCAACAAAAAGAACAAAAAAATCAAATATACCCCAAAAAGAGGATGGGAAAAATATTTTCTTTATTGGCAGCATTATGAGTCGCCCTTGGACAAAGCACATCTATCCGTTTGATTTATCAGACTTTGGGATGTAGTATGACCTTAGGAAGCTTTTCTCATTATAGATTTGTGTCCTCCACCATTTGGTTACTCTTCCAGACATATGGAGAGTTTACGTTGCCTCCTGCTTCGTAGACTTATGATTAACATATATGCTGCCTGAGTCTTATCACTTGTCGTGCTATTGCCCAAGGGAAGTTTGTCACTTATCATGAGTCATCCTCTCTGCAATATGTCTCTTGTCCGCATACCCAGCCATCCTGAATGTCCAATCAGGCCTTTGTTCAAAATCACTGAAGCCTTCAGTCCGATCATCAAGATTATCAAGTCCATAACCGATGAGCCGTCGAAGACCTCTGGGTAGTGCAGTCGTACACTCATATTACACTCCTACCCGAGTTTTAGAAGACTTTGAAGTTGTTGCTCGACCTCTGAAGTACAACCATCAGGCCGAACCAACTTCTGAGAGATGGATACTTTCTATGTATATCTTTATGATTTCGAGATGTAGCTCCGTTGTGTATTGTTCGCGGCTACTCTTTATAATTATTTGACATGGATCTACAGTGTATTTGATTGGTATCCATGGTTCTGATTTATCCCGAGCATGGGTATGCCCGCCTTGGTGAGACATTTGATATTGTTTGCAGACGGCGCTTCCTGATTCTTGATTCCTAGGCTCACTCATTCAACATATCAGTACAGATTGGTAAAGAATTGGTAATGTATTTCGGCCATCAGATGCTCTTCTGACCTCACACATTAGGGGGCATATGTTATAACCCTAAATTGCACTATTCATGCTTACCTGGCATCAGGCCAACTCATTGCCCTTCATTGCCAAAGCCATGCTGAACAGACTCTTCAAAAACCTCTTAAAACAAGTAGCTCGCGCCCTAACCTATCACTGGGCGCGGTTGAACACTGGCAGGCCTTATACTGCACGCGTTGGAACGCGGGCTGGCCCACTACAGCAAGCGGTTACCTAACAAAGCAAAAAATCAGGAAATTTTCCGACGGAACAAAAAGCTTTTTGTCAGTTAACTGGAACTCCCCGCCATTCATGGCCGAGAGTTCGTCTAAAACCCTAGCTCCTTCTAGCCTATAAAAGGAGGGTTAGGGGTACTATTCAAAGGAGGAAAATCATAGCAAAGAAACTCTGCCAAATTTCCGAATCCATTTTGTCCCAACCCTTTAGCCTTTCCTCAAGATTTAGGAGAATTCAAGCAAAGCAGTTGGAGGACAAAAGAAGAGGAGGAGCCCAGGATCAGGATCGAGGAGCGATGGCCGGTCTCTATAATCATTGTAAGTTGGTTCATATTGAGATTAATGAAAAATATACTTTTCCCATCCCAAATACATGAGTCTTATCTACGTTATTTGATTTGTGTTTAATCTCTAACCCTCTAGTAGAACAATAGCATGCACGCATAGTTTTGTCTTGATTGCAGGATCGCTTTTTGGAAGGAGCAGTAGAAGCAAGGAGATAAAGCTCAACGAAGGATCTACACCAACCGTCGATAAAAAGGTTAGTTGGTTCTTCCCATGTTTGCATGTGAAAAGGGGTTTTAGGTTGGGGTAGAAGGTTAAAAGTTATTTCTGAAGGGTCATGATCTGCATGCAAGTTTAAAGCCCTAGCTTGCTAGTCCGTAGGGTAGAATAACCCCACAACACTATACAAGGTCACTCTCTAGAATAATCCAGAATTCATCAAGGTATGCCATTTTTGCTATAACTCCTTTTCTGAGAGGTTCCAAGTAGTGCCACTTGGAGGAATTGCATAAAACGCACTGAAGAAAATTGTATATCAGTTTCGGATCTTTATACATTACATGTTCAAAGTTATGATTACTTCAAGTTAGGGTTGTTGACTAATCCAAAACTAGGCATGTGAGACTAAAGAAAAGTTTGATGAAAATGCTAGTCTCTTGTTGTTAAAGTTAAGGAAGGCTTGCAGGAAGGTGATCAAATACACCAGGTCTATTACATAGCTACAAATCAGATTTTCATGATGAAATTGATGAGGGATTTTGGTTGAGGTACATGTTGAGTACATGGTTGAGACAGTAGTTGATGAGTTGGCACATACATGAGGTGTATAGTTGATGGTGTTGGTACATATTGACGAGTCATAGTGATGAGTAGTTGACACATGATTGGTACATACTTGGTACATGGTTGGATGCACGTATTTATGGTACAAGTTGATTATAGGATTGTGCATGGTTGATGCACTTGTTTGTGGTACAGGTTGATTACAGGTTGGTGCATGGTTGATGCACTTGTTTATGGTACAGGTTGATTATAGGTTGATGCATGGTTGATGCATGGTTCAGATTTATTGGTACAGGTTTACAGTGGTATATCTCACAGTGATAGTGTGATAGTGGTTCCATCATTCTACTTCTACTTCAGGGTGGCAGGACAGGGCAAGGACAGGTGGTTGTAG
>ML803809.1:223914-243263 GCA_009831015.1 Picea engelmannii | reverse complement strand
GATGCCCCACCATCCACCAACACTGTCACTCTGTGTCCCTGTACTCCTCCCCTCATCCTGAAGGTATGAAACCTGGGGATCCCTGAGAGTGATGCTATAGTCCCCTGATTCTCCATCGATGCCTGCTCTGCCTCTGCCATCGGTGGATCCTCCTCCTGTTCCTGTTCTCCTACCTCCTCATCCTCCCCGCTATCTGAGAACACCTCTATGTAGTGTGCCTTGGCCTTGCCTGCACACCTGTGACCTGGTACCCATGGTTCCTGGCAACTGAAACACAGCTTCTTCCTCCTTAGATCCTGCCTGGTAGCATCATCCATCATGTTCCTGCCTGTCCAATCCCTCTGTGGTTGTCCTGCCCAGTCTCTCTGCTGTTGTCCTGCGCCATCCCTCTGTGGTGGTCCCCTGTCATTGAACTTCGTGGGGAAGTTCGGTCTCGGGGTGAACTTGGGCTTGGGTACTGACTCCTGTAGGTCTCTAGCTCTGCTAACTGCATCCTGTAGTGAAGTAGGCTTGTAAGCCTTCACCCATCCTCGAGTGGCTCAGTTAGCCCCTCTGTGAACAGCATCACCAATCGGGCCTCGGAGATATCGGTGACCATCACTAATATCCTCTAGAAATCTGATATAAAGGCCTCTGCCGAACCAGTTTGTTTCAATTGTGCCAAGTCTCTGAAAGACAACTCGGGATCTCTCCTATCAAATCTATGCACCAGTCTCCCTGTAAACTCAGCATAGGTGACAATATAGGCATGTCCCAGAGTGGACATCCCGTGGTACCACCAGTCTTGTGCCTCACCCTCCAAGTGCAATGTTGCCAACTTAATGGCATCGGTCTCCGCCATGGGGTTCAGCTGGAAGTAGGTTTCGAGCTTCTGCACCCAAGCTCATGCAGTGCACTTCGACGTCCCATCGAAGTATGGTAAAGTGAGCTTGCCCACTGTGCGTTGTAACTCGTAGTTCTGCGTGGGACCCCTGTTGAAGAACCTCGGTCTGTTTCTCCCCTTGAAGCTACAAAACTCGGCAAAAGTCATAGCTTCTCTCAATTCTGCATCCATGGCCTTATACTCCTGGAAATAGGCTGCTAATGGCTCGTCCTGCTCTACCTGCCCTCATGTACCTGTCTCCGGTGGTCCTAAGAACTTTGGCATGGTAGACCTAGGAATCTCACTGTAGTCGTGAGGGCGATTCTGAGGGTTGGTCCTAGAAGTGATCACCTCAATATAAGGTTTGTTTGTGTTTCTCCCTTCCTCCATCTGCCCTCTATTGTTGCTCTCTCCCTTTTCTTCACCATGCTTACTCCCTAGAGCATAACCTGTGACTCTGCCCATGAACTCTCGGGTCTCTCTCTGGCCCTCTGCAATATCCTGTAAGGCTTTCATGAGCCCTTTGATCAAACAGTCCTCTTTGTCCTCTGGCATATTTGCATTTTTCCCTGGAGTGTCCTCCATTTCTTCTCTTCTGCCCTCTAAGCTCCTATACCTCCTGCGCCTATAAGTGATGTTCTGCTGCCCCTCTTCAGTCATCAATGTCACCCACAGCTGGCGAGGATCATGCTCTGATACCACTGAGATATTCTAGGTTGCAAAGTTGGGAAAAACCTTCTTGTTCTGGTGTTGGACTTTTGTCAAACACTTTGTATGCTTCTGTAATTGACTGCTGGAAATGAAATTTTAATGGACAGAAGTGTATTTCTTTATTTTGCTTACTGGTTTGTTGGTTTTCTATCCCCTTATACCTCCTCGATGAAGTGCCAAATGTATTATTCCGTCATTAAGCCAAACCCATAAAACAATAATGAAAAACATTCACATTCAAATGAACAATTTTACTAACTCTCGCTGTTGTTTTTATTGAATATTAATGCTGAACCAATGACAGTCAAAGTGAGGTAGAAGTACCTCTCAAAGATGAAGAGAATGTATGTTATAGAAAACTTGGAACCTCCATTCATACACAGCCATGAGGAAATACCCCCACACAGCCCACACGAGCTGATAAAAGAAGGCGACTCATATGATTATTGTCCTGCTATCTGATTTGAGTGATATGGCAGCCCCCAACTCGGTGATATACCCCTCTTCGTGCAAGGTACAGCCAACAACAGAGGTCGACCAACAGCAATCTCAACCTTTTGTCTCCCACGCAGCACAAAGAAGACACGCAGCTCCTGGAAATGAGAGACACGACCAGCCAAGAGAAACACGCAGCTCCAGAAGCGTTGGACAGCAGGGATCATAAACTATAGATCTCGCTCAGTAGATAAGTCACGCCTTGAGCAATGAAAGACTCGGCCTCAGTGGAAACACACAGCAATAATTGAAGGGTGCGCCCAGCTCAAGGAACGCCCAACCCTTCACACGTGCCCAAGGAAAATCCCCCTTTCTTCACAAATCTGCGAATGAAATTCTTCCCTCAATGAAGTTCTTCGAATCACAATGCCAATACCTGCAAATGAGAACCTTGAATGGCTTCTCCAATCTCACGACTATGGCAGATAGTTTTACTGCCGAATCCGGGCACCAAAATGGGTTTCCAGCTGAAACCCTCGCTAGCTCTTCGAGCTTTTCTCCCAAAACTCAATTTTTGAAATGAATAGTCGATAATCCCTTTCCAACCCTCCACCGTCCTTTTTCTCTTTCACTTTTCTTTTTCTCCATTAAAATATTCATTTAATTAATAATTGGAGAGAAATACCCTCAAAGAGGGGTTTAATATTAATAAACTCACTTTTCCTAAGTTTCACTTTATAATTTGAAAGTGACTTTACCAATATCATTTCCCTAACTCATCCGTCTAATGGTTTACGGGAAATTGTGTAAACCACCACGGTATTCTCACTGCCTAGGAGAAATGGGGCATTACAGGTTGGAGGCAGAATTTCTCAAGGCATTAAGTGGTTTCCGGCAGTCCATGCAAAGGAGTATCAAACCCTAAAGAACGCCCTCAGATCTAAGCCCTCCATCAGTTGCTATAAATGTTTCTTCTTCAGGACTGCAGTTTCGCCCCAGATCTACAGAAATTTTCGGCCAGCCCAGATCTGAAGTATTCCAGGCTCAGTTTGTCTTAGCGTTTTGGTCAGGCAGGTTCTCCAAGTCTTGGTGAGTCAATCTAGACTCAGGTCTACAGTATTGCCCAGATCTACAAGCAGCACAAGTGTAAAAGTTTCTAGCCATCCTCTCTCTTTGATATTTGTACTGTAGCACCCTATTTAGGGTTTGTACCTGCAAATTTAAGCTTAAAATTTAATCAAGCTTAAAATTTAACACTACTTTCTGACTATGATGCAATTTGAGAGGAGAAACAAATGAGCACAACATTGTCAAATAATGAATATGATCATTGGCGTATGCATGCTCATTTACAGTCGGAATGTGCTCCTTGAAGCCAGCTGGATTAGTTGTCTCAAGATATGTGAAAAGTTCATCGTCCTTTAAAACCAGGGTGTATGAATGGTTGTGTTCAACCAGAACCTACCAGTTATAGATAGACTCCACCATTCAGATCCAGCAGATGTTTGTCATTTGTTATAAAACAGATGCTGTCAAGCATGTGTTCTAGGAGTGTATAGTTGCCTGAGTATTCAGGGAAATAGGTTGCCTTTAAGTATGCCATTCATTTTGTCAGCCGTCTTCATTGGAAACAGGTTAGTTCAATAGACAAGTGGATGATCAGACAATATAGCAGAGGAGTCATTTTTCAGCAGAAAGGGAGACATCAAGATAATTTCAAAGGTGATGCTTCCCATTTCAATTTGGGAGGGACTACAGCATTTACAGAAGGATGTGAAGTTCAGGTTTCAGCCAGAATTGTCATTTTCAATAAGGATGTAATCTCTCTTGTGATTGGGGCTATGGCAAACATGCCAGGTCCTTGCCTAAGTAAAGAGAGGCGATCTGTTTAATTGCAGGCTAGCTCATCGATTTGTACACCTTAATGTATTCTTTTATTGAGCAATAATATAATATAAGATGCATTTTAAAATATATATATCAAACTGTGTTCGGAAAGTTTGAGGAGGCCACATAATTACATTCACGGCACAATTGGACTCGTCTAACAAAAACGAAATAAGTGGGAATATCTCACATACAACTTGCAATAAACCGCATACATTCTCTATCTCATTCATATGTCTGTTCAAAATCATGTAAACACTCGAGGCTGTTGTAAATAATTGATTTTCACTTTTAAGGGTACTAGACTTCTCGAGATGTCCATATACTCCGAAAGATTGGTAGGTGTTTCTACAGGCTACAACAAATGAAGCTTCTATCCATGAGGTAATGTTGTAGATTTTGTAGACAACATGGATGTCTCGATGCTACCTCCTCTCCACCCATAAGAGATGCACAACCATCAACATCGCACTTGGGAAAACTCTGATGTGTATCTGCTACCTTCTATCCACCCATAGGAGAAGCATAAACACCAATATCGGACTTCAGATTATGATGATGTGTAAATGCTACATTCTATCCAACAATGGAAGATGCAAAAAAGACAAAATTAGACTTTAGAAAATGCCAGAGTATGGCTTACAAAAATATATTGATGTGAACACTGAAAGGTGTTAATGAAGTTCATGCAATCAGGAGTTATGATGCCTTGACAAAAGTAACACACAGTGACACACACCACACATATATATCATCTCATTCAAAAAGCCCAGTGGGTTAGCTTAATCTGTTCAAATGGACTGTTTCAAGGCAGAGTTCACCATGAAGTTTCTAGTTCTAGTCCGGTGGAGTTTCAAGTCCCGCTGAGTCCCATTGGGTTACCAGCTGCACGTAAAAACGCAATGTTACCTAAGAATAACTCACTAATAACTCTAGAACAATTTCACAAGGACAATGTTGGAGAGTGACTGAAAATTATCATTCAACCATGGTGACACACTGTGATGGAATCTATTATTCTCAATAATGACTATAGTAATAGGAGGAGAAACTCTTGTTAACCTAATGTACATAATCCAAAATGTTTATTTACTCAACATCTAGACAAAAAGAAAAATGACCATGAAATATTTGTATATGTTTCTCAGATTTAAAAATATGACCTTTATAACATACTGAAGACATAGAAAATGCTATGCATCTTTAAATAAAACTATTGCAAAATAGAGGCAAGAGTTTCATGTAAATTTAGTCAGGCATGCGAAATGAAACTGAAAACTTATAAATTAAAACCCTACTTTGCCGCATCTCAATCATATGAACTGATGCCTAATTAGATATATAATTAAATGTTAGCTATCAATACAAGTGTGAATAGAATATAGACAAAATACAAAACCAACATAACACCTGCCATCCACAATATTTCTCCAAGCATGATCATTAGAGTCTAGACCTTCAAAGCTTTCAAAAAAGTGTAGCTTACAACAGTCACACTAAGACTCTTTGAGATCTCATAAAAATTACAGCTGGAATTTACTGTTTTATTACAAAATTCAAGCGAATATTTTCAGGTATTGAATGCACAAACACATGCACATTACCAGCATCATCGTTTCAGTTGTCTTTTAGCCAGTGCTGCAGCTCGCTGTGGAATGTATACTTTGTAACTTACCTGCCATGAACGTACAAATAAGTAAAATTACTATTCAGAAGTTGATATACCTCGATTTGAATCAGTTCATATTATACAGCCTTTGAAATTCAATCGGATGTCTCTTAGCTAAAGTTAACAGATTCCACGGTTCTCTTACTCTGTCATGCAATCTCCCAATGCCTACATAAAAACAAAACAATCACAACATCCACAATAACTACGGTTGAAAAATTAAAAGTTTATTACTTAAGGGCTAACCTGCACCATCTCCCCTCCTCTCATAACAGACATTGTCTTCTGCTGGAAGGTTGAATCTACTGATTCTTTTATTGCAGTTTGAGATGCATCCTCTTTTGGGCTTTCACCAGTGCCTTCAACATCCTTAATTATCTCAGTTCCAGAACTATGATTTTTTGATGAGGTAGTGAAATCATCTGATTTATACATCTCTGTTTGAGAAGTATAACCTTTTGAACTTTCTGCTGTAGCTCTATCAGCCTTGGCCATCTTAGTTTGAGAATTTTTATTCTTTGATGTGCAAACTTGTATTGCATCAGATGTAGAATTATCTGATACAATTTCTTTTTTTAAAGTACAGTATTGATATACTTTGACTGAAGGCTCCTCTCGCTCAGTCACCTCCGTTTTCCATGTCTGATGTTTATTCAAGCAAGCTACGTCTGAGTCCTTGTCTGCTATTTTCACTGGCTGATTCTCCTCATTGTCATCATTCTGAGCTGAAATTGTTTCAGAAGTGTCAGACTTGGAAGGATCAACCTCTGAGACCAGTGAGGCAGTATTTGCATCACAATCGGCATGAAAGCCAGAGACTGGAGGTATCTGACTAGAAAGTACAGGAGAAGTACATGTCTCCCTAGGACCTGATGGCTGGAACCTTACTAAATCCATGTCCGACCCAAATGTATTATTCTCCCTTTGGCTTGAGTATGCTTCAACACGCTGTTCGCAATCTTTTCTACTATCTATACGATGCTCATTCAGTACTCTATCAGTAAGTGTCAGCTCTTTCAACTCTTGTTGAAACTCATTATTCTCATGTGTTCTGCTGCCTTCGAATCTCGTATAAGAAACAACTTGAACAGACTCTCTAGAACCCAAACATACTGGCTGTTCAAATTTATTGGATGGCAAAACTTCTGCCATCCCAAATTGACAGCCACGGAATTTTCTGAAATTTTCCAAAGCTTTCTGCCTCAGAAGTAATTCTAAAGCCTCTGCCTTTGATTCATCAATGCGCTCCTCCACATTGCACTCTGCATTGCAAGAAGATGACTTGCCTGACTGACTTGCATCCATGTTCGAATAGTTTGGCAAAACCTTCTTTTTGTTTTCAACAGGAACAAATAGACTGTGACTCTCTTCTAGATGGTTTCTGATTCTTTTCTTCTTTTTAAACCTTTCTGGACTACAAACCACTTTGCTGCTGTTACTGACTTTACCATTGCACTCATGCACCTTCTTCCCATTTCGGTTTCTAATGCCAAGCTCATCCGCACCCTTTTTGTATGGATAGCCTTTCTTTTCTTGTCCTTTCATGCCATCTCTCTGTTTTATTTCCTTCGAGTAACCCCGATGATTAGAACTCTTTTTGGACCGAGTAGATTGTCTTCTTTCCCCGTTGTTTTCATCACTGTTGCTAAGAGAACTACTGCAAGTAGAACAACTCACACTTGAATAGCTACAGCTGGAATCACTGCAGCTGCAGCTTATACTAATGCTTCTTCTATAACGCTGCTTGCTTCCTCTTGCTCTGCGCCTTATAGGGTGTTCTTTATGCCTCTTTTTGCTACTTTTTTTCTTCTTCTCAGTTCCTGCCCTAGTGGTTGAAGGCCGTCTTTTACGCTTCCGGGAATGCTGGTCACTGGAATCAGTGCTCCTGCTCCTGCTCCTAACTCTCTTCCTCTTAGAATCTCTTCCTCTACTTCTTCTTCTTAAACTTGTACGATGATTACTCATGCTTGAGTCCGAAGATTCAGATGAAGAAACACAAGGAGACCTCTCCCGTTTAGATTTCTTGGATTTCTGCCTTGATCTACTAACCTGTTCAGACGCAAGATACTTATGCATTGTTGAAGCAGCAAGTTTGAGACAAGTATTTTAAAGAGAAGAAGATGCTAGCTTCAGTAAAGAGGGTGTTTTTACAGGAGGGGTGGGTGCCTTTTAAAACAAAACAGAAGCAAGGGCTGCATTTTGTCATATACTTTCCATTTTCTACCCATAATAACATACATATCGAAACAACAAAATGGTGTCCACAAACTCTTGCAAATACCTCCCTGTTTCTTAACACTAATTCAATACCAAATTTACATACAAATCTTTCTAAAAAAAACTAAATAAACAAGTCTGACAAGAAAAAACCCTACCTCCAATTTCCTGCCTTTCTTTCTCGATTTTAAAGATTCCATTTAGATGTCCCAGAAAATAAAAGTAAAACACCTAGCCGAACTGCTCAAGACGCAAATTATGAATTACAACACCAGGAACCCTGCAATTTCGTCCCTAACAACAGCAAAAACGATACTGATTAGCAT
Source organism: Picea engelmannii (assembly GCA_009831015.1). Lineage (NCBI taxonomy): Eukaryota > Viridiplantae > Streptophyta > Pinopsida > Pinales > Pinaceae > Picea > Picea engelmannii. Next base: position 235,156 of record ML803809.1, on the reverse strand, counting down.
AATGTCAGAAACTTACACCACCTATAATGCCCTAATTTCTTACTGAATCGCAGAAGAAATCCCGGAGCGAACGAACGCCTGGATGTAATAATAAAATAACGGAATCCGTTATAAAGATCGGGGATTGCGAATTTCCGATTGAGGGTTTTCGTTCTTTGGCTTCCATACAATCAATCAATCGCCCAAGGATATGGATATATGGATGGAAATGGATATTAATTAATTCAGTGGATACATCGATCGATCTCCTGCTGCTCCTTCGACCACAACGACAGCCCGCCATGCATATTGCATATACTCTTCTTCGGTTGAATCTGCGTAGAGCCTTCTAAACAAACAGGCATTCAATTCGTAAAGAAATTTAATCGACAAAACAGAAGGGAGGATATGGTACTATCCCCGGTTTTAAATTTATATTATCCATTAATCTAGCTTATTTTAGACGTTATATTTTGTTCTACTTTGGGTGTTTTGGTTAGTGACCACAAGACAAATTTTGGGTGAGCTAGGTTGGATTCTACACCAGAACGGATTCCTATAGTGGACTTTATTATACAAGGGGTGATTGTGAGGTATTTGGGCATTCTTCTAAGGTTGGATGTTAGGGTCCTAACCCGCACATAGGTAGAACAATATATTCGGATGTAATAAAGGTCAATATTAATAAGGCCTTTCAATAAAATAGAATAAGGTAGATGTAAGAAGACCTAATAGAAGCTTTCGCTTCTAGAAGGATCTTCCTCTAGATGCTTATTTTTAGTATAAATAGGATTCGAGGGTATGAGAACCATAGCTTGGATATTATTGTAATAGAGCTCTGCTCAACTGGAGGTTGCCCCCTCGAAGAGGCCCGTGAACATTGCTTTCAGATTCAAAGTGTTATTCATGTTATTATTCTCTTATCATTTCAATGCTATTGTGGTGAATGTTCTGGTTATATTCCTATTATTTTGCCATTTCTAGCATTTTATTTTTGTGCTGCATACATTTTATATCTGGTATATTACAAGTGGTATCATAACACTTTACTCGACAGAAAGTGTGGGTTAAATTTTTTTTCAGGGTAGAGATGTATTACGGCGTCTTTAAGCCACAAAGATCTGTCATTACGCGCATAAACCTGCGATTGAGGGATTCATACACGCAGGAAATACAAGTGGTACTTAAGCGCACATATGTTGGCCACCCTTGTAACCCCTGTCAGTACCCCTTCGAGTGGTAGCGCATCAGACAGCACATGTGTACGGATCGACCTAGATTACCTGAAGCCCTCTTTAGATAAACTGATCGGTCGCTTGACTGCTATAGTGTCACCGAGAACATCACTTGGGAAGATACTCTCTAGTACCTGGGTAGTCAGGTAGTACAGCTAAGGGTACGGTCTATCCTCCTTAGTTAGTGCCCTGAGATATTGGGTCGAGTACTACTATTGGACCCCGCACGTATATCAGAGAGGGCAAACCCTTGTCTGTAGAACCCTTGAATACCTAACCCTTGGGGACAAAAACATAAACAAATTAAAACAGACAAGATCTATTGCCTTGCAACTGTGTTCGGGTTGCCAAGTAAATACACATTTCGTTCTGGTTAAGCATTTGGGCATTTCCTCTCTGCAGTATTCTTCAGACCAGAGTATAACTCCGCAGAAAGAAAAAATAAAAATAAAAATAAAAAATTCTGTAAATTTTTTCACCATTATTTGAGACCTATTCCATTGGATTCATCTCTTCGCCCTTATCACATTCATCCATATCATTTTTCAGCAAAATTTTTTACCCCGCCCGCTCCTTTTCAATTCCCCCATCCTCATGGCCCATACCCGTAGCTAAGACTTGGAAGCTCGCTTCAAAACCTTGCAATATGGTCTCATCGAAACCCAACAAGAAGTGAAACAACTCAGTGCCAATGTTGCAGCCATCAATACAACCATGTAGTCCTCAATGGAGGAAATCAAACAAGACCTCACCACCCAACTTGAATCAATCTTTTCGGCACTCTGCACCAAACTGCATATCCCTACAGATAACCCTTCCTCTTCCTCACCTCCACATCCTGAAGGTGACCATTCCTCTCATTCCAATAACTTTCAGAACCATCACTTTCAACGTGACCTACGCCTTCCGCGGGTGGATGTGACCAAATTTGATGGCTCGAACCCCACTGGTTGGGTAACCCAAATGGAACATTTTTTCTCTTTATACGACATTACAGATGACTTGGCCAAACTCCGATATGGTATTCTCCATCTAGATCAAGAATGGTGGCAATGGTGGCAATGGAGAAAAACTTCTCATCAAGGGTATATTGCTTGGACACACTTTGTGGCAGAGCTTTATGAACGCTTTGACACTGACACCAACCATTTGGGCCGTTTGACAAAGGTGAAACAATTAGGAATAGTGGAAGACTTTATAACTGTCGTTGAGCGCCTGGCTTTTAGAACAGAGGGCATGTCTGATGCCTTTTTCCGAGAGTGTTTTATCAGCGGCCTCAAGGATGAGATTCGGGCCCATGTCCTCATGGCTCGGCCTCAGAGTTGGGTGGAGGCTACTAAAAGAGCTAAATAAGCACAATAGGTGGTATCCTCTCAAAACCGAAAACCCTCATTTATCCCTCACCCTAAACCAATAAATCCCACTACTCCCTCTGCTCCATTAAAGATCCAAAAATTGACCAGGGTTGAAATGGCTGAACACCAACTCAAAGGCCTTTGTTATAACTGTGATGATAAATATTTCCCAGGCCACAGGTGTAAAGAACAAAATCTTTTTATGGCCATCTCTGAGGATATTTCGGAAGAGGATGTAGAAACTCCCCTTGTGTTTGAGTCACCTGAATCCACTGATATAACCCCGCCCTCAAACCCTCCCAAAGTAGAACCGGTCATTTCCCTCAATGCTCTCACTGGCTTCTCCGCTCCCCAAACCCTCAAGCTAATCGGTTACATCAAGCATTGGAAGGTCATTATTCTGGTTGATAATGGCAGCACCCATAATTTTATTCATCACCGCATTGCCCAAGAAACTCATTGCTACATCCATTCCGTCAATAATTTCCAAATCATGATTGCCAATGGTGGTTCCATGAAATGTGGAGGGCGTTGTGAAAATGTGTGTCTCTAAATTGGTGACTACTACCTGAAATCCCATATGTTTGCTATCGACATTGGAGGTTGTGACATTGTGTTGGGTGCAGACTGGCTAAGGATTTTGGGTCCCATTCTCATGGATTTTAAAGACTTAACCATGCAATTCAACCAGGAGGGCCACCAATATAGGTTCCAAGGCATCACCGCCGGTTCACCTGAGATCATTAGTTCCCATCGCATGGAAAAGCTGCTTAAAAAAGGTCATTCTGGTGTTATCGCCCAACTCCATGCCATACAAGCAACAGAGACACCCTCGGTCCCACAAGACCTCCAAGCCATCCTTTCTAAACATTAATTGGTCTTTTCCACTCCCCAAGGACTCCCTCCTTCCCGTGGTGTTCATGATCATTCCATTCCCCTTGTACCCAGAAGCCTTCCTCCCAATATTTGTTCGTATCGTCACCCCTTTTCCCAAAAAAATGAAATTGAGAAAATGGTCCAGGAACTCCTTAATGTAGGCATTATCTGCCCTAGTACGAGCCCCTACTCTTCTTCTCTGGTCATGGTCCTAAAGAAAGAAGGTTCTTGGCAAATGTGTCCTGACTTCCGTGCCCTCAACAAACTTACCATCAAAGACAAATTCCCCATTCCTGGCATTGATGACCTCCTGGATGAATTGAGTGGCGCCCAATTCTTCACTAAAATGGATCTTCGTTCGGGCTACCACCAGATACGTATGAAAGAGGCAGACATTCCCAAGACTGCCTTTAGAACCCATGAGGGCCACTATGAGTTTTTGGTCATGCCCTTTGGCTTGTGTAATGCCCCCTCCACCTTCCAAAGCCTCATGAATCATGTATTTCATCCTTTTCTCCGCCATTTTGTCTTAGTTTTCTTTGATGATATCCTCATCTATAGCAAAACCTGGACAGACCATCTTGCTCATGTGGATCGAGTTCTCCATCTACTCTCTCAACACCAACTTTTCCTGAAACAATCTAAATGTGCTTTTGGCGCCTCAAAAGTAGAGTACTTGGGTCATCTGGTTGGCAAGGATGGCGTCAGGGTGGATCCTAAAAAGATTGAATTTATGCAAGACTGGTCTCACCTAAAGACTCTTAAGAGCTTGTGTGGATTTATGGGCTTAACAGGGTATTATCGCAAGTTTGTTAAGAATTATGGGAAGATTGCAACACCTCTCACTGCTCTCCTAAAAAAGAACTCTTTCACTTGGACTTCAACCGCTGCTCAAGCTTTTCACACCTTGAAGATGGCCATGTGCACCACTCCAATCCTCGCCCTTCCTGATTTCACAAAGACCTTTGTGTTGGAATGTGATGCCTCAGGGAAAGAAATTGGTGTTGTCCATATGCAAGAGGGTCGACCTTTGGCCTTTACCAGCAAGCAACTATCTGAAAGAAATCTAGGCAAATCCATCTATGAAAAGGAAATGTTGTCTATTTTGCATGCCATTGATCTATGGCGCCCTTATCTATTGGGGCAACGTTTCCAAATTAAGACAGACCATCAAAGCCCCAAGTATTTTCTGGAACAACGCATTTCCTCCCCAGAACAACAGAAATGGGTGACTAAGCTCTTTGGATATGATTATGAGATCATTTACAAGAAAGGTAAAGACAATGTGGTTGCGGATGCACTTTCCCGCAAATATCAAGATGAAGGATCCCTTTTTTACCTTTCATTCATTGTCCTAGATTGGCTCCAAGCCGTTCGCCAGGAATGGCTACAAGATCCCAAAAGTTCACAGCCGATCCAACAATTGCAGTCCAATGCTCCAGATTCCCCAGGGCACTCTTGCCTCCATGATGAACTTCGATACAAAGGTCGTTTGTATTTAAGTAAACAATCAAAGCTTAAATCCACGGTACTTTCTGAGCTTCATGCTACACCCACAACAGGGCACTCCGGGTTCACCGAAACCTATGACAGGGTCAAACATTCATTTTTCTGGGATGGTATGAAACAGGACATTCGTAATTTTGTCGTTGAATGTGATGTATGTCAACGCAACAAGGGAGAAACAGTGAAATCTCCAGGCACACTTCAACCGCTCCCGATTCCACCGGTTATTTGGAAGGATATCTCTATGGATTTTATTATCGGCTTACCCAAATCGGGAAATAAATCAGTCATCATGGTGGTTGTTGATCGCCTTTCCAAGTATGCTCATTTTTGCGCCCTTCAACACCTGTTTACAGCATCCACGGTGGCTCAAATTTTCATGGATCAGGTCTTCAAGCTTCATGGCATGCCGCACTCTATTGTTTATGATCATGACCCAACTTTCACAAGCGATTTTTGGCAAGAATTGTTCAAGATACAAGGCACCGAATTGCATCTCATCACAGCTTATCATCCCTAGACTGATGGCCAAACGAAAGTTGTCAACAAGTGCTTGGAAACATATTTGAGGTGTTTTGCCTCAGAAAAGCAAAATCAGTGGGCTCAATGGTTACCCCTAGCTAAATGGTGGTACAACACTTCATACCATACATCTACACACATGACTCCTTTTGAAGCAGTATATGGACAAAAGCCACCTTCAGTTCTCTCATACTTACCAGGTGCCTCGAAGGTCCAGGCGATTGACCTAACATTTACAGCTCAAGAGGCTATTCTCCATACACTCAAAGAGAATTTGGTCATGGCACAGAATCGCATGAAGCAACAAGCAGATCAAGGTCGCTCTGAACGTCTATTTGAAAAAGGGGATCAGGTGTTTCTTTAACTGCAACTTTACAAGCAAACTTCCCTCAAGGCCGAGCATTGTCAGAAGCTAGTGCCCAAATTTTATGGTCCTTATACCGTTCTCAAGCGTGTGGGACAAGTAGCCTATCAGTTAGCTTTGCCCAGCCATTCAAAGCTACATCCTGTTTTTCATGTTCCATGCTTAAAGAAGGTGATTGGAGCTAAGTGTCAAATTCAAACCAACCTTCCAGAGTTAGTTGAAGAATGATCCATTTGGCTACAGCCAGAAGCAGTTTTGGACCAGCATGAGCGTCACCTACATCAGAGAACCATCAAGGAAGTGTTAGTCCAGTGGAAAGATACAACTCCAGCAGATGCCACTTGGGAACCAACTACCATTCTGCAACAATTTCCTCATCTCAAGCCTTGAGGACAAGGTTGTTTTTAAGGGGGAAGACATGTTAGGGTCCTAACCCGCACATAGGTAGAACAATATATTCGGATGTAATAAAGGTCAATATTAATAAGGCCTTTCAATAAAATAGAATAAGGCGGATGTAAGAAGACCTAATAGAAGCTTTCGCTTCTAGAAGGATCTTTCTCTAGATGCTTCTTTTTAGTATAAATAGGAGTCGAGGGTATGAGAACCACATCTTGGATATTATTGTAATATAGCTCTGCTCAACTGGAGGTTGCCCCCTCGAAGAGGCTCGTGAACATTGCTTTCAGATTCAAAGTGTTATTTCTGTTATTATTCTCTTATCATTCCAGTGCTATTGTGGTGAATGTTCTGGTTATATTGTTGTTATTCCGCCATTTCTAGTATTTTATTTATGTTCTGCATACATTTTATATCTGGTATATTACATTGGGCTATCAATAGTGGCTATGTGGGATTGATGTCTCTAGCAGCTTCAAAACAAACTTCATGTTTGGCATCATAAGGACCTCCCATTTGTTGGGAAGCTGACATTGGTTAGGTGTATTATGCAAGCCTCACAAGTCTATTATGTCTCTTGTTGGTTTCCTAGCATGACCCAATTTTGGCACTTGGAGCAAATTCTATAATCATATTGGTGGTCTAAGTATGGTGGAGAGAAGGGCCTTCCTTTAGTTCCTTGGGATGTGTGTACCATGGCCAGGGATGAGGGAGGACTTGGCTTGATCGATGTTGTTATTCATGGTAGTATTCTTGCTACCAAGTGGGTGGTGAGATGTCTAAAGGGTTCCATCCCCTTGTAGGTATTTTTAATGCTTCAGATGATGATTGCTCATCATATAGGGAGAGTGCAAGGGGTTTTGGATTTATGTGATATATTTCCTCGCCCCACTTGTTTTAGGTTTTAGGCTCATTCATTTCAAGGAGCATATGGTCATATTGGAAATTTTTTGTAGGTTTGATTCATTGGAATTAGGAGAGTAGCAAGACAGTTTGGGATTTAGCATGTCATCCCATTTGGAGTTGGAAGATGCAAGGTATGTGTGTTGCAAAAATGTCTCACTTTTAGGCATAAACATTTAGCCAAAATGCCATTTTTTGGGGGTGATTTATGGGATGCAACCACCCATGCCTAGAAGGATTGGCACTCTCTTGCTCAAGAGCATGGACTAATTTCCTAATATCATCCACCAATTATGGAATTGATAGGGCTCATCCCAAAGAAAAATATATTTAAAATGAATATAGAGATGCGCGGGCCTTTTTGGAGGGATTAGGGCTAGAGTTCTAGTCACGCTCTTTAGTAATATGACTCTTAATTATCTTATTTGATATTGCATCATCAACATCCATTATCCCTTGTTATCAATGTGATATGGGTAACTGACCCAAAGGATAAATGGGTGCACAAATTTTACATTGTTTGGTTTATTCGTCTTTCTTATAAGCTGAGAGTTTTTGCTTAGTTAGTAATGTATTAGGGGATCCCATCTAAGGCTTGTTTGTGTAAGAATGGGATTTCTAATGGCCTTTACCCTATTTTTCATCACTTCGACATTGTGAAGCATATTTTCTAGGAGTGTTAGTTTGCCACGAGTTGTTGGAATTATTTGAATGATTAGTATTAATGCTACTTTAAGGAAGGATTCATTAGCACTTTGTTTGGATCTTACTAGTCTTTCATATGTCCTACCTTCAATGGGATCTAGCATTGCTTGAGGATTTCCAGCTTAATCATTCTCTAGAAGATTAGGTTCAAGGATATTGTTGATAACAAGGTTAGCTCATTGTTTACTTTTTATTCCATGTGGCCCAATGATTTACATCGTCAACTCCTAGCTAAGGGTACACCTTGTTGATCAAATATGCCCAATCTTTAGAGCATGTGGCCTATTTCAATACTAGTTGCATTATGAAAAAGGTTGTGATTTCTATTGTATATACCCTTCCAATTTTTGCTCTATTGTTTATAAATGTTTTTATGTGAATATAAGACTTATTTAAAAAAATACATCATTGACTATGAGCTTTAGAAGGAGGGTGTTTTTCCTAAAGCAACCAAGACAATATCTCGTTGATGGAAGGGCCCAAAGATGAATCCCTAATAGGTGGCACCAAAAGGAGGATGTAGAGGCATTTGAGCCTATAGAGTTAGTAAACCCTCCGAGGGGTACAATAAGTGGTGACTAAGGAGTAATCCCTTCCACCACTTGTTTTCTCACCTAGCTACCTACTAGGGGTGAAGAGGAGGCATGATTTGGATAATCCAAACCAGAAAATGAAACCAACCTCTTTGATCACGATAGATGATATAATGTAATTAACATTGTTTAGGACTCCATCAACCTCAAATCAATCAACCAAATGGATAGAAAAATGGAATAAAGAAGGGAGAAATTAGTGTTTTATCAATTTTTGAGATCCTCGACTAAAAAATTTAGAAGAAAAATGTTTTTCTTTAAATTTTGTAAAGTAGCCAAGTAGTATTTAACTTCAAGCATGCAAATTGTAGTTGAAAATTTTAGTAAAGCAACCAAGTAGTATTTAGCCTCAAAATTTGTAGTAAAAAATTTAGATCCAAACAAAAGATTAAAATTTGAACATTTGATCTTATATCCAAGCTTTATGGAGATCAAAATGTTAAATATCATACTCTAAAAATGGTCAATAAAATAGTATAATTTTCTATTGAGAAGTAAAAAAAAATAAAAGACATTCAGAAAACCAGAATCTTAGAGGAGTCCATTTTATAAGTGGAGCAGTCTATATAGGGGTTCATTTAAAAATAAACCCCTTTTCAAGCAACTATGGACAATGTTGCCCAAATACATTTGTTGGAAGGTTTGGTTGGCCCATAATAGAGTTGTTTTTATTCAAGAGTTAATCATTCCAGAGCTAGTGGCAACTAGGGCCAAGGCACTTTTGGTTGAGCATCTCAATGCCAAAGAATTTTGTCTATCGGCTCCTCAAGTTCTTGAGAGGAATGAAGAGGTTTGGTATGATCAGTTTAATATTAAATACTCCTCTTGAACCAAAATCGGGAAAGCAATTCTCAAATCATGTTGACAACTTCATATGAGTCTACAAGATTTTTGGAGTTGGAGATCATAACAACATTCCTTTATCCTTGTTTTCAATGGCGCTTCTAAAAGGAATCATGGGGTGGCAGGTGTAGGAGGGGTTATTCTTAACCCCGTAGGAACAATTTTTTATACCTATGCTTGGAGTCTTGGTATTTCTTCTAACAATCAAGTTAAATCATATGCACTTTTGCAAGGCTTGAATCTTGCCAAAAGTATTTGCATTATGAGCTTGACAGTGGTGGGGGATTCCAAAATAATCATTAGGCATGTGGTCTTGGGATCAAATCTGCTAGATTATCAATTAGTATCAGTGATTAAGCAGATCATCCATGTCAAATATTCAATCACAAATGTGAAATTATATCACATTTTGTGAGAACACAACTCAATGGTGTATCGTCAAGCCAATCTAGCCACAAGGAAAAAGATGGGGATAATCGTTATTAACGGTAAGTAGTACCTACAACCCATCCCATGATTAATTAATGAATAGCCTACATAAAATCCAATTAAGAGGGCACATGACCTATCGCATGACACACATCACACACAAAGTGGGGAAGTGTGAGATGAGACCCCTACTCTCATATCACATGATTGTATCTTCTCTCTTGTCAGTTAATGAATACCTTGCTTGAGTACAACACAAGCAAGGTGACATTGGTGTTGAGTCTAGATTTCCCTAGGCCTTGGCACTACCTTTTCAAGTCTGATTGGGCATATGAGTGTTTGAATGTTTGTGTGAAGGCTCTAGTGCTTCTCAATTTTGGTTCTTCATGGCATCTGGTTGCCATCTTGGAAGAATTACAGTGGTTCTCTTTTGGATTTCCAAGTCTAAGGTTCTGTTGATGGGGCAGAAATGCCCTGCAACAGTAAGGGGTACTCCCCGAAACATGGTCCCAATTAAACTATGCACTGTTTGGTTTAAGATAGAGCAGAGTAGATTAGTTTTGTTTTTTTTGCATTTAGATAGTCTTCATATACATCTTTCATTCGCATAACCATCCACCTTTTCACCTTCACAACGAGAAATGGCAATCGAGCCAGAATCTGGATGCAAAATCGCCCCTTTGTCAATAGGTTCTTTGTGTTTTTTCTCTGAGTCTAGGTTAGAATCTTATGTTATCTTTGTGGCAAGGTTCATGTTTATTTGGTGTTTTAGATGGTTCGTCTCCACCCTTCTATTAGTGTTAGGGTATTCATTCTAGTTTTCTATGTGAATTTTAGGTTAACAATGTATTGGTCTCGGTCCTCACTCTACTCCTCCATTATTGTTCTCTCATTACAAGCTTGGTAGTCATGGAATTAGAGACCTTTCATTTATGCTTTGCGACCTAGTTGGCAGTGTCTAGCAAATGGATTATAAGGAATTAACGAAGACCAAAGAGGGATCTTCAACATCATGAGGAAGCTCTTGATGGTCGTAACATCTTCCTACACTCATCACAGAGAAAATTGTAGTTCACAAAACCATTACTAACTCCCATGTTGGGGCTATAATGGGCATACTTTTGTAGCAGAAAAGACATATCAATGCATTGGAGACTAAAATAAGAGAGTTGCATCACCTTGTTGCTCAATTGTCCATTGGGAGGCACTCTAGAACCCACACCCAAGTCCACTTTGCAAACTTAATCTTTGAATTTCTTGTGAAAGATAATGAAGTCCATCAACTCTTGATGCACGAGGAACTAGGGAAGACAACAATGGGCCCAACCAAATAAGTTTTGGATAAAGTTGTCCATTGACTTACCTACAACTAAATAAATAGATATGTTTTTTAAAGTTATAAAGCTTCAAGGTCTTTTTTTAGAGCTTATACTACTACATATTTTAGCACAACGATGTATCTTAAGTTTTTCTCTGTATACATCTATATGCTAGAACATTGTATCTTTTTGGCATGTAAATTTTTATTTAGAA
>ML803809.1:187464-199163 GCA_009831015.1 Picea engelmannii | reverse complement strand
TGGGGGAAGTGTTCCAATATGGAGAGGCTTTGGGCTAATACAAGTTCAGATACCGTAGCTTTTTCCTGAAAAAATTATCTGTTCCTAGCCAACCAGACTCCCCAATTTATTAGAAGAGGCAAGGATTTTAGTGACTTGTGGGAGACTTCAAGTAACCAGGATTTCCAAGTAGAGTCTATTAGAATATGATGGATGTGCTCGTTTAACCATAGACAATATCATTATTGTCACCGAACCATAGGCCGAAGCCACCCTTGAGCACCTTAACCTTGACAGAGAATCATTCCGGAAGCAAACCCTAGGCTAGATAGCCAAACAAAGGCCGGCGCACCTTTCTCCAAGGATAGCACACCAAGAGAGTCTAAACCATAACCAAGAGATAGTCCAAGCCAAAACCGAAATCTGCTAGCTGCAGCAGTTGCAATGAAAACTCTCCTCCAAACTTGCGCACAAACTGGCCAACTGCAGTGTGCACAAGTGTTGCTTCTGCAATTCTGAGAATGATTTCCAGAATGAAGACTGGCCTCCTGTATTTATACTAAATCTAGCAAACTGCCTGGGCCGACTTCTCAATCTAGGTTCCTATTTACTTAGTATATAATATTTCCTTTAGTCGATTTCTCCTCTTGGAGGCTAGTAACCTAATACAAGTTATCCTCTTGAGACGACTTGTCTTCTAGGGTTATTATCCAACTAATTAGGGTTTCTTCTTGCTTCCCGAAATATTCTATTCTCGTTAGGTTTACACGTGGAGGTCAATACCTCCCGCAACTACCATAATATCAACACTCCCTCCTAGATAGGGATGTATTGAAGGTAATGGTCTTGATCACAAACATACCATTCACTCGGTAGCATCAACATAGTCGTATAGACTATCTCATGACTAGATCATGAACACCATCATCACTATCAGTGTCATCAACTCCATCATCTCTTGAAACCATACTCCATCTGAGTAATCAGACATGATGTTGGATAAGTCACTCACTCCACAGAGTGACACAAGAACCATTCTTCTAATCTGGACATATGTCCTAGAAGAATAAATGTCCTGGACCATTTTCCATCTGGGAAATCTCTGTCCATTGATCATCCATCTAGCTGATTAAACATTTTCCAACACTACTGATAGTCTTCAAGGAAATCAAAACAATGTCATTCAATAGAATACAACCGTGTCTATCCATAGTAGTACACAACTACTATCCAGTGGTACACTACCACACCAAGTAACACACATATACTTGATCAGTGACATATAGTCACAATTAGTGGAACACATCCACCACAGTAATATACATCTACTGTCCGGAGACATACAGTCTCCATAACAATCATATCATCTGATATCAACCTGCACATAAAACATTGTTATGATATAAACTGAGTCATCTGGGCAATTCTTCCACTCACATCTGTGAGATCTGGAAGAGCATATTCCCTCAGAAGGTAAAACATCAATGATGAGTTATCTAGAATACTCTTCTCAATCAAGGAAGAATAACTGTCCCAATTTCTAAGCATGGACCATTCCCTATCCGAGCCATTCCTCCGGCACTAAACAAAGTGCAACCTAGAGAGAATGAATCTACCCTAGGGAATGCCTGTCCCTGATTGTTGAACCTGGACCATTCACCTATCTGGGCCATTCCTCCGGCACTAAACAAAGTGCAGCCTGGAGAGAATGAATCTGCCCTAGGGAATGACTGTCCAGACCATTTCCAAAGGAAATGACTGTCCTGCACCAACCTCCAAAACAAGCCATTCTTCAAAACTGCTCACAACTGTGAGCTTCGAAAGAATGACTGTCTAGCGAGGTGAACCAGTCTTCTTGACCACTACTAAGAGTGACCGTCAAGAAGAGAGATTGTCCTAGACCATTCCCTATGTTAGCCACAAGGGGAATTGTTGTCTATGATACATCAACAATCCATCGAACCATTTTCATTACAAAAATGATCGTTCGATCTGGACCATTTTTTGAACTGGAAAATGCATGTCCGTCATAAATCTTAAACCACTTTCTAAACTCGAAAGGAACTACTCATCCTGGACCATTTTTTGAACTTGAAAAATGATTGTCCATAAATCAATAACACATCAGTGCTTCCTCCCAACCTGGGAGTCATTTCTTCCTTTTTCAATAAGGAAGTCGTCTCCATGAGCTCCAACTTGAGTACACAAACTTTTTCATCTTGGACAGAGGCTTCACCAAAATGTCTGCTTATCTGCTCATCTGTGGAGATATATTGGAGAACCACTTTCTCTTTTCTGGACTTCATCACGGAGAGTGTAATGCTTGATCTCAATGTACTTCAGTCTTTCTGCAACATTGGTTTTCTCTGAAGGCTTCATATAACTCCGATCAATGTAGTGTATCTTTGTTGGATTCATCTTTTGTTTCCTGCTAGATCATAACATCGAGGAAGGGCTCAAACTGGAAGATATCTAAGAGAGTTTGTCATGGATTAGCAATCCATCATCCTATATTTCTGAGTAACCATTATGATACAATATCTCTATTATAGAAATATTTTCACCATGCTTCTTTTGTGTATTGAAGGCTCTACACCAATTTGTTTGAATCCATACAAGATCTTCTTCCATCTACATACAAGGGTCTGTTTCTGGTATACCTCAAAGACTTTGAGGTTTCTCTACATGTAAACTCCAACCTATGGATATTGCGGATGATATACTGGCTCATGTAGAGGTATGTCTAGTTTACAAGCAATCATGATAGTCTTCTCCCTCCATTTGGGAGAACCTCTAGTTCTGGATCTTGTAATGGTTTCATTCATAAGTCTTCCATACACTGTTCTTCATCACAACTTTTAGTTCCTCTGCTTGATTGCTTTTAGTGAGTTCATATCAAGCTGGTAGTCTTGTGATTCTCGATACACTGACTGGTTGTTTTGTTTTTTCTTTCTCTCTTGGAATCTTCATGTTCTTCCTCATGTTTCTCTTTAGCTCCCGAGTTCATGGAGTTTTCTATAGATTCCATGCTCTAAATATTCCAACTTCTTTCTTTCATCATAGGATCATGGATGTGGATGGACAACTAGAGATAACTTTAAGAAGCGACTTCTTTTCGAAGAAGACTTCTTTTCAAAGAAGACTTCTTTTGAAGTCACATTGAACATGTGTTGCTTTTCATGGTTGCTACCGTAGATAGATACTTCATCATCTTCAATGGATCATATAATTTAGGATTATCTCCCTCCTAATCCTTGCTTCATGCATGAATGCATGTTCTTCTTTTGATAATATACTCGGCTCCCTCCATCTAGTAGAGTCCATGCTTCCATCTGCATCCTTATTGCCTTCTTCAAAGTGTCACAAATCTGTTTCCAATTTCCTCTTGATTGCTAACTTCTTTCTATCTTTACTTCTTCTAGGTTTCTTCAAGATTGATTCTTGATAGTAACTTCCACATGAATTGTTACCATGGGTTTTTGATGTACTTCATCCTTTCATGTGAATTGTCTTACTTATCTTGTTGTTCTTCTATAAGTATAGTTTCTCTTTGAAGAAATAGATATGCAAGATATGTATAGAAAACATGGTATGTACAAGAACTATGAAGAGTGTTGTTTACCTTGTCTTAGAAGAAGAAGTTTGTTTCATCCTGCTTAATCTTCTTTGAAGGTTCCTTTTCTTCTGCAACTGATGCTTCATGTGTCTCCTTCCTTTTCTTCAGCTTGGGACAATGATTCTTGTAGTGACCATACTTTCGACAATTGAAGCATTGTATTTATGACATATCTTTCTCTTGATTTGGCTTCTTCCTTGAACCAAACTTCCTTTTGTTCCTAGAATTCTTGAATCTTGTTGTGAAGGATTGATCATCGTATTTCTTTTGAGGTTTCTCTTTTGCACTAATCCTTGATTCTTCCTGTGCACAGCAAGTCCAAAGTTCTTCGAATGTAGGATACTCCTTCCTTGTGTTCATATTGCGACAAATGCATCCCATGTCTTGGGAAGATCGTTGAGTACTATATTTATCAGTTCCTTCTCTAAGATGATCTCTTCAATAGCTTGTAGTTGATCTCTTAACTGAGAGATCCTCACAAAGTATGATGTTATGTTGTCATCATCATTCATCTTCATGTCATGGAGCTCATTCTTTAGACTCATTACTTGTCCAATGTTTTTGACTGAGAAGAGGTTTGTTAGGGAATCATACATATTCTTAGATGAGTCAATATGGGAGATGTAGGGTATCAAGTGGTATTTTATAGAGTCCACTATGATACTCATGGCATTGATGTCACTGTCTTTGAACTTCTCCATAACTGCAATGTTTTGCGGTTCCTTCTCTTTTCCTTCTTCAAACTCTGGTACCACGATCTTTCCTTCATGATATCCAACACTTTATTCTTGGCAAGGATGAGATCAATCCTTGTCTTCCATGCTCTGAAGTTAGAAGCCCCATCTAACTTGTTTTCTGACTTCATAGAGTAAGTCATGGTTGCCTTGATTGGGTCAACCCTAGATTTGACCAAAAACTCAAACTTCACATTTTTGCTTACTGAGAGTACCAGGAGATGCGCTAGGCTAGGGCACACTAGTATATCCAGAAATTAGGTCAATCCCTTCACTTAAGGCATCTCAACAAGAGGGTTAGGGTTTCTGCAACTGCACCTGCTAGTAACCCTAGTGGCAGTGCGTTGGTAACTACTCCTGCTAGAAACCCTAGCGACAGTTCTTCAACGATCTTAGTATCCTTATGGCTATGCTCCCTTCCAGTGGTTAGAATAAATGAAGGAGGTGTGGGCCCATAACCTGTTAGAATATGATGGATGTGCTCATTTAACCATAGACAATATCACTATTGTTACCCAACCATAGGCCGAATCCACCCCCGAGCACCTTAACTGTACATAGAATCATTCCGGAAGAAAACCCTAGGCTAGATAGACAAACAAAGGTTGGCACACCTTTCTCCAAGGATAGCGCACCAAGCAAGAGATGATCAGAGAGTCCAAACTATAACCAAGAGATAGTCCAAGCCAAAACCGAAATATACTAGCTGGAACGACAACTCTCCTCCAAACTTGTGCACAAACTAGCCAACTGAAGTGCGCACAAGTGTTGCTTCTGCAGTTCTGAGAATGCTTGCCAGAATGAAGACTGGCCTCTTGTATTTATATTAAATCCGGCTAATTGCATGGGCCAACTTCTCATTCTGGGTGCCGATTTACTTAGTATATACTATTTCCTTTAGCCGTCTTCTTCTCTTGGAGGCTAGTAACCTAATACAAGTTATCCTCTTGAGCCGACTTGTCTTCTAGGGTTATTAGCCAACTAATTAGGCTTTCTTCTTGCTTCCCAGAATATTCTATTCTCGTCAGGTTTACATGTGGAGGTAAATACCTCCCGCAGCTACCATAATATCAACAGAGTCCAGCGTTTGTCCATTCCAAATGCATCTTTGTCGCAGTGTAAAAGCTACATCCCTCCAAAAAAATTTGGTAAACGGGCAAGTGATGAGGATGCGGTTTATTGTTTTAGAATCCCCTTTGCATAAAGAGCACCAGCCTGGCCCTTCAATCTGTCGTTTATGCATTTTTTCCATGTACTTTGTTTAATGGTGTTGTCCACATGAATAGTTTGGACTTTAGAGGGTCTTTAAGTTTCCATAGCCCTTTCCACCACTAACTCGGTTCTCCCTATAAGTGATCGACGTTGAGTGATGTGTAGCCCAGTTTCAGTGTGTAAACACCAAAAGGGGATTTTTTCCAAACCAATTTGTCATAAAAATATAGAAGTCTTATGTGGTCCCTCTGGAGTGTGATTAAATAGTTGTCCCATTGGATGTTTAAGTCACCTTCTAGCCCGAGGGTCTCCGCACTGTGCCAGCCTTTATGCCAAATGTTTGTGGAGCCTGGGTCAGCAATTTGATGTAGTTTGTAGAGCCCCTGTGAATGTAGGTGATCCTATAGTTCCTATGATAGGGAGTGGGAAAGTCCACTTCCTAGCCAGGGATCAGAGCCGATGCGAAGTTTATCACCCCTTTCAATTTTCCAGGCCATTCGTTCCCTGATTACATGGAAAGACTTGATAACGACCTTCCATATTATGGAGCAGTTTGGAAAAAAAATTGTTTGCCTGGTGTATCCAATCCTCTACCGATCCTGGGTTTATGTATTTATGGGTGACCACTTGAGTCCATAAGCTGTCGGTAGTGATAAGTCTCCAACTAAATTCGGCCACTAATGCTTTTGCAAAAATAAATATATTTTTCAGCCCACAGCCCCCCAGAGCTTTTGGCCGAGCCAATAGCTCCCATTTTTCCCAAGGGAGAGTGAAGTGGTCCTTCAATCCTGACCAAATAAACCTGTAGCAGAGTCTTCATATTTTTTCTAATACACCCTTGGGGATCCAAGAGAGAGACATCCAATAAACTGAGATAGCTTCCAGAACAACTTTCGTGAAGGCCGGTCTTCCTACTCTTGAGCGCCATCGAAAGCTCCAGAGTGATATTCATTTTTCTAATTTTGACAATAGCCAACTCCAGTCCCTTTTTTGGTAGTTCTTTCCTTTGAGTTGGAAGCCAAGATATTTTATCCCTTGTTGGAGTTCCTATAGGGGGTAGGGGAAGAGTGTTTTGAAGTGAGTTGTTGTAACTTCTTCGAGTCCAATTATGGTTAAGGTGGATTTTTGTGAGTTTATTATCATTCATGTTGCATCTCGAAAGAGCTGGAGGATTGCTGCCAGGGTCTTTACATCTCTTGGTCTGCCACTGTTGAAAATTAGTATATCATCTACAAAGAGTAGATGAGTGATTCTAAAATATGGAGAGGTTTTTATACCTTGGAAATCCCCCAAATTTATGGCCGATATCAAAGCCCTTCTTAATCCTTCTGCAACAAGGAGAAAGAGCATAGGGGAAAGGGGGAAACCTTATCTTAGACCTCTCCCAGAGGTGAAAAAAGGGGAGGCTGTCCCATTGATGAGGACCACAAAAGTTACTGAGGATATGCAGGCCATTATCCATCTGATGAAGTGTAACATCCTTGTTTCCCCCAGTTTGTAATTAATCATAAAATAGGATTACCATGCTAAGGCATGTGGACAGTGTAAATGTATTATTGCTTGAGTTGCTAATAACTGACTGTGGGGGTGAAGCCTTGAAAGTACTGGCCATGATATCACTAGAGGAAAGAATGTGAAAACTATAATAGAGGATCATTATATTAAATAACCCCAAATTCCTTTGAGGAGGATAATAAACCTCCTTCGGATCCCAAGGAGAGAAATCAGTTAATGGAGAAAGAACCAGTGGTTGAATTATCAACCACTCCCATGAATGGAAGCATGGCCAAACTGCAGAATGTCAGCCTGAAGTACCACTAGGTATGACTGACCAAGCTGACTGGAGTTCCCTTCTGATAGAAGGAACATGATGGGTCGAGAACTATCCTGGAAGAAAGAGATAAAAATTGATAAGGAGAATGCGCAGGGCTCTCCAGCGGATGATGAACAGAAGGCCGTGAGCTTGATGCTGAGTGAAGCATCTGATAAACCTGACGCAAACGAGGCTTTCCCTACACCTCCAACTCGCCTGCTCTTAGGATCGTTTGCAAATCCCCTTTCTGCTGAGCCGAATTGGCTCTTTAGATTTCCTCAGGAATCACTCTTCAATTACCCGATCCACATGTCCTTTCTCACTTCCTCACGGCCTCTGCATTTAGCCATGGTTATCCCCGACTTAATATCAGGATTTCGGGGTTTCGGCGTTTACGTTGTCGAGAGTCACTGCACTCTCTAATCCCCGATTTGTGATGATAGACTTTCCACCTTTATCCCTTACCGGCTATGCCCTGGTCCATACGACCTGCATCTGTGACCGTAGCCTTAATCCTTCTTTCGCAGCTGCACCTATCAGGATTTCGGCGTTTGTGATGACACCATGCGCCTGTCCCCAGGACTCCCGATTTCCCGATCCGCGATGTGCTCCTTTGTTGTCTTAGCCCAAACGGCTATGCGATGGTCCATGTGACCGCTCCCCATGCGACCCTAGCTATAACTCCCATCGGGGTTTCGGGGTTTGCGATGTCGATGTGCATGCGTCCCCTGGATCCGCGATCCTCCGATCCCCGACGCACCTTTACCTCGTGCTAGCCCTTCTGACAATAGCTCTTGGCTCATGTGACCAATTGCATAAGACCGTAGTCCTATACTTCCCTATCATGATTTTATCTTCCCATTCCCGATGAGTTCTCCTTTGAGTGCTAGCCCTCCTGGCTAGAGCATGGTCCACATGACTTGTCTCCACGTGACCGCAGTCAAACCCTCCATCGGAGTTTCAGGGTTCGCGGTTTCAAAATGCATGAAATCCTTGTGCACGGGATCTCCGATATCCCGATTTCCGACTCTTCCCAGGTGACTGACACCTGTCCCCACACTGACTCCTGTCGCGGATTTTCCCTTGTGCGCTGATGGTTGCCACGCGTCCCTCCAACGGACGATCCCGATTACGTCGGGATTTCAGGACTTCCGATTCCCTGTTTCCCTCAACCTTGAGAACTCCGATTCTCTGAATGCCGATATCCTGATCCTTCGATGGATTCCTGCCACCTGTCCATCGAATGGACGGTCCAGATTATGTCGGGGTTTCCGACCTGGATTTTCCCCGATCTCTTGTCAATGGGAATGCTGATTTCCCGTTGCGCCTAAACGTCGATGGCGCTGAATCTCCGCCACGTGTCCCTTTTCCAACGGACGGTACAGATCCCGTCGGGATTTTGCGACTTGCGCTGCTCCAGTTCTTACGACCTCGAGAATCCTGATTTCCTGATGGTCGATGTCCCGACTGCTAAACCTCGTGCAGCTTCTGCAGATCCGACGACTGTCGGGTATCTGCCTCAGATCTGACGACTTAGACCTGTTCTCCTCATGCACTCCTCCTGAGGCTTAACCTCTGCGCGCCTTCTCCCGATCCGACGGCTGATGGGATTCCTTCGTGAGATTCGACGGCTGTCGATCCTCCTCTCCTGTGCGCTTCTTCTGGCGCTCCTCCTGGACGTGAACTATTCGACGGTCCAGATCTGTTCTCTAGTCGATCTGACAGCGACTGTTGCTCCCTCCTGAGCTTCCTGCGCGCCTTCCTTCCAGACTTGGATGAATTTAAACCTTCCAAAGGCTTCAACCTTTTCTTCCTTTCTCTTGCGCGAACTCCTCAACCCTGAGTTCCGCTAATGCGCGTAGAAGCGTTGTTCCTTCGGGGCTTGTATCCTCGGCTCCTTCAAAGGATTTTGATGTCTGCCCTCCTTGCATAACCTCTGCGCACACACAGTGCTATCCCTCCTGAGCTTATATAATCACTCAGGCCCCTAAGGGGTTTCTATCCTTCTTCTCCCTCAGATGGAGAATGAATTGGATGCCCTCCTGGCTATCCTTCTGCTCAAGCCTCTCCTTGAGTGCTTCTGGGTATTCAGTAACCCAGTGAAAGTTCCCTCAATGGACCTTTCCTCCAACTTCCAGAACTCGAAGAGTTCTTTCCTCTGTTGTGTCTGCTTGCACACTTTCTCAACGCCCTCCTGACGGAGTATCTTCTTTCCATAGAACGTTCAACAGTTCTGGGTTCCTTCTGTGCATCACTGTTCACACACGCTCAATGCCCACTTGGCAGAGCTCTACAGAATCCTCCACGATTCTGTCTGCAACTGTGTTCTCACCTCCACAGCCTTGCCTCCTGAGGTGTTCAACAACCTCACAGGTCTTCTTCCTCTTTCTGAGTTGTTGATCTCAGTTCCTGTGCTCTCAACACATCTTTGTCTGACTCCTCAGAGTTCATAAGTGCAACCTCTGTGCACTGGTGTTCAGAGTCTGCAACACTCTGTCATGCCCTCCTGACATGAAACCTCAAAGACCTCTCGAACCTGAAATCACACAAACTCCCTGCAAATGCTTAACAATCATACATTCACAACATATATATATGGAACACCTACATACATCTATTTAACACACAGAAAATGCAGGAAAAACTGATGTTTGTATTAACAATGGAAAATGCCTGTAATTACAATAGTGTTCCTCGAGCTCTCTCTGGCTCTTCTCTTCTCTAACTCATCTAACTCAAAATGAGATCTCAAAATCTCTTTTACCTGAGGGGCTCATCGAGCGCTTCCCTCCAGGATTTACCTACTCTAATAAATTTTTAATCAATGGATGTCTAGTCCAGCGCCTAGATCTAGATCTCAGTCGATATACAATAAATGCCTATCTTATCTACAGCCTGCGCAAAGGCATGGATTTCCTGGCTCAACAGCCTAAGCACATTTAATTTACATTCATTTCAAATTCAAAATGAGGCTGCGCCTCTCTTCAGCCTTTGAATACGTGCGCTGACGTGGCTGGCTGGCTGGCTACTGGCATGGAGCGATGCTCCTGTATCATACTCCACAGCTGCAAAAATCATGAGCTCCTGCTCATGAGCTTCCCCTGTAGCTGTTGGAAATCCTCCTAGATCCCAAACAAATCTCTGGAGCTTTGCATCTGCTCCATTCTGCTGCTGTTGCTGCTTCTGCTGCCCTGTTGCTGCTGCTTCTTCTCTTCTAATCAGCCTTTTCCTGCTGGCAGTGTCTACTGACTTCAACATCAGCCTTCTGATGTCCTCTATCACTTCATCCAGCTGCTCCAGTGGTTGGTCCTGTTGTTGCAGTCTCCTCAGCTGCAAAAATTTTTGGTCATCAAGAAGATCACTATGATCTCCCACACATTCCTCTTCATCTTCACCTATGGCCTCAAGTTGCCACTCTACTGCAGACTTCAACTCTGCAGTCTCTTCCTGACTGACCTGCTGCTCAGTCATTCTCTTCTCTGATAGCTCAAATTCTTCCAGTTCTCTTGCTGGCCCTGGATTGTTCAACCAATCCTCCAACATTTTCAGCTCCATCTCCCATGGAGTGATAACTCTGCCTGCCTGTTCCTTGGCTTCCTTTGCTGCTAGCTTCAGTGCTACAACGCTCTCAGCTTGCTGGAGGAAATCATTGAGCCATTCCTCAGAATGCTCATTCTCTTTCCCTTAATCCGCTTGGGCAGTCTCCAATGTCTGCTCCAATTTCCTTTTGACAGTCATTTCCAGCTGTGACTGTTCTTCTGCTGTTGCACCATCTGCAACACAAATTTATTCCTCCTCCTGGGCACACGGTAGAAATAATTGTATTCCCCCATTCATCATTTGGCTCCTCATATCTTCTGTTGTCAGCGGTATCTGTTGATCTAAATTCACCTTTGAATTTATGAGACCCTCAGACAGTCTCATCTGCTCGATCAGCTCCTCGAGCTGATTGAAATCCCTGCCCAATTGGCAATATGGGACACTTCCGCTGCTTCCCTGATAGACCATGAGATCAACCGATCCCATCCTCATCAGCAACCCCTGCTGAATTGAACTCTCCATGAGACCCTCAAATGGTCTCAGATGTTCATCTCTGCCCTCCTGGCAGTCTTCGATGCTTTCGCTGCCCTCCTGGAAGTCTTCGAGATCCCGCAATGATCTCTGATCATTGCCCAGTTGGCAATGTGAAGTTCCCTCGCTGTCCTTCTGACAGTCTGTGAGATCCTCAACTGATCTCAACTCGTTGCCCTCTTGGAAATTTGGAATTTTTTCTGCTCTGCCCACTTGGCAGTGCTTGAGATCCTCTGACGATCCCAATTCATTTTCTGTTCCCTTGCCCATCTGG
>ML803809.1:162421-173448 GCA_009831015.1 Picea engelmannii | reverse complement strand
TGAGTTAAAGTTGAATATCCCATGAATGTTGCAGGGATGGTTATGTTTGCTTAATGATTTATACTGTATTCCTTCTTTTGTGTCTACTTAACTATGTAATTAGGCAAGTAGGAAATTATATGGATTGGACATGTTTTATAATCGTAAATGCTTGCATCCTGTGGTGTCTTAAGCTAGAGCCACGAACTGTTAGTTCGTCGACCTTGGGCATAGTTTCATGTACGCATGTCGACCCTCTTAGTCGTTTTGAGCCTCTTGAAGGAAGGAGTCTATTAAAGTTCAGGAGAGATAGTGAACGTATGCACAAGGTCTCTGTGAGGCAAATAGAGACTGAGAACTACTTAATTTATAGAGTTGAGGAATGAACGTAAAGGGTGCACGAAAGAATTCTTCCAAGTGTTAAGTCCAGGAGAAAGAGTGCAATGATCTTAAGTCCTTCATAATTGACGAAGCTTAGGAAAGATAACACGATTGAAGTATCGAAAGGGAAGGCTCCTTTGTTCGTATGACGAACGAACGAGAAACTATTCAAGAAGAGCCAAGGTCAGTTGTGACCATTGGATACGTAAAGGAGTGTAGGAGTTAACCCCTTGATTCCTTCGGACTTCGCGGGTTCGACGAACTGTGAGTTCGTCGTAAGGGAAGTAAAAATCCCCAAAGTCCCAAAGTTAATCTAGACTGTGGATCCAAGGATCTATCGGGACCCACCTTGACTGTCGGATCTGTGAGTTCAGAGTTCATGCGACGGGAGAATCGTGTATTGGTGCGACTAAACCTCTGAAATCCAAAGTCCTGAAGTTAATCTGGATCGTAGATCTCTGGATTCGTCAGGATCCTTCTCGATCGTCCGAACTATGAGATTCAGAGTCCACGCTTCAGGAGAATCTTGTGTTGGAGTGACCAAAACCTTGAAGGCAAAGTTACAGAGCTCTTAGGAGACACTCAAAAAGTTACCAAACACTCTGTAGCTTAGTAAGGAGTGCTTGAGCAAAAGTTGCAGAGTGTTTAGTAACTTTCTGAGCATTTCCTAAGTGCTCTGTAACTTTGCCTTCAAGGTTTCGGTCACTCCAACACAAGATTCTGCTGAAGCGTGGACTCTGAATCTCATAGATCGGATGGAACATGTTTAGAACATCCCTTTGAGCAATAGAAGGGACAGAGACCTTTGAGGCCCGAGTAGTTGAAGCTTAGAAGAGATAGTGCCAAGAGGGCACAAGAGTTGGACTTATTCCAAGTCCCGAAGCTCGGGAGAGATAACATTTTCATAAGCGCAGACGAGACCGCAAAGTCACAGGGCTCGTAGGAGGAAGTTCAAAGGTGAAGCCTTTGAAACGTTTGAAATATTCTAAGTCGGGAGAGATCAGAAGCTCAGGAGGAGGAGCGGAAATGGTCATTGGATCACAATGCAGAAGACCAATAGCCATCTAATCGAAGCAAGGTGCTCGAGCCTTAGTGATTTTCACATGCAAGAGAATGGACTTACCAAAGTCCTGAAGTCCCGAAGTAGTTTGGGACCGTTCATTATCAGGAGAAGGAGATCGTGACCGTTCCTCACCAGGAGACACAAGTCAATAGATCATTAACTCCAGAGAAATCACTTTGAGAGTTTCATATTGAGAGTTGAAACTCGCGAAGCCTGGAGAGCCAGAGCTCTGAAGTAAATTTCTACCGTCGGATCGAAAGAGACACGTGGTAGAGATCCATTTTCCTTGGGTGAAAGTAAAGTTTGAGATTGAAGGTTCCAGAGTCCCAGAGAGCCGAAGAAGATCTGAACCGTCATATCCAAAGGGACACATGACAAAAGATCATAGACTTCGGAGAAATCACTTCAAGAGTTTCATATTGAGAGTTGAAACTCCCAAAGGCCGAAGTGTTGAAGGGCTGAAGAGTTTCAACCGTCCGATTGAAGCAGACACGTGACAAAAATACACATACTTCAAAGGGAGTGAAAGTTGAGACTTGAGAATTCTGAAGCCCAGAGACATGAAGGGATCGCAACCGTTGATCCAAGGGGAGACACGCGCCAATAGATTATTAACTCTGGATAAAATTCATTTGAGGAAGGCAAGAGTTGAGATTTGAGATTTCCGAAGTTTGAAAATCCGAAGTGATGAGAGTCATCGATGTAAAGGTGGACACATAGCACCAGATTTAGAACTTAGGAAGAAAAGAGAGGAGGAAAAGGTCTGAAGACCCGGGGAAGATATCGATCATTGATAGAGGAGGGAGCTGAAGGACCGTTGATCTAGTTGAGGAGGCCAAAGTCTTGAAGCGGGAGAAGAACAGTCAATTGAGGAGGATGCATGGCAGGCGATCTGCCATTTCATAGAAATATCTCCGGAAGAAATTGGAGTTTGAGAACTGAAACTCCCGAAGTTCGATCTCACAAAGAAGATCATAGTCGCACATCTAAGGGGATAGGTGTCAACAAATCTTCCATTTCATAAGATTTTCATACAGAGAAAAGTAAATATTTGAGAGTTGAAAACTCCGAAACCTGAATCATGAAACAAATCATGTCCGTTGATTTGAAAGGGTCAGATCTGATCCAAAGGATTCAAAGGGATAGATCCGAGTTGTCAGTTCAGAAGTACCGTCAAGATCGTGAGATCAAAGGTCACGTCGCATTGCGGGGACAAAAGGTGCTCGAACTTTAAGAAGTTGAGGGTGGGCTGCAATCGAGACCATGGTATTGACGAAAGGACATGTGGTGGCTCGTAGTGAATTGCGGGGTGAAAAGCAATTTGGTTCCAACCCACTCTTGGTCACGCCCGCAATCATGTGGTTGTGTAAGGCCATTGCCCAAGGTCATATCAGAAAATGAGTTAGTGCCCAGACTCTGAGATTTCGTAGGTGCGAAGGGGAAGGTCATGAGTACCATTAGACCTACATATGGAAGTCGAAAGGGTCCGTGTTTAATTACAAAGCAAGTCCATCAGGGCCTCAGAGAGTCGTGTGGCTTCAAAATTAGAGATCCTTAAGCAGGAGGTCGGACTGGTTCCCCGAATTTCCAAATTAGAAACCATGAATGTAGAATCTGTCCTATAAGAAAAGAAAAAATTTGTATGCCCCATCGTGGGTGTGTTACAAATTGGTATCAGAGCATGGTTACAACACTTGGCCTGCTTGGGCTCATGTACGAGTCGCGTAAGGAGATATTGTTATATACATTTACTCCTTGAGGAGAAGGACTGCAGATTGAACCTGTGATTTTGGGAATTCTTGTTGAATTTCAACAGAAGAATTTCTTTAGCCCTTTGTCAAAGTGATAAATACTCTTACCACAGTAGGGATATGCTAATTAACATTTATAATAATACTTGAATATGGATAGCTGAAGGTGGCAGGGTTCTATCAAGAGCAGCTGAAGCCCGAAGGACGGATGACCTGGTGTTCGTAACACTGCTTCTAAGCATGGGCAGTTGGAACCTTATGCATCGATGATGATGAATTATATAAGGGTTAATACCTTTGTGGCTTAAAGAAATATGATAGGATTAGGTAGGATCCTTGGAAGTTATATTTACTACTTTATATTAAAATCAGAGTATATAACTCCTCATGACCAGAGAAAAGTGAGATGGGTAAAACCCTATGGATGCTGAGGCAAGAAGGTTTTCTTGCTAGACGTTGTCACATAAAGAGGAAAGTGAGCCTGGGTTGTTATTGCCTTGAGAAAAGGCAACATCAATACGAGATATGACTGTGAGATTAGTCATGTAAGTGACTGAAATCTCAAACTAAAGGACACTATGATGAAATTAAACTATCAAGTGAATGCATGAGGCAAAAAGGTGCAAGAGATGCACCTACTTATACACGAATGTCTATACATGATCATAAGGATGATTGGGATATCCTTGGGAAAAAGGATATAGAAGCCGGATATGTCCATGTGTGTGAATGACATGGAAAAAGTGCAAGTAATAAGCTAGCATGATGAATACTCATCTGCGTTTAATCATGCTTGAGTGCAAGGGTTAATGCATTGTGGAGCTTCCTAATATGAAGCCTGATATTAATACCAGTTAGGTATGAATGATATTAAACATGCAAGTGATGCACATGTATGATGTAAGTTAACAAAACTAAAATATGTATGGATACATAATTTGGGTACATCACAAAGATGCATGTTTATATTCCTTATGGGACATGTGGTAAACTGCGGAAGTTAACTCAAGGTTGAGGCCATCATAAATAATGATGGATATGCTATAAGGAAGTTGCATGCTGAAGGAGTTCCTGGTGGTGGAACTGTGTGAAGACTCTGTCAGGAAAACAAAGTCACGACCTTAATGACTGTTGAGAATTAAGTAGTGAGCCACAAGCTTATATATATATTTGTATACGAGAATCCTGGATTACATTTTGAAAAACACCATCTAAGGAATAGAAGACTAATAAATGAATATTGACCATTCTAATAACCGAATGGTAATGTGCATGATGCACAGGTTCATGATCCTTTATGAACAAAAAGTTTGCTATTAAAGCATGTTGTTGTATTCCAAAAAGGTTAGGGTGAGGCCTAACCAAGGCTGCTAAAGGAAAAAAAACAGGAAGATCCCAACATGGAGTAAATTGCAAAAGCAGAGAAAAGACAGTGAGGCCTTAGAAATAACTCAGCTGGGATGAAAAGTCCCAGGTGATGTAGAAAGAATTTGAAGAAGGGGAGAGCYCTCAATTCTTTTCTTGTTGTGTATTATGTTTTTCTYTGGGATGAGAAAGTTAGTACGCTGATGAAAGTAAATGTTTTGATACCATAGTGATGAAAATGATAAAGACTTGTATTCTTGAAAATATTTGCAAGTTTTAATTCAAGTGTTCTTATGCAAATGGATCAATTTGCAAACACAACTTTTATAGAAATTACACATTCAAGATGCATATAATCAGCAACAAATAACAGTGAACAAAAAACACATAACACAACAAATGATAAAGGAGTTCACCCCTCTCTTGGGCTACATCTCATGGTCCAACTTCCAATGGATATTTTGTATTATTTGTTCAAAGTGCTAAAATATGTGCTTTACAATGCTCAAAATGCCAAATAGATGGTTCCAATGGCTTCAGAACGTCCAAAAACCCCTAGCTGGGATTTTTTGGCACCTGGTTTGGCCAAAAATTGAAGAAGATAGGCTTCCTGGAAGTTCCCCTTCAAACTTGTTGTCTCTAGATCGCCAAAATGCACCTCTGCCTCCTCAACCTAGCCCTGACGCGCATATTTGTGTTAAAACCTAGCACCGGGCACAACCGCAAAATGGTGCGAACTATAGGACGGTTAAGGCGTGCCTAGCCCCTAACTGCCAAAACCCGTGGACATATGGGTCACCATGTGACCGCTCGCACATACAAAAAGAGGCCAAGGTTTAAACTTGTAGAAACATGCCAAGTGGACAAGCACACGAGTAGGTGGTTATATGGTGGTTTATGTGACTGAGGGTCGGGGCTTAGCCCCAGCCCGGACCATGCCCCCATTTCAAAACATATGCAATTTAAATAAATTGAAAACCATATATATATTAAGAATCAACGGTGGACGCACCGGTTGGGCGGCCCTTCCCAAGGCTCTTCCCCTGCCCGGAGGTTGCGGGGTCGAGTCTTGCCAACTACATAAATTTTAAACCATTGTCCAGGTGACACGTGGTGGCCCTTGTTTGGGCCACGTGTCACCAATCCATTCACCACCAATGCCACGTGTCAAGAAACGATTCGTCGTCCAACTGCCAACCAACACCTGCCACGTGTCGCACGACCCTGCCACATCAGCATCCGTACGGACTATACAGTTAGCACATTTTTTTGCCTGTTTGACGATTTGAACATAACGCGATATCTCTCTCATCCGACATCTGTTTGAACCCAAACGAGTTGCGTTGGGTTCGTGACAACGAGGCCTACGCACCCGTTCGATTTGAAGCGATTCAAAGCACTTTGAATTTTGAGCAAAATTTGATCCCCTGGATCATCCCAACATGGAGTAAATTGCAAAAGCAGAGAAAAGACAGTGAGGCCTTAGAAATAACTCAGCTGGGCTGAAAAGTCCCAGGTGATGTAGAAAGAATTTGAAGAAGGGGAGAGCCCTCAATTCTTTTCTTGTTGTGTATTATGTTTTTCTCTGGGATGAGAAAGTTAGTACGCTGATGAAAGTAAATGTTTTGATACCATAGTGATGATGGTTATATTATTGTAGAAACGATTGAGAACTGTTGTGTTGCACTCATGAAAACATTAAGGATAATGTGATGAAGTGCATACAGATATGCTAGGACATGTCTGAAAATGTTTTATTAATTTAAATGCTATGGTATTTGCATTTTTAAATTTCATGACGACTAATGTGTTTATGATGTATGTGATGTGTAGAAAGAAATAAATTGGAACCGTTGAGAAAGACAATTGCCAATAATGAACAACCTCAATCAAAGGATGACAATGAGAAGGTTCTTGTTGAAATATTGTTGAAGGGACTTTAAAAGTCCCCATGGAGCACCACTGATGGGATAATATCAGAGGGGGTGCTAACAACCAGAACAAGTATGAAGGGATTGGGTAAGAATCCCTTCTGAAATGTTTTACGGTCTTAATGTTATGTATGAAACGTTGAAAGGCAGTTGTATGCCTTGGATACCCAAGTAGGACATGATTTAGTAAGGAGAACCTAAATGATGGAGGTGTGAACCTCTGGTAGTAAAGACTGATTGTAATCCTTAGAATAATTCATGAACTGATATGTCATGAATACATGGACCAATCAAGGAACGACTGGAAACAAAAGTTCTCATAGATAGCACGCTGCATGGAATGCATTGAGGGAGCACATGTTGCATAAGATGACAGACAATGGATTTTTTCGGTAAGAAAGGAGGACCTTCCAATGTTTTTCTTATATTATGTAGGCGCTGAAGGAAAACTAATCTTGGTGGCCATGAGCGTTGGCACCCTGGTTATTAATGGAGGAAGAATGCTTAAAGGTATTCATGTGAAACTTTTGAGTTTCATGTGTACTGATATGGGAATCGTGATAATCCTGTAGCCGGAAGCATAGTCCTGCTGCAACAATGAATGAGAATGAATAAACCATATGGTGAAAATCTTGGCTAAGCTCCAATTCACCATGACAAAGTACTTGTCGTAAAGTGTGGGAAACTTAAAATCAATGCAAAGGTGCATTGGGTATGAATGTGGCCATGAATGTTGGCACATTCATTAAGGTCAATTGATATCTGAATTACATTTTGAAAATTTTGGTAGGCTGAAATGATGCATAGGTAAGGGATGACGTATCCTTTTTCTTTGTATCCTTGAATAGATGAAAATGACTTGGACTATTAATATGCTTGATTTTGAAAAGGTAATGTGCATGAAAATTAACAATTTGTTTGGCCGAGGAATGTTGAAATTGCAGGAGGAAATGGGTCTTGGATATGGTAGTATTGTAAGCCCATAAGGAATACCAATTGCCTATTGAGCCAAACTGCAAGGAATGGTATTTCCTTTTTGAGAAAGTGAATTTGACTATTAGTATGCACAATTCTGAAATAGTTTGTGATGACGTTATAAAGGTGCAATAAAATGTATGTGCATGGAAACTAACAATTTATTTGGCTGATTGAAGTTGAAAGTGCAGGAAGCAAAGGAGTCTTGAATATGGTAGCGTTGTAAGCCATAAGGAAGACCAATTGCCTACTGAGCCAAACCGCTATGGGAAGGAAAGTCCCATAATTATGAATTTGTTTCCTGTACAAAACAAATATGGAAACAAAATGTAGAAATTGGATATCTGTGGGTCACATATTTACAAGAAAATTTTGAATTTAAAATTTATGATGATGTGTCATGATTTTTTATATGCCTGTGATACGGGTGAGAAAGAGTATAATCCGATTGCATGAAATAGAGACTGACTCAGGAGAAGGAAAGTAACCTTCGTCCCTATCTATAATTGAGTCGGGAGAAGGAGAGTAACCTTTGTCCCTAACTTTAGCTGATCCGGAAGGCTGTCAAGCTATAAAAGCATGAAAAATGGCTACTGTTGAGCCATGAGAACCCCATGGTAAGCCATGATCGCCTAGAATATGTTGTGTTGAGGTAACACAAGTCAGAGGGATGCCTCGATAGAGCAAGTATGAGGAATGCCTCGACTGTAAGACTCGATGAAGTCTCTGGAATTCTTTATGTGTGAGAAAACCTTGGCAAGGCAAGATGGATCACCCAAGGGACTGTATAATAGAGAAGGGGATGCCTGAGCCTGGGTGTGGAGGGTGAGTGACTGCAATAAAGAGGAGACCTTAATACTTCTTGTAAAAGACTGATTTGGATCATGCACACGATGGATAGTTCTTCCTGTGCGAGAAAACCTTGGCAAGGCAAGATGGATCACTCAAGGGACTGTATAGCAGAGAAGGGGATGCCTGAGTGTGGGCCTAGAGGGTGAGTGACCGAAAGGAAGATGAAATGTTGATAGTTCTTGTAAACTATTGAATTGGGATCATGCACCCAATGGGTATGTCAAGGAAAAACAAAGAGCTTGGATAACAAAACAACCATGTGGATACAAACCCACAAACTGCGTAGATAATTATTGTGCTAAGATTATGAAATTTTCCTAGATTTTTTTTTTATGCAATGTTTTCGCATAAGACTATGATTAATGTACTTGTTGTCCAAGAATTATTGAAAGCAGGTGACCAAGATTAAGGGTCCGAAAAAGGACTTGATCAAGGAAGAAGGATCAAGATTTTTGAAACAACTGAATGAGAAAGGCATGACAGGTGTTTTCGAGGAAGAACATCGAGGATGGTGTTCCTTTAAGGGGGAGGGAATTGTAACATCCCCGTTTCCCCCAGTTTGAAATTAATCATAAAATAGGATTACTGCAACATCCCCCAAAATAAATTATTATTGAAGTTTGAAAAATACTTAGGAATTTATTTATGTTTTTGGTAAATTTGAAATTGGAAAATTATTGCCATTTATGGCAATTCGAAATTTTGAATTTAGTTAATTGTAATTTATTATTATGACTGTGGGGAAAAAATTTGATTTTCCCAACTAACACTTTGACTATGACACTTGTAAGAAACAATTTTTTTTATATTTATTGCTGAGAGACAAATGGAATAGCCTGGTTGAAATCAGCTGACCATGACTCCATGAGTGGGGATATTATTGGAACTACCTCAGGGATGAATGCTACAAGTGGAAAATCAGGAATTTGGCCATGGGCAACCCCTGAAAATCTGGAATTTGTAAAGCTGTGAAAATTCCCAAGGGGAAAAGACCTAGGCACAAGATGCTTTTGCATATATAGCATACGGGAGGAGGCATGATGTTGCCTAGTATGTTAAGGAGAGGATTATCACTTGTTGTTATGAGCACTAGTTTCTAAGTGTGAGGCAAGGATAATTTTTCTGATTCTGAAAGAGGACAATACCTAAGGAGGAGTTTGGAGTTCGCCCTCATGGATTGATGGTCAGGCTAGGGGGTGAACGGAGCAAGTAGATTGGTTGTTTTGTTCTATGGTTGGGTGGAACTTGGTTGTTCCATTTGTTGTTCAACAAATTGTTCAAATATGTTCATCTATTCCCTCCCTCGTTGAATGTTCTTGATTAAATAGTTGATAGAATACACCTAGTTAATTTCTGGATGAATATTATGTTGATTAAATTACTAGTGGAATGGAATCAATTGTAGGATTAACCCCTATAGTTTGATGGTATTCGTTGAGTAAAGTTTTATTTATGTTAGCTGTTGATGTAACTGTATTTTGTAACATGTTGGAATATGCATCTAAGCTAAAGGGAAATCAGTACTGTATTAATTCTAACATTACAGACATGCGATTATGTATGTATAAGTAATCAACTGAAGGAACAATAGTTAGACTTTTCAAATGATAACTGAATTCTGGAAATAAGCTTGTGTTTAAATACATACATACATACATACATACATACATACATACATACATACATANATATATATATATATATATATATATATATATATATATATATATATATATATATATATATATATATATATATATATATATATATATTCATGTGGGTTAAATACGCAGGGCCGTATTGAATAGTTAAGAATATTAGACCGAGTAAAGGCCAAAACGATACTTAGAATGAAGATATATACATATGATAGGAATACATATACATATATACATATATATAGTTGTTGTATAGAAAATTTAGAACTACGTAAACATTTAACTACTCATTCGACAAGATTATCAATGCTTAGACACATGAGAAAACTTGAGTAAGTCTTCCATTATTTATGACTAGGCCAATGACATGAAATTGTATAGCTCAATTATTCCACAAACGAAGTTCTTTTGTTTTTGATATAAAATAACGCAGGAGCAAAGGCTCAGTGAATTAAAATACACTAAACATGTTCCATCTTCCAGAATCGGACCAATAATTAAATGAGTGTTCAAACTCTACAAAAAACGCTACGATTCATAACTATTAAACAATGAGATCTTATATTGTAATGATCCCAAGCCATTATGCAAGGATCATCACTGTTTTGGTGTCTTTTTAAAACTTTTTCATCAACCATATGCAATAAGATAGACAAGCCAAAACATCGCAAATCTTCTTTATTCATAAAATAGAAGAACCCGCTACAATGGAGATGCCGATCTGGAATGCTCAATAGATGGCCAATATGATAGACAATGGATAACAAGTATGAGTTGCTACAAAATGCTCCCAACAATACAAAATAAGCCTCCAAAGGCTGGATAAGAGATGAATACCAATGCCAAGTGCCAAACCCCTCACTGCTGGAAGATGCCACGCTCTGCTAGATAACTAAAGCTCCTTAACAATTTGGCCCTGGTGCCAAAGCTGTCCAATCACCTCCAGAAAGATGCCAAATAGTAGATCGGGTGATGGTAAGAACAACCCAGGTGCCCGAATCTCCAAGATCCCTCTCAATCTCTGTAGATCTGAAATCCCCCACTGAATGGTACGCCCCACTGGATGACTGAA
>ML803809.1:110891-130025 GCA_009831015.1 Picea engelmannii | reverse complement strand
GTTACTCTTTCACCCTTTTGTTGAGAATAGGGTTGAGTTAGTCATAGATAAATATATATAAGTAACTTGCACTTGTGACAAGAAATAGTAAGTGTAAGCTACATAATACAAAAGAGGCAACAAAACTATTCTGTAGTATAGTTAATGAACGCCTGAAAGGTTGGAATGACAAATGATCAACTCTAAGAATCCCTAATTTTTTTTTTTTTTAAATTGGTAACATTACAATTACCATGCTAAGGCACGTGGACAGTGTAAATGTATTATTGTTTGAGTTGCCAATAACTAACTATGGGGGTGAATCCTTGAAAGTACTGGCCATGATATCACTAGAGGAAAGAATGTGAAAACTATAAGAGAGGGTCATTATATTAAATAACCCCAAATTCCCTTGAGGAGGATAATAAACCTCCTTCGGATCCCAAGGAGAGAAACTAGTTAATGAAGAAAGGACCAGTGTTTGAATTATCAACCACTCCCATGAATGGAAGCATGGCCAAACTGTAGAATTTTAGCCCGAAGTACCACTGTGTATGACAAACCAAGCTGATTGGAGTTCCCTTCTAACAGAAGGAACAAGATGGGTCGAGAACCATCCTGGAAGAAAGAGATAAAAATCGATAAGAAGAATGTGCAGGGCTCTCCAATGAATGATGAACATAAGGCCATGAGCTTGATGTTGAGTGAAGCATCTGATAAACCTCGCCAATGCCATAAGAGAGAGAGAAATCTCTGAAAGTTCGCAGAGAACAGAAGCCGAGTAGAAGCTGAAATAGAGAAAGAATCCTTGAGAACTGCGAGAATTCCCTTGTGATATCATGGCTTGGCATGGGGGTGGCTAGAGTGCTAAGAATGAATTCCTCTGAGCCTATGGTCGAGTGGAAGGACGAACACCCACAGTCAGTTAGTTGGCTACCACCTGTAATAGATAAGTAATCGCATATCTTATGTATTTAAGTGGTACTGTGGGTTAAAGTTGGATATCCCATGAATGTTGCAGGGATGGTTATGTTTGCTTAATGATTTATACTGTATTCCTTCTTTTGTGCCTGCTTAACTGTGTAATTAGGCAAGTAGGAAATTATATGGATTGGACATGTTTTATAATCGTAAATTCTTGCATCCTATGGTGGCTTAAGCTAGAGCCACAAACTGTGAGTTCATCGACCTTGGGCATAGTTTCATGTACGCATGTCAACCCTCCTAGTCGTTCTGAGCCCCTTGGAGGAAGGAGTTTGTTAAAGCTCAGGAGAGATAGTGAACGTATGCACAGGCTCTCTGCGAGGCAAATAGAGACCAGGAACTACTTAAGTTATAGAGTTGAGGAATGAATGTAAAGGGTGTGTGGAAGAATTCTTCCAAGTGTTAATTCCAAAAAAAGAGCGCAATGCTCTTAAGTCCTTCATAACTGATGAATCTCAGGAAGGATAATGAGATTGAAGTATCGAAAGGGAAGGATCCTTTGCTCATATGACGAACGAACGAGAAACTGTTCGGGAAGAGCCAAGGTTCATTGTGACTGTTGGATATGGAAAGGAGTGTGGGAGTTAACCCCTTGACTCCTTCAGACACTCACAAAGTTACCAAACACTCTGCAGCTTAGTAAGGAGTGCTTGAGCGAAAGTTGCGAGGAGGGCACACACATCCCTTTGAGGAATAGAAGGGACAGAGACATTTGAGGCCCGAGCAGTTAAATCTCATAAGATATAGTTCCAAGAGGGCACAAGATTCAGACTTATTCCAAGTCTCAAAGCTTGGGAGAGATAACGTTTTCAGAAGCGTAGATGAGACCCCAAATTCACAGGGCTTGGAGGAGGAAGTTCAAAGGTGAAGCCTTTGAAACGTTTGAAATATTCCAAGTCAGGGGAGATCAGAAGCTTAGGAGGAGGAGTGACAGTGGTTGTTGGATCATAGTGCAAAGGACCAATAACTGTCTGATCGAAGCAAGCTATCTGAGCCTTAGTGCTTCACACATGCAGGAGCATGGACTTACCAAAGTCCTGAAGTAGTTTGGGACCGTTCATTATCATGAGAGGAATATCCTAACCATTCCTCGCTAGGAGGCACACGTTAGTAGATTAGTAACTCCAGAGAAATCACTTCGAGAGTTTTAGATTGAGAGTTGAAACTCTCGAAGCCTAGAGAACCAGAGCTTCAAAGTAAATCTCAATCGTCAGATCGAAAGGGACACGTGGTAGAGATCTATTGTCCTTGGGTGAAATTAAAGTTTGATATTTGAGGTTCCTGAGTATCGGAGAGCCGAAGGAGATATGAACCGTCAAATCCAGAGGGACACATGACGATAGATTGTAGACTTTAGAGAAATCACTTCAAGAGTTTCAGACTGAGAGTTGAAACTCCCGAAGCCTGAAGTGCTGAAGAGCTTGAACCGTCCGATTGAAGCGGACACACAACATAAATCCACATACTTTGAAGGGAGTGAAAATTGAGATTTGAGAATTCCGAAGCTCGGAGATGCAAAGGGATCGCATTCGTTGATCCAAGGGGAGACATGCATCAATATATTATTAACTCTGGATAAAAGTCATTTGAGTAAGGCGAGAGTTGACATTTGAGATTTTCGAAGTCCGAAAATCCGAAATGACGTCAGTCATCGATGTAAAGGTGGACATGCAATGCCAGATCTATAACTTCAGAAGAAAATTGAGGAAAACATCTGAAGACCCGGGGAAGATCTCGATCGTTGATCGAGGAGGGATTCGAAGGACCGTTGATCTAGTTGAGGAGGCCAAAGTCCTGAAGCGGGAGTAGAACCGTCGATTGAGGAGGACGTGTGGCAGAAGATTTGTCGTTTCGGAGAAATCTCTCCGGAAGAAATTAGAGTTTGAGAAATGAAATTCTCGAAGGTTGATATCATGGAGAATATTGTAGCCACACATCTAAGGGGACAGGTGTCAGCAGATCTTCCATTTTGTAATATTGTCATACGGAGAAAAGTAAATGTTTGAGAGTTGAAAACTCTGAAACCTGGATCGCGAAACAAATCATGTTCGTTGATTTGAAAGGGTCGGATTTGATCTGTAGGATTGAAAGGGACATATCTGAGCCGTCAGTTCAGAAATACCGTCAAGATCATGAGATCAAAGGTCACGTCGCATTGAGGGGACATAAGGTGTGTTACAGGAGAATCCTCCTGCGGACAAGCGGATTCCCTCTTGGTATCTAGACCCCTAAAACCAAGACATAAAGGGTGCTATCATTGGTCTCTAACATCCTTTTAGATCTAATTAAGATAATATACAAAGAGGAAGAAGAAAAAATGTGTACCTTGTTAACGACGTTTGTCCTCGCAAAGTCCAAGTTGAGCTTCAATCCCAAGCTCCTCGATAGGTCCTGTAGAACAAACAAAGATACAACAAGCTTCCTATTCTATTGATATTAGCTCAAATACAGATCTATCTATTGAAGACAAGTTCATGTGGAACAAACATAAACTTGAAAGAAACGGGCCAAGCATGTATGTATATTAATGAGGACAAATGAAGAGTACTTACAATCCTCTGATGAAGGCACAACAACTTCTTCCAGCTCTGCTTGTCCAACCCCTTTGCTCAAGTAATCTACACTGATTATGCTTCAATGGCATCTCACTTATGGGATCATAAGTTTGGTGTAATTCTTAATCTCCATCTATCTCAATACCACTCATGAGATCATAAGTTTGGTATATCTATCTCTCTATACATGTATGTACTGTATGTTGCCTATGAGATCATAGGTTTCATACCTCCAATCTTTTCATGTATCTTTCACCATGAGAAGGCCTCCTTATATAATCTTGGAGAGGCCCAACCACTTGAGATATCTTTGGAATAAGTTGAGGATTCCTCTCCTTCAGTTGTGGATCTTCCCTAAGATCATGCCTTGAAATCATATTCGAATCCAACCAACTTTAGAGATTGAGGGGATTCTTCCATGATTTATCTCAACAAACCAAAATTCACTCAGGAAGGGTAGCGCTCCCCCAAAAGGGTGCACAGAGTGTTTCAACGCTCCCCCAAAGAAGGCTAGGGAGCATCGATGCTCCCTGACAGTGGGTAGGGGAGCGTTGCCTCCCAAAAATCATTTTAAGTAGTTTTTTTAGTGGCAAAAGGCTTGTACTCCTTATCAAGTGATTTCTCCTCTTCAAAACTAGTATTTGAGGTGTCTTAAGTGTCCTTATGATGTCATTAGGGGCGTGACATAGGCAAGATGGCAGTATGTTGTTTGTGAC
Source organism: Picea engelmannii (assembly GCA_009831015.1). Lineage (NCBI taxonomy): Eukaryota > Viridiplantae > Streptophyta > Pinopsida > Pinales > Pinaceae > Picea > Picea engelmannii. Next base: position 125,791 of record ML803809.1, on the reverse strand, counting down.
ACTTTCGACACTTGTGGTCAAGATGTGACACTTGCAGACAAGATGTGACACTTACAACACTTGTAATGACGACACTTGAGACACTATTGAAGTGGGTAATTTTTATGTGTAACATATTGCCCCCCAAAGTGCGAAGTCAGAAGACTATGATGACTGAAGTACTTTGTAGACTTTTTCGAGCAAGGGTATGGATGAAAAGAGGCTGGAAAAAGCTTCACACAACCATCAAACAAATATTATGACATGTTTCAAACCCAAGGCAGGCATACCTATGCTTGAGTGATAAAGACTTTTTTAGGTATGGCCGCCATAGAATACACTATGGATCCATAATTATATTGACAAAAAGGTACAACCACTAAACATACAGCGTGGATCTATACTTACATGACATAAACTAATCGTAGCCACGAAACATACACTATGGATCTACGAGATGATAAGACATAGCCACAGACCAATACAAAGTGGATCTATGTGACAATATATGTGTCAATATTCAAGAGATATTTCATCGCAACTTGGGTAAAGTATATATGAGAGTGAATGAATCAACCCATGGTCTTCTTACCAATCCTGATGTAGTACGAATCTAACCATTTGAATAGATGTCCCGATGTCGAACATGGTAGAAACCACTTGATTACCGGTCAATGATGTAAACCGTTAACAAGCGCGAGGGAAATCACCATTGATGTCAATGATTCCCAAGGTACTCTAGTACATTCCAACGAATGTGAATGGATGAGATGAAGTCAAACATCTGTGGAATCATCCGATCAGAGGTCAATGATGTAAACCTATTGTCGGACGTGAGGAGGTCTGCCATTGAGGCATGCAGGTCCCAAAGTACTAACTGGTTTCTAAGTCTAGATCCTGGATAATGTGTTGAAGTCGACAGGAATAAACTCGTCGAAGGAGGGCCTTGATGTATCCCCCATCAATGACACGAAATAGACACGAAAATTCACTCAGGAAGGGTAGTGCTTCCCCATAAGGGTGCACAAAGATTTTCAACGCTCCCCCAAAGAAGGATAGGGAGCACCGGTGCTCCTTGATAGTGGGTAGGGGAGTGTTGCCTCCCAAAAATCATTTTTAAGTAGTTTTTTCAGTGGCAAAAGGCTTGTACTCGTCAAGTGATTTCTCCTCTTCAAAACTAGTCTTTGAGGTGTCTTAAGTGTCCTTATGATGTCTTTAGAGGCATGACATAAGCAAGATGGCAGTATGATGTTTGCAACACTTGTGGTCAAGATGCGACACTTGCAGACAAGATGCGACACTATTGAAGTGAGTAATTTTGATGTGTAACAGATTCTCCCCCAAAGTGTGAAGTCAGAAGACGATGATGATTGAAGTACTTTATAGACTTTTTCGAGCAAGGGTATGGATGCAAAGAGGCTGGAAAATGCTGCACACAACCATCAAACAAATATTATGACATGTTTCAAAACCAAGGCAGGAATACCTATGCTTGAGTGATAAAGACTTTTTTAGGTATGGCCACCATAAAATACACTGTGGATCCATAATTATATTGACAAAAAGGAATAGCCACTAAAAATACAACATGGATCTATACTTCCATGACATGAACTAATTGTAGCCACGAAACATACACTGTGGATCTATGAGGTGACAAGACATAGCCACGAACCAATACAAAGTGGATCTATGTGACAGTATATGTGTCAATATTCAAGAGAAAATCTGTCGCAACCTCGGTAAAGTATATATCAGAGTGAATGACTCAACCCAGGGTATTCTTACCAATCCCGATGTAGTACGAATCTAATGATGTGAATAGATGTCCTGATGTCAAACATGGTAGAAACCACTTGATTACCGATCAATGATGTAAACCGTTAACAAGCGCGAGGGAAATCACCATTGATGTCAATGATTCCCAAGGTACTCTAGTACATTCCAACGAATGTGAATGGATGATATGAAGCCGAACATCCGTGGAATCATCCGATCAAAGGTCAATGATGTAAACCTACTGTCGAATGTGAGGAGGCCTGCCATTGAGGCATGCATGTCCCAAAGTACTAATTGGTTTCTAAGTCTAGCTCCTGAATAATGTGTTGAAGTCGATAGGAATAGACTCGTCGAAGGAGGGCCTTGATGTATCCCCCATTAACAACATGAAACTGACACGAAAATTCACTCAGGAAGGGTAGCGCTCCCCCAGAAGGGTGCACAGAGTGTTTCAATGCTCCCCCAAAGAAGGCTAGGGAGAGTCGGCGCTCCTTGACAGTGGGTAGTGGAGCACTGCCTCCCAAAAATCATTTTTAAGTAGTTTTTCAGTGGCAAAAGGCTTGTACTCCTTATCAAGTGATTTCTCCTCTTCAAAACTAGTTTTTGAGGTGTCTTAAGTGTACTTATGATGTCGTTAGAGGCACAACATAGGCAAGATGGCAGTATGATGTTTACAACACTTGCGACAGTTGTGGTCAAGATGGGACACTTGCAGACAAGATGCGACACTTACAACACTTGTAATGACGACACTTGCGACACTATTGAAGTGAGTAATTTTGATGTGTAACAGATTGCCCTCCAAAGTGCGAAGTCAGAAGACGATGATGACTGAAGTACTTTGTAGACTTTTTCGAGAAAGGGTATGGACGCAGAGAGACTGGAAAAATATGCACACAACCATCAAACAAATATTATGACATGTTTCAAACCCAAGGCAGACATACCTATGCTTGAGTGATAAATAATTTTTCAGGTATGGCTGCCATAGAATACACTGCGGATCCATAATTATATTGACAAAAAGGTATATCCACTAAACATACAACGTGGATCTATACTTCCATGACATGAACTGATCGTAGCCACAAAACATACACTGTGGATCTATGAGATGACAAGACATAGCCACAGACTAATACAAAGTGGATCTATGTGACAATATATGTGTCAATATTCAAGAGAAACTCCATCTCAACCTGGGTAAAGTATATATCAGAGTGAATGACTCAACCCAGGGTCTTCTTACCAATCCCAATGTAGTAGGAATCTAACCATGTGAATAGACGTCCTGATGTCGAACATGGCAGAAACCACTTGATTACCGGTCAATGATGTAAACCGTTAACAAGCACGAGGGAAATCACCATTGATGTAAATGATTCCCAAGGTACTCTAGTACATTCCAATGAATGTGAATGGATGATATGAAGTTGAACATCTGTGGAATCATCTGATCATAGGTCAATGATGTAAACGTATTGTCGGACATGAGGAGGCCTTCCATTGAGGCATGCAGGTCCCAAAGTTCTAACTAGTTTCTAAGTATAGCTCCTGGATAATGTGCTGAAGTCGACAAGAATAGACTCGTCGAAGGAGGGCCTTGATGTATCCACCATCAATGACATTAAATAGAAACAGAGATGTAATTGGTGGATCAAATGAACATGGACTGACATAGGTATTGAAACATGATATTTGTGATGGCTGACTCTCGAGGAAGATACTTCCCTTGAACACTGCGACATGACAACAAAAACTTGACATGGACCAAAACTTGATAATGCAATGGATACCGTGACTTACGTTGGGTGACCCAAAGGAGTAAGGAAACTCAAAGGATTGGTTTAGTGTAGAGGTTCAACAGATTGAAATATGTGCAAAGATAAAATGTCGTGCTCAAGGGTAACTGTAAGGTCACTAGTAAAGTTCTCAAAAAATGCTTGGTTTGCTTCTTTCAATTTCCCCCCCCATCCAGATAGACAAGTACCTCTTTTTGGTTTAACGAGCTCGAGGAGGGTAACACATGATCGGTATGACTCACCTTCTGTAAGTCCCTCTTCCTTTGTTTAGTGAACTGGAAGAACTAAGGGTTCGGTCCCATATGGTCCCTTCAATATATGATTGTTTAACGAGTCCAGAGAAGGTAAACTCGATGGTTTTTCACATTTCGAGAGTTTGAAAACAACTTAAAGATGAATCCAATGTTGTCCTTTTTCGTAATGTTAGTCTTGTGAGGCCAAAAAAGAGATAAATTATCACTCGAAAGACACCCTTTCAAACCTTTTAACGGGTGGGAAAGGAAGCAAGATCACTTGACAATCTTTTCACATTTAGAGAGTCTGAAAAGATCTTAAAGGAGACTCCTGGGGGTTCCTTTTTCGTTATATCCATGCGATCCCGAAAAAGAGATAAAAGGTTGCTCGGTTACATTCTCATGTTTTTATGAGCGCGAGAAAGAACAAAGACTAAGCTCGGTATGCCCCCAGCTTGAAAAGCTAGTGGCTTAACTCCAGAATGATCATCAAAGGCTGGAGACATGCCCCCCAAGCTTCAATTCATTCACCAAATTTGAGGTTGTCACCAATTTTTGTACTAGATGGAGAAAAAGGATACAGGTGGATGAAAAGAAAGTTCAAATATGAGAGTTAACGAAAGACTCGACTCGACATCTATGAGATCTGGTGAAAGACTCGACCTGATAGGAGAGGTGATTGTTTCATTTTTTAACGAGCTTGACACAAGAAAATAACTATGCTCCAGGCTCTGGGTTCAATCCCCAGATTTCTGTTTCATTTTTTAACGAGCTTGCTACATAGAGAAAAACTATGCTCAAGACCTCTATTTCATTTTTTAATGAGCTTGATACAGAGAGGAAAACTATGCTCGTAGCCTCTGTTTCATTTTTTAATGAGCTTGCCACAGAGAGGGAAACTATGCTCGTGACCTCTTCTTGATCATGGATTCCAAGAGGATAATTCTCTGGAAGGAAAACATGTCAAGGGACAAAACTTGGTCATGGCTTCCAAGAGATCTTCACTGGATGGAAGAAGAATGCTCTGGAAGGAACACATGTCGAGGGTCTTATCAAGGGTAAGGAGATCTGACTCCAATAGCCCTACCGAAGATATCACCATGTCAACTACCAGATCCAAATCATCAGAAGTTGAAGTCATGTGAGACAATGCCACATAATTGACCAGTGGCAAGGGTGATACTGACTACATATAAGACCCGGTTAGGGAGGTTATTGGGTTGATGGTCAAGTCAGGGCCAGTGAACGAAAGTTGATCAATAATCACCATTCTTCCATCGTGAGGGAAAGATATCACAGGAAAAAGAGTGGACACAATATCTTTCATGGCATAGACATAATCTCGCCAAAGGAGTAAATCGAAATCCAAGGGGTCCTGGACTACCATAACATCAATAAAGACCGTTTTCCCTCCCAAAGTTACTGAAAACTGAAAAACGATCCCTAAAGGGTGACTGGTTCTTCTGTTGAAAGTGAAAAAAGTCTGGGTGACTGGCACAAGCTTAGGATAACCCAAAGCTTTCCAAGCAATAGAGGACAAAATACTAACGAACGAACCTTCATCTATCAATGTATGAGGAACATCCCGACCACAAACTTTTACTGTAATCTTGAAATGCATGTGAGAGGGAAGACGAGGTCCAGTTAGCACACCCCAATAAAAAATGATGGCCTCATTACTGGGAAGGGTTTTCACAAGAGAAGGAGGAATGCCCCCCGGCATGGTAGATCCTGTTTCAATGAGAAAAACGTGGGCAAAATCGGGTTTACTCTCTAGTGGGAGAGTAGGATCGATCATGATGAGATCGAATCGACCACCTTGGCACTCTTCAAAGAAAGAGTGGGATTGACCGATGATCTAACCGGAGCAACCACTTTGGCACTCTTCGGATGAAGGGTGGGAATGATCGATGAAGGGACTAGATCAATCACTTTAGCACTCGTCAGAGGAGGAGTGGGATTGACCGATGAAGTAACCAGAGCAACCATTTTGACACTTCCTCAAAGGAGGATTGGGATTGATTGATGGCGTAGTCGGGTTGACCACTTTGACACTCTTCGGATGAAGGGTGGGACCGAACAATGATAGGACTGGATCAGTCACTTGGGTTTCACTTTCTAGATGAAAAGTGGGGCTGATCGATGACATAACTGGATCAACTACTTTGGTGAGTGGTTCAACCGAGGATGAAACTAGATTGACCACCTGATCAACCAAATTGACTGGGGATGGAACCAGATTGACCAGTCCATCAACTAACGATGGGTTGGGAGAAAGCTTATGATAACCTTTTGGAAGTTGAAGTTTTTCCAAAAGAGAAGAAGCCTTGTCCATATGAGGACAAAGGTGAGAATAATGATCACCTTTGCATAACATGCAAGGGAATTTGACAATTATCTTCTTCTTACCAACCTTAACGTCACTAGTTGATGGGGCATCACCAACATGACCAACATAGGTTGATGATGTGGAAGACCACATTTCTAAGACCTTGGGAATACCAGGGCAATCCCTCAAAAAATGGTCACCCTTACAAAGACTCCAAGGGAATTTGGGCTTCAGGTTCTTCGTTTTAATCTTGTTGACCTCATCAACACTCCCAATAATATTAACAGTAGTTGGTTGCTTGGATTCAACATTTGATGTAGTTGGAGGCTTGGTTCCTTTATGGTTCTTCTTCTTCTCTTTTTGTTTCTTCTTCTTCTTATCAATCTGGCTACTCGCTTGAGATATTTCACTAGGCAAACAAGGAGAAATAGAAGGAGACTTGACGGGCGAAGAAGAAGAAAGGTTGGCATGAAGTTGATGTGTGGGTGGTGTGCTTACATCTGAAGCACCTGCATTCAAGATCACCATAGTGGAAAACAACCATACCGGTAACCCAATTGTGAGACCTGGAAGGCTCAAAGTAGTGATGTAAGGAGGACCAATGGTTCCCCTGACAAAGGGGTTCCTTCATTGGTCATTCCGAGAACTGACGCCATAAAAAAAAGATCCAACCTAGATTCTGTTAGGGAGAACAAACAACACACGTTAAAAATATAGTAAGCAAGCAAGCAAACAAAACCTTCTCACAATGAGCACACTAGTTGGTGATTAAATCCAACATCATAGGAACAAAGTAATAAGGGGTTGAGATAGAGCGGGTGGAAAAGTTACATTGGTGACCCGCTTAATGGACTTACACCCTGGTGCAAGCTCCCACACATAATCATGGGTATACCCTCCAAGGAGCCCGAGTGAGTCTGGCCAACGTCGATTCCAGGTACCGTGAAGACTTGCCCCTCCACAGTCACCTTGTGTAAAGGCCCTAAAGAGATAGGCCACTAAGGTTACCAACTACAACATTAATGCCAGGGGAAACAATCGACAGTCCGATCCGCGTGCAAGGGTAGGGTATCTAGCCTGAAATCAACTTGAAAGGATTCCACTCATCATTGTGGGTATACCTTCAAACGACCCCCATAATAGGCGCAATCTCTGCACCAAGACCAACAAAGCAGGGTGAGTAACTCTGCTATTCTCAATGTGACCTCATGATTGACCCTTGTGTGAGAAGGGCTTCCTAGGACAAAATGTAGCAATTGGATTTCCCCGCTCCCTAACACAAGATCCTATGTTTGTTTGTATCTTTGAAAAGTTATCTTTCACACATATTCCAAATCCCTACAACTAATCTAATGTAGGTTTGCTACCAGAAAATGTAAAAATGTCTAAACAATTTTATTTTAGCTCTTGATTTTTTAAAGCTGTTGTTACTCAAAAGGAAAATGGCGTGGAAAATATTGTGTTTTGATCGACTCAAAATTTATTCAAAGAGATGAATATGAAATCTTTTCATTTCGATGAAAGTTATGCTACAAGAAGGAGAAAACATTCATCATTACATATGCACAATGTCCCAAAAAAAACAAAAAAACAAGCAATTCCGCTACTTCAAATGCAAGCTAGTTTCATGACCCAAAAGTAAGAATGCATTCAAAACAATGAGAACTGGAAGAAAACAAGTAGAAGCTTGTTCCAACAAGAACCCATTCAAGGATCCTAAAATCAACAAGCATCCAAGGAGTACAATAAAATGCAGAGAAGAATCCAAGAAACGATAGGGAGAAAGATAAACTACTCAAAATTTAATTGCTTGGGAAGATGACCTCAAAGATCAAAAGGAAAGGTGCATAGACCTTTGAATTTCCTCACAAAAGATTCCACTCAGTCAGATAAATGAGAAGAAAACAACAAGTTGACTCTAAATCAACAAAGACAAAGAGTGACTTCTAGATAAGGAAGAAAAATGTCAAAATTCCAAACAAAAGGTGATCAATTCTTAGAAAGCGGAGTGTTGAAGGCCAAATCAGGGATGTACTGAGATTATAAGACTCTGAGCAAGTGCCAAAAGCAAAAAATTGAACTTCAGAGAATGAAACCCTAGAGGATTTTGCACAGAAAAGGGGCAACGCTCTGGTGTAAGGGGCACCAGAGCATTCCAACGCTCTGTGTAAGACCAGTAGGGAGCGCCAATGATCTGGTAACAAGGGTAGAGGTGGCGTTGGCCTCTGAAAATTATGAAAAAATGCCCAGAAAGTCAAAGAATCAAGCAAACTCAGTTAATAAATTTGAAGGTGATGAAATCAAGAGCTAATCAATTAGATCTAAGAATCAAAGACAGTATGGAGAAGGCCAAGAAGTGGGAAAAGGGCCAAAACAAGATCTAGGAAAGGAAACAAAAATCAGAGCTCCTCCCTAGTGGAGTCGTCAATTTTTGTTACAAGAGAATCCTCTTGTGGACAAGCGGATTCCCTCTTGGTATCTAGACCCCTAAAACAAAGACAGAAAGGGTGTTATCATTGGTCACTGACATCCTTTTAGATATAATTAATCTAATATACGAAGAGGAAGAAGAAAAAATGTGTATCTTGTTAACGACGTTTGTCCTCGCAAAGTCCAAGTTGAGCTTCAATCCCAAGATCCTCAATAGGTCCTCTAGAACAAACAAAGATACAACAAGCTTCCTATTCTACTGAGATTAGATCAAATACATATCTATCTACTGAAGACAAGTTCATTTGGAACAAACATAAACTTGAAATAAATAGACCAAGCATGTATGTATATTAATGAGAACAAATGAAGAGTACTTACAATCCTCTGATGAAGGTGCAACAACTTCTTCCAACTCTCCTTGTCCAACCCATTTTCTCAAGTAATATACAATGATTATGCTTCAATGGCATCTCACTTATGGGATCATAACTTTGGTGTAATTCTTAATCTCCATCTATCTCAATACCACTCATGAGATCATAAGTTTGGTATCTCTATCTCTCTATCCATGTATGTATTGTATGTTGCCTATGAGATCATAGGTTTCATACCTCCAATCTTTTCATGTATCTTTCACCATGAGAAGGCCTCCTTATATAAGCTTGGAGAGTCCCAACCACTTGAGAGATCTTTGGGATAAGTTGAGGACCCCTCTCCTTCAGTTGTGGATCTTCCCTAAGATCATGCCTTGAACTCATATTCGAATCCAACCAACGTTAGAGATTGAGGGGATTCTTCCCTGATTTATCTCAACAAACCAAAATTCGCTCAGAAAGGGTAGCGCTCCCCTAGAAGGGTGCACAATGCGTTTCAACGCTCCCCCAAAGAAGGCTAGGGAGCGCCGATGCTCCCTGACAATGGGTAGGAGAGCGCTGCCTCCCAAAAATAATTTTTAAGTAGTTTTTTCAACGACAAAAGGCTTGTACTCCTTGTCAAGTGATTTATCCTCTTCAAAACTAGTCTTTGAGGTGTATTAAGTGTCCTTATGATGTCATTAGAGACACAACATAGGAAATATGGCAATATGATGTTTGCGACACTTGTGGTCAAGATGTGACACTTGCAGACAAGATGCGACACTTACAACACTTGTAATGATGACACTTGCGACACTATTGAAGTGAGTAATTTTGATGTGTAACAAGGTGCTCGAACTTTAAGAAATTGAGGGAGGGCCGAAATCGAGACCACAGTATTGACAAAAGGACACGTGGTGGCTCGCGGTGAATTGTGTGGCGAAAAGCAGTTTGGTTCCAAACCACTCTTGTTCATGCCCACAATCACGTGGTTGTGTAAGGCCATCGCCCAAGGTCATATCACAAAAGGAGCTAGCACCCAGACTCTGAGATTTCGTAGGCGCGAAGGGGAAGTTCACAGGTACCATTAGACCTGCATCCGGAAGTCGAAAGGTTCTACATTTAATTACAGAGCGATTCCATCAGGGTCTCAGAGAGTCATTTGGCTTCAGAATCAGAGATCCTTGAGCAGGAGGTCGGTCTGGTTCCCTGACTTTCCAAATTAGAAACCATGAATGGATAATCTGTCCTTTAAGGAAAGAAAAAAAAATTATGCCCCATCGTGGATGTGTTACATGAACGGTACCTCAAACCTTAAGTGTGTAAGTAGTAGTCTTATTAAAGACCAACTTACACAATCAAAGGCCTTTGAGAGGTCAATTTTTAATATTACTCCTTTGGACCGAGGATATTTCAGATTGTGAAGGCCTTCCTATGCCACATCGATTGCTTCATGTATTTGTCGACCATTTAGAAACCCAAATTGTTCTTTTGAGATCACTTTCAAGAGGATGGGTTTGAGGCATCTAGAGATAATTTTTGCTACGATTTTGTATATACAATTGCAGAGTGCAATCGGTCGGAAGTCTTCAAAGGATGTGGGTTCATGCTTTTTTTGTATTAGGTCCAGGAAGGTTGTATTGAAGGGTGGATGCATCATTCCATTCCTTCTCATTTCTTCCACTACCTAGATAAGATCAACGCCAATTAGTTCAAAGAAGTATATATAGAATTCTATCGGCCAGCCATTAGGTCCTGGGATTTTGTCCTTTTGGAAGCTTAAGAGAGTTTCATTTAATTCAACTTCATTGACTTCTGTGTAGAGGTCTCTGTTGTTTTGCACATTTACAAATCTGGGGTAATAGAGATCCTACCTGACTATATCAACAATGTTTTCCCTCTGTTCTATTTTGTATAATGTTTTGAAGTGATTTTTTTCCCAATTCTTCCAATCCTGAGAACGTTGAAATAGTTCTCCCTTCTGGATCCTTCATATCCCATATAGTGTTTATAGCTTTGCGACCCTTTGCAAAGGCATGGAAGAATTTATTATTTTCATCCCCTTGTTCTAGCCATATTGCCATAATTTTTAGTCTCCAGGTTTCTTCTTGATCGGTTAGGAGTTGTTTGCGTCGTGATTCCAAGGTTTTTAAGGTGTCTTTGGAAGAGTCTATAAGGAAACCCCTATCTACCTCCTGACAAATGGATTCTATTTGTTCTTCTATGGAACATAGTTCTCTTTCCTCCCTCTCTCTTTTTTCCTTTTCCCAGGGGATAGTCAGCGACTTGATTCTTTTGAGATTTCTGGCAAAGTGGACACCTGCTGGAGTTCCAAGACTGGGGTTGAAAGGCCTCCAGTGCGTCTGGACCAGATCTCAGAAGATTTCATCTACTAACCAGGTGACGTTAAATTTGAAAGGGGAGGGGGGTTTGTGTGTTCCTCCCTCCAAAAAGAGACAAACTGGGGAGTGATCTGGTATGCCTCCTACCCCAATCCATTGCCTTACTTGAAAATATTCCTCCATTAGTGCTTCAGCCACAAGGAAGCATTCAATTCGTTTTTCCACCCTTGCTTCCCCTGTGCACATATTCCTCCATGTTGGATTTAGTTTTCTGGGTGTGATGTCCAACAACCCATTGGTCGACAGAAGGTGTGTGATCCTGGTGGTGAGTTGATTCGGACACGTTGTGGGACCCCCGAATTATGCCTCCCAAAGATAAAATTTGAGATCTCTCCCCAAGATTAAGTTCTAGACCTTCAGGATCTTGAGACTGAGAAGTGATTCCCAGAAAGGGTTTTGTCAAGATAGGGGACATAGACATTGAGAATCCTGAATTCTTTACCCAGGCCTTCCATGAAAATGTCAATTCCTAGACAGGAATTGAGTCCCTAGGAATTGAGAAGTTTTATTGATTTTGAGCACCACCCTGTGGCTAGGCCACCAGATCTGCCTGCAGCGTCTAATCCCAAGAAGAGCCATCCCAGAAGTAGATAGGGTAGGGTAGCAGAGATAGTTGAGGAATCTACCACCGTTTCTTGTAGTAGTATGATGTCTAGTTGTTGAGAGTTGATCAACCGTTTCAAGGCGGATTTCTTGTGGGGGCTCGCCAAACCCCTGCAATTGAGGGAGAGAAATTTCATGGGGTAACTGATCCAAAAAATGATATTTTTAATGACCGTGGTTGAGTTATTATGCATTTGTATATAAACCAATTAAGAATATTTAAGAAAAGAGGAAGAAGATATGAGAATATATCACAGCCACAAAGCAATATATAGATATGAACAATAGCATGAAGAACAACAAACCATAACAAAATAAGTGATAACGAAGTTCGACAATCTTGACTATGTCTCCGGGCCTTTGTCTCAGTGGGTGAGGCTTCTTTATTTATGTATAAAGCTCAATATGTACATCAAAATAGTTCCATAAGGCTACAATACTGATCTATTCTTGTTCTCCCAGATCTCTAGAACCCAACAGAAGAAACGACACTCAAAACGGATGATCGGAGCTCCAAGAAATGGCTCACAAAGATGCACTCCTCAACAACTTCCCTGCATAAAAATGGCTTTGGCTTGGATTTCCTTCAGCATAAATATGCTATGAATGTCCTCCATGGCCTCAATAAGGCTTGGTTTATATAGATTTGGAGTTGGTTATCATTCCCCAATTTCCTCCCAAAATCTGGGCTCAAAAAGAGTCCAATATCCCCCCAAAATGGGCAAAAATCTCCTATTACAGGCTTAAAATCCACTACTATATGGTCAAAAACCCACCTATGTAACTAAATATCAAAATTATCCCCTAGGGCTGGGCGTGTGCTCCAGATTGAGGTCACATGCAGAGACAGGTGGCCAAGCGCCAACCCAAAGGGCTGTGCACTGGCCCCTCTTCCGTGGTCATAGGTCATGTGGTGATAAACCATAGGGTCACGCCCCTATACTTGCGCTAGCATACGGTTCCAACTTTGTTTCATATGGTGTAAAGGTGCTAACAAGGCGCGCGCTAGTGGTTATAATCATGGCGCTCGCGCCCTATTCATTGTGGTCACAAGTAATTAAATAAACCATGGGCTGGGGCTTAGCCCCAACCCCTTTCAACCCCAACTCTTATTACATACACTTTAAATAAATTTAACATGACATCATATAATAAGAAACATCCACGACACGATGGTATTCAAACCTTTTTTAAGGCTCTTTGTTTGGTGGAAAGGTTCGGGGTTCGATTCCTGCTAACTCCACAAAATTTTGCATTATCCAATGATCGAGCCAACCATCGGGTGCCACATGGCACCTCCTTATTCGTCCACGAAGACTTCCATGTCTTAGCTCGCGGTTGGACCACATGTGATACCCAGTCAGTAATTTCACCTACTACCTATACATGCTGTTGTCTTCCATGTGGCACCGTACGGTTGGGCCATGTGGCACCTGTCCGAACGGGCTATGTGTCACCCTTCTAGTGGTGACACATGTCACTTTCTGGCTGGTCCATGTTAGTTGTACGACCTGCCCAGTGTGCCTCTTCCACGTGTCATGCTGCGACCTGTTTGACTTTTTGCATGTTTGGATAAACGGTCAGAGTGAGATGACTCTCACATACGACGTCTGTTTGAGAAAGTAAATATATGGTCGTAATCTGCATGACGATCCAATCGCAATGGAATTGGTTTCCTCTGATTCCGAGAACTTTCATTTTTGAACCTTTTCTGGACCTGGGAAGCCTCCTGGATCTGATTCTGGATCACACCTCCCCACTAAAGGACCTTTTGGTCCCCAAAAGGTTACTGACCAGTCAACAAGCTCGAGATAGGCCACCCGACTTGTCCTTTGTCTCTGAACTCTGTCCTGTGCACCTGTCTCATCAAGATCAACTGTAACACAATCATGACAACTGACAACATATTGTTAGCCATTTGAACACTATCACATTTTATTGAAGCCACTATCACCCATGTAGACAACATTACTAATGATAGCATCAAAACCATGACTGCAAATGAGCTGATATACTTGTAATATTTTCACGACATGAGCTTATCTTGAAGAAAACTGTGATTGATTTTCCATTCAACAATCATTTTTTGTTCTTGCTTAAGATCTATTACTTCATTTGAAACAATTATAGGTTTGTTGATTGCTTGAACTGCCTTCTTTAATTGTTCCATTATTTGAAGAGTTGTATTTTCTTTAACATGATGAGCATGAACCACATAATCTTGACCTGCTTTGGTTAATTGATATTGATTATTTGTCCTGTAGAAGATTGCCTTACGATCATATAAGTATGGACTACCTAAAACCATTCCACATTCACTTAATGGAACTACATCACATGTTACCTCGTCCACATACTTAGATGAAATTCCAAATTTGATTGTGCACTGCTTTGTTATGTGCATTTGATGATGATTTCTTATCCATTTAAGTGTGTAAGGCTTATGATGTACTTGTGTTTTTAACCCCAATTGCTTAACCAATTCTTCTGAAATTAGATTAGATTGAGATCCACTGTCGATTAATGTGTCTATCTTAGTGTGTCGCATGATGGTCCTTATATGAAAAAAGTTACTTCTACAATCAATTCCTTCACCAATTTTACCTATCATACCAACCAATGAGACCTTTGATTCATCACCTGAATCCGATCCCAAGTCCGTGGGTCGTGTTGTCACTACAACTGTTTTCTTCCCTTTCCTTTCCTTGAACCACTTTGGCCTCTTCTCAGGATGCAACTGCCAACATCTATCCTCATAATGCCCCTCTTTCTTGCAATGCTTGCAAGAGGGCTTCTCTTCCTTTTCTCGCCACTGAACTTGCTTTTTTTCCTGTCCACTTCCTTTTGTCCTCTTTCATTGAAGAAGATTCCCCTGATACACCTACTTTCCCTGCTACAATATACATAGCTTGAACAAAAACCTCATCAAGGTTAGTGGGTCCAAACATGAATACAATATTTCTAATATGTAGTGTCCCCAAGGA
>ML803809.1:60570-73196 GCA_009831015.1 Picea engelmannii | reverse complement strand
ATGTCATCTGATTCACCATATGCCTTATGTATTCTAATGCAAAAATCCTCACAGGGAGGTATTTGGGCAATCTGTAAGGTGGCAGCTCACACCCATACACTCTTAGCTCTGTGTGGTTTTGGTATAATTACCAATCCCTTGTCTTAGCTTGATCAGAAAGGTGCAGGATTCTCTAAATTTCTTCATTGATCCTTGGATATGTGTTGTTGTTTAGCATGCAAACAACTGAGTGAAAGAACTGGTCTATGA
Organism: Picea engelmannii; assembly: GCA_009831015.1. NCBI lineage: Eukaryota > Viridiplantae > Streptophyta > Pinopsida > Pinales > Pinaceae > Picea > Picea engelmannii. The sequence goes on along the minus strand of ML803809.1, from coordinate 72,947 downwards.
AGTCCTTGAAGTTGTACTCTGTTGATTTTTTCCTCACCAATGAGGTCCATGAGGTCACTGACTGTGGGTTTCCTTCCTGATTTAATTTATGAAGTGCACAAGGAAACTTGTCTGATTGAAAAAATAAGAACATGTAAACCAAAACTAAGGAATATCTAAGCATTCCTTCTATTGGAAACCTGAAAAGTTGATCATGAATGTTATCAGCCAAAAATTGACTAAAATTGAATTTGAGTGAAACTATTTCTTTTGTGGAAAATATAGATAAAAACCTAGAATAGGCTCATCTACCCATTCATTTGAAAAATAACCTAACATGTATGAAAGCATGGAAATGATCTGGTTGGCTTTGACAGTGAAGATGGAGGATGAGTAAGGTGGATTTTTCTTGGGTAATTGAGCATCCTTAAGGAGAAAAATCTCAAAAATCTAGGTTCTTTGGGAGAAGGTGAGCTTCTGGTACAGGTCATTTAGGGATTCAATGGAAAATGGGATCGCAGAGTCATTTCTTGGGATTTGCAGCATCTGGTCAATGGCTTCAAAGGTGACTGTGAACAAGGTTTCGCTAGAGGAGGAAACAATGGCCCTTTGGCTGGGCAAATAGCGAGTTTGGCATCTGAGGGAAAATTCGGGGAAATGGTGGGTTTGAGGGAAAATGTACATAGGTAAATTGGACTCTCATAGTCTAATTTCATTGCTCTAGTTTAGAAAGATGTCTTTTAACAATGAGTGAAATTCAAAGAATTTGAATTCGCACCTCGGCTCTGTGATTTTATAGTCTTTATCCGCCAGAGGTATGTGGTCCAGCTCGACAGGAGGGGGAAGGATCAGGTTCTCAAACATATCCGCAAATTTGGCCTTGGGGGCCATGATTGACAGAGATTAAGGTAAATTAATGGCAGAATTGTAATTACCCAGGGAAAATATGTCTGTTGACGATGAGAGGTCATGGCGGTTAGCTTAACAACTTGTCTCGGTGCAGTGTTCACGGTGTCTGTATCAAAAAATGGAGTTATAGGGTGATGAAACAGGGTTTAAAGGTGTACAATATGTGTCCTTTATGGCGTGGGGTACAGGGTGGTTAACGGTCACATGGAGTGTTTTAATTGGGTAACGGGTATGTAGGATGGGACATATGGCGGTTAGTAATAAGGTTACGATGGCAGAGTGAGGTGAGTGGTATTGGGTGGTGGTTTGGGTATATTTCGGAGGGAGGGGGGATAGGTGGTAAGCGAAAATAGGAGGGGGGGATCCAAAATGCTCTGGACACACCACATTAGGTGGGACCGACGTGAGGGAAACCACTTTTCGAACCCCCCCCCCCAAACAGTTAAAGTCAGAAAGGTCGGGGGGGTTTGAAAAGCGCTGAGGACCGTTGATCTATGAGGTGATGGGTGTCGCCAATGTAGATCTGTGCGAGAGTTAAACAGTACAAGACAAAATGTCTTGTTCACTAGCAAACTTAGGATAAAAATAATGCGCTAAGTAGCGCTAAGCTTACTTTTTCCACTTTACACCATGACTTTATTTTCCTAAGCTACAATAATCAAATTTAATCAAACAAGGGGTATTTTGACATCCCCTTTAAATTTTTCTTGAAACCAAAATCACTAACCTATCTACTAACCTAGGCATCTAACATATCCAACTTAAACTCTTGGATTAATTATTACTCTAACCTAACTAATTTGGCCAAGATTAAACAGTTTGACCAAACTTATTCTTTAGCCTATCAAAACAAATTTAAAGAGTTTGATCATGATTATACAGTATGATTCAAACTAAATTTATTTTTGATGGGGTTTTATATTTTTCTCTTTTTTTTTCTATTTTTTCTATTTTTTTCTTTTTCCTTTTTTTTCCTTTCTTTATTTTATACCCTATTTTCTTTTTTTCTATTTTTATCTTTTATCTTTTATCTTTTTGATAATCATTTGCAGAATGAAATATTATTTACAATGAAATGTGACTGGAGGAAGAAATTTCAATCACCAGGTGATATTGTGAAACATAGGGTTATAACAGTGGCTCCACTTGGAGATGGTGCTCTCCTTGTGAGGTGCCAAGAACCAACTACTGGTTTCCTTGAATCATCTTCTCCAGTAATTTCTGCACTCTAATTAGTTTTATTGTAAATGTAAATCTGGTGACAACTGATCAGGGGATTAGGGCCTTCTCTTCGGGCTTCAACCTCTGATAAAAGTCACCCACTCATGACAGAAAAAGTAAAATGGTATTTACAATGAAATGACTCAGGAAAACTTTCATTGTTGTGAAACATAGTGCTTGAGCATTCTGCCATTGACAGGTCTTCCTAGCAGGTCTTCTCCATTCATATCCTTGATAAAAAAAAAATGCATTACTTCCTCTGTAAGCATGTATTGTGAATGGACCTTTCCATAAGTTTTCAAATTTGCCATGCTTTCCCTTTTCTTCATTCCTTGAGTCCCATTTTAGTACTTTGTCTCCTATCTGGAAGTCATCAGCCTTGGTCCTTCTATCATAGATCTTCTTGATATTTTCTTGGATCACTTGAGTTTGGTTGTAGACCTCTTCTCTGCACTGTTGTAGTTGTATAGTCTGATTAATTCTCCTTTGGATGTCATTTGGTTATACCTGTACTTCCTGCAGTAATTTCATTATAGGGAAACCTAAATAAGTGGGAAAGAGAACATCCATTCCATAGACCAAATGGTATGGGGACATGCCAATTGACCTCTTTGTAGTAATTATGTTTTCCCATTGTGTGTTTACCAACTTATTGTGCCATGAATTTTTGTTTCCCTGCAACAAATTTTTGATGATGTTGATCAGACTCTTGTTTGAAGACTCTGCTAATCTATTCCCCTGAGGGTAATAGGCAATAGAGTATCCTAAGGTGATCTGATATTTGCTGCAAAACTCTACCATCTTATTTGATTTGAATGTTGTTTCATTGTGAGTGATAATTTTCCTGGGACATCCAAATCTTGAAAGAATGTTAGTTTCCAAAAACTTAATGATCACAACATCAATGGCTTGTCTTGTGGGTACAACTTCAATCCACTTGGTGAAATAATCAGTGGCTGTTAGAATCCATTTGTGCTAGCCTGGTGATGGGGAATGGATTTCTCCAATGAAATCCAAACCCCATTGTTGAAAAGGAGTTTCAAATGAAATTGGTTTCAAGGGTAAAGGCAGAAGTTTCCTTTTTCCTTCAAAGATTTGACATCTATGACAGGAGGTCACTTTCTTGTGGACATCCGCAAATAAAGTTGGTCAGTAGAAACCAGCTCTTAGAATTTTTTTGGAAGTGGTATTCCAGTTCAAATGTCCACCACAATCTCCTTCATGAAATTCCTGCAAAGCTTTATCAGCCTCATCTTTCAACAAACAGCTTAGTAGAATCCCTCCATCATCTTTCCAATATAAATTGCCATTTAAAATACAATACTTCATAGCTTTGAGTTTAAGAAATCTAGCTTTAGTTTTGGTTAAACCAGGAGGAGCTTGTAAATAATGTAAAACAAAAATCAGGTTTGCATACCAGGGAGAGGTTGAGAAAACCTCTTTAACTTGTGGATTCACCTGCTCTTCTTGTTCATCCACTGCAGCTAGAAAATTAATATCTAAAGCATGAAAGTTGGACTCAGCCATCAATTTAGCTAATCCTTGACCCTTGATGAGCTTGGTTGGTTTGATCTCAAAATCATATTCAAGGATAACAATAATCCACTTACCCCTTTTTTCATCAGGACTGTCTTGGGTAAAAATATCTTTTACCACAGAATTTGGGACATAAGCAATAATGTGTGAGTGGAGAATATATACTCTGAAATATTTGATTGCTTTCACCAAAGTAAAAGCTTTCTTTTCCATGATGTTATAATTCAATGCAACATCTCTCAAAGATTTACTGAAGAAAGCAATAGGTTGTTCATGTCCTTCATTGTTCTTCTGCAAAATAACTGCTGCAATAGTATGCTCAGAGGAAAAAGAGAATAAGAGGAAATCTTTTGTGTAATCAGAGTTGATAAGCACATGTGCTTGTGTTAAGGCTTGTTTCACCTGATCAAAGGAATGTTTTGCTTCTATGGTCCATTTTATTTTTGTGCCTTTTTTCAACATATTTGTTATATTTCTGAGAAGTTCTGCCAAGTTAGGAATAAATCTTCTTAGAAAGTTTAGTTTGTCGATGAAAGATTGTAATTCTTTTATGTTTTTGGGATGATCTATCTTTTGACTGGATTCAATTATGCTAGGATAAATTTTAATTCCATCCTTGGAAATGATGTGTCCTAACAGTTTACCTTCTTCTAGACCAAACAATGTTTTCTTTGGATTAAGTGAAATTCGAAATCTTCTGCATTTTTCAAAAACTCTTCTAAGGTGGAGTAAGTGTTCTTCATCTGTTTTTGAAAAAACATTGATATCATCCAGATATATAACTATGAATCTTCCAAGTTCATCCACAAAAGCAATATCCATTTCTCTCTGAAATGTAGCCCCAACATTAATTAAACCAAAAGGCATTTTCACATACATGAAAGTGCCCCAAGGTGTAAGAAATGTTGTTTTCTCTTGATCATCAAGGTGGACTAAAACTTGGTTGTAACCAGAAAATCCATCCAATAGAGAAATTATATTGGACCCAACTACCTTTTGCAAAATATGGTCCATTTTGGGAAAGGGATAGTTGTCTTTGAGAGAGACTTTATTAAGGTTTCTGAAATCAATACACAATATGATTTCTCCACTCTTCTTCCTGGTTGGAACTAAATTGGACACCCATTTAGAAAATCTTAACGGGACAATGATTTTAGCATCATACATCTTTTTTATTTCCTTTTCAATCAGAGGAATCAACTTTGGGTTAATTATCCTAAGTTTTTGTTTGAAAGTATTTTGATCTTATTTTATGGGAATTTATGATGTATAATGCTAGTATCATAATATTTTAGATCTTCATAGCTCCATGCAAATACATCTATAAATTCTTTAAACATCTCAATGTATTTTTGTTTTTGAGCAAGAGGTAAAGATTTTGACAGTTTAATCATCTTTGGTTCTTTTTCAGTTCCTATGTTATAGTCTTCAACTTCCTTTCCAGTAGGTTCAATTTTTTTTTTTTGGCCACATCATCAAAATCAAACAACTCTTCCAAAGGGATTAATTCTCTAGGTAGAATATTATCTTTCAATTGCAAAATGTCCAGATCTTCTTGTTTTAGATTTATTTCTTCTAAACAAATCTTATTTACATTTTCTTTTTCATAAACACTATCAACATCTATATTGGCACATTCAAACTCATTCTTTGATTGCAAAAAAATTTCAATTTGTTCATCATTTCCAAAAACTTGCCAATACCTGATGTTGTCTCGGACAACAGGTCTTCACTTCACTTCAACTGTATACTGGCGATTATGATGAAATGGTATCTTACAAGTAGTTGTTGAGGTAGCCAGACCATCAACAAGAATGTTTTGGTCTCTGGGAATGGCTTGCAAATCATATTCAGTAAAGCACTACAAGAAATCTAGAACAACATTTTTGTAGGCTCTCAATCTTGGGTGTTTAACAGAGTATTCACCTTTGATATGTTTTATTAGGAGTTCATAATCACCCATAATTGAAATTCTCTTAGCACCAAGTTTTTTTAACAATTGCAAACCTAGCATTAAGGCTTCATACTCAACTATATTGTTGGTACATTGAAAATTCAACTTGTAGGAATGGCTTTCTGCATGTCTTGTTTTTGGATTTGAAACCCACACACCAACTCCTGATCCTTCCTTACTAACAAAACCATCAAAGTATAAACTCCACAGAGGTTCTTTTGGTTCATCATATTGTACCATCATTGTTTTGTCTTCTTTAGGGGTTTCTTTGTTTTCCTATAAGTGTAAAACATCATCCTCCAAATTTGCAATTTGTCTTTCCATGTCTCCATCATTGCATAGAATAAAATAATCAAGGTATGAATGAACATAATATAAGGGATAATTATGTGGTTTATCTTGACTATTGACCATGTATTTCATTAGTGTCTCCCTATATAATCTCCTCTGTTGACCAAATAATGGGATGGTGGCATAAGACATGTCCAGTTGTAGGGTACCCTGTAATTTGGCTCCCCATGAGAGAGATAGTAACATGCCATATTTAAGAGGTATGTCTGCAACAACTATGTCCATTACCATGCTCTTGGCTGGGATTTGAGGTAAAGTAACACACAAATCTTTGATAATACCTATGCATTTTACCTTACTTGAATCAAAAGAATATAAATCCCTGTAAGGTCTAGTGATATCAAGTCCTGATTTCTCCATAACAACCTTAAGCATAAGGTTGTGAGAAGCACCAGAGTCTAGCATGGCATTGTGCAAAGTTTTTTCATGAATATTTGAACTGTCATAAAAAGGAGGTACAACACCACTTTCAGATTTTCCATCAACTTCAAGCCCAAATAATAACTCTGGTTGATCATCAAAAATGTTTACTATGTCTGTACCCATACCTACCTCTATGTTCAGATCTTTTATCACTTGTGATTTGTAAGCATTCTTATTCATTAACTCTGTTAGAGGAATATATATCTTGAGTTTTGCCAATTCACTTTCCAAGTTGAATGAGGTTTGAGTTTTATTTTGATTTGGGAGATATGATTTCTCAACAACATTCTTCTGTGAAGTATCTTTGGGATGGCTGGTGGAGGGAATATCAATTTGAGTTGTTTTTTTATACAGAATCAGATGTTCTTTTGGTTGGGACTTCTGAGTTTTTCTTTGGGGGGCTATCAGGAACTTTCTTGGCAGGTGTATTTGTTGTCTTTCTATTGTCGGAAGATTTCTTGGTTGGATTATCATTGGACTTCTTACTTCTCAGGTTATATTGTCTATGAACTTCCATAATTGCATTTTCAAAATCTTGTTGTTCTGATTCTTCCTCATAAACTTCAGTTTGTGAAAGAAGGAAAATATCATGTTCTTCTTGAGTAAGAAAAATAGAATCGTTATCATTTATTCTTATTAGATTAATATGAACATAATCAAGTCCCTCAATTGTTTCTTCCCCTTCATCAACATAATTTTCTTGGAAAGGAGGTCTAATCTGTTGATCTGGGCCTCTTTGTTCTATAGGTTCTCTTTATCTGATTTCGGGTGGATTTCTCCTAAAATTAGGATTTCTGATTTGGGGACTAGGTTGATTTTCTCTTGGTGGATTCCTATCAGTGATATCTAGTCTTTCCATCATCCTTTCCATGGTTATGACTAAGGAGTCTATTTTAGAATCAACAAAAGTGGTAGATGGTTCTTCCTTGATAGTTACTCTCCTCTATGTTCTCTGTCTAGCTCTCTTAGCTAGAAGAGTTGCCTCTATGCTCACAACACATCTTTTCATTTCTTCCAAAGTTGCAGGGTTTCTCTCTCTCAATTGATAAGACAGGTCAACATCAAAACCATAAGGAAATTTGATCAAATATATGCCTTGAGGAGGTTTAATGTTTGTTGGAATTGCATTATAAATATTGTTAAATCTAGTGAAATAATCATGTACACTTTCCCCTTAGTTTATTTTAATACTTTCATATTCAGATAATATTTGAAGTGGATTTTTCTTGACTTCCAATCTATTGAGAAAAAATTGGTGAAAGGTAGTAATGTCATTAAGGCTAGCAATTGGTAAGGCTTCGAACCATTTCCTAACTTCTCCATTTAAGCTTTGGGAAAACAACCTCATTTTGACATCTTTCTCATATACTTCTTGCAGGTCAAAGAGGTCATTCATCTTGTCAACATGTTGTTGTGTAGTGATATTTCCAGTGCCATCAAACTGAGGAATCCTAGTTTGATAATCCCGGGGCATATTGTGTAAGGGAGAAGCCAAAACAAGGGGAGCATATCTTGCTGCCATGATTGGTGGAGGAGGATGGATAATAGGAACTCATGTGACAGGCTGGATGGTAACCTGTAAAATTTTTGGATAAGTGGTGGAAGATGTGGAAGAAGCAGGGTTGGAAGATATAGGATGAGCTAATTGAGGATTGATAGAAGATGCAGAGATGGCCAGAACATAAATTTCAATAAATAGATGGATGTAGGCTTTGTGCAAAGCTTGATCAAAGTCCGATGCTAGATCTTGTAACTTCTCAAAGTTTTGTAGGATTTGTTGATCAAGATATGATCCAGGAGAGTGTCTTTCAGATGTACTAGGTTGGAGGATAGCTTGATCTAAAACTATTTCATCCACAAAGCTATCAGATTTGGTTATGAAATGGCTATGCTGAAAAGGTAGATCAAACTAGATGTCTTGGATTGTGACAAACTTCTCTGAAAGAGAGGTTGCACTAGGAGGAGGACTACTACTCCCTTGACTTTATGTTGTAATTCTTTTTCTAATCAATTTTCAGGGTTATCTACGACTTTTACAGGTTCTGGATTAGGATGAGATCTGGTGTGAATTCTTTTTGGAGCCAAAAATTAAAATTTAAAACCTAATTAAATATTTACAATTTTTTACAACCTCTGAACATTTATCTCTTAAGATTTGTAGATCTTTAATTGTCCAGAAATAAAGTTTTCTTACTTAGGGAAGATAATTCATAAAGTTGGAAAATATGTTCAGTCCCCAGTATGGTCGCCACTATGTTATCACTCTGTAATTTCCAAAGGTTGTAGAAGAAAAGACAGAGGTAACTACCAAACCACTTTAGAAGCTGGGATCTAGCCCTTCTAGCTTAAGAGATGGATCTTTCTATAAGATTTAGATTTGTTTGAGTTTTAACATGTTAGGCTATTTATGACAGTTCGAGTCTTGTTAGTTTGTTTAAAATATTTGCCTGAAAGAATGCTTAAATTTCCATTGGGCTATGGGGTCTGTATTTAAAGATGAGGATCAATTTCAGATTTTTATGAGGTTGTCTCCATAGGGCAGGGTAGTAACATTGATGGATCTATTGGAATTAAATGAAATGAATAAGAGCGAAAAGAGGGGAAATTCCACTAAGCAGAGGAGCAACTAATAATTCCTTCACTCAGTTTCAGATGAACAACTTGAAGATCATTAAAAAACCAGATACAGAGTATAATGAAATAAATTTTGTTCTTTAGACTTTCCTTTAATGATTAGAATTTAGAAAAACATGCAATGATCACAAAGAATGAAAAAATATTTGACAAAGAAGGAAAGCACATCACCAACAATATGACACAAGAATCTTGTGAATAATCCTCTTTTATTACTGGTCGATCCTTTGACAAATTACAAAATAGCTCCTGGGTGCAAAAATCAACCCACAATACTTCGAAGAGAGAAGTATTTATAAAACTATTTACATCAGATCCTATCATAAATGACCAGGATATTATGGAGGAATATCTAACTAATTAGATCTATAAAATACAAAATATAGGGATTTGTTGATCTGCTCGGATCACTTTTGTTGATTTGGTGGAAGTGGTTGGTGACTCATCTCTTTGACTTTTCCTGGCTGCTCCATGTTGACTAGAACACCAAATTTGTCTCTACTCAAGTAATGCGCATAGATATTCCCACCTCTTTTAACCTGGGATGGAAATCTTGAGTAATTTCTTGTATATCTCATTCATTTATATATACTTGGAAAAGGTAGGCTTAGTGATGAAGATATGCTTAATCTCATGCTGAATACTCAAGTCTAACTATAGTGTCTCTAGGAAATATTTACCAGTAATGCTTCCCTGTATCCCTACAAACTTTGAACTGTCCTTTGCCACTACACTCATTTTTTGTTTGTAATCAGACAGAGTGATCAATTTGTCATTTAATACTAACAATCCAGGAAGCCCTTTCTTGGGTAGAAAATCAAACTGATTGAAGAATATTTTCACACCTATGTGTTGGAAAATGCTTAATAGGTAGCATATGCTTGTCATTGATGGTAAGTACAACAATGAAGATGGCATGAGTACAGGAAGAATGTAATAGATGGGAACCAAAAGTATTTTGGGAAGACGCTGTAGAGCAACCTCGATAAGATCATAAGAGATAGTGCAGAGGATGTTTGGTATGTTTTACAGGCAGCGTATTCTTGTCATTGATGGTAAGTACAGTAGTGATGATGGCATGAGTACAACAACGATGATCAGAAGCACAGAGATAAGTTCAGGTTGATCGAATGATCGAAGGCCCGTAAAGATTGAGAATCATTTTTTATCGTTGGATCCATCCAAAATTCCCGAAAGAACAAGGTTCGTCAGATCTAAATGTAGACAAGAAGAGATCGTTGAAGAGGAGGACAGATCTCAGGCGTTAGATCCAAGGGCAGGATCCGACCATCGTTGGACCAAGAAGAACCCACACGTCCTTTAAGGTACAAGGAGAAGCGGGCGTAATCGCGATATGCGAAATCGCAACTTAATCTGAGCCGTCAGATCAAGGTTGAATCTGGACCGTTGATTCCAGTCCATGTCGGGGTTTCGAGGATCTCATGTTGGATATGTCAAAGAAACAATGCAACAAGAATGTCGATTTCACGATATGTGAAATTGCGATTCAATCGCAGCTGTTGAATCAAGCTCTGATCAGGACCGTTGATCCCACGCCATTTCGAGGTATCAGGGATAGCGACTTGGAGAGTCGAGATGTCTCATCTCCAGACTCACAAAATGTGAAATCGCGAAATCACCTTATGCATAAGGTTGTGGTCACAACCCATGGTCACGAGAAGGGAAGGAGTCAGTCCAGATAAGCTCCTTTTCGAAGTTTCGCCTATCGCGACTTGGAGTGACAAGAACCTCCATATAAGGAACCACGAGATGCGAATTCACGATGAGATCTAGACCGTCAATACATCAAAATCTTGGACCGTTGATCTGAGCTCCATCTCTGAGTCTCGCCTATCGTGACTTGGAGTGACGAGAATCTCCATCTAAGGAACAGTGAGATGTGAATTCACGATGAGATCTGGACAATTGATTCATCGAGATCGCGGACCGTCGATCAGGGTCGATGAAGATCATAAGTTCACAGCGCCTTTTAGCGCAACCTGTGGTCACGTGGAGGAAGGACCTAGTGTAGATAAGCTTCGCCTCGGAATTTTGGGGATCGCGTATGAGACTGTCGAGACACTGGATCATACGAATGTCGAAATACCAAAAAGGTGAATTGTCGGTGTAACCGGAGGTCATCGCCTGTGGTCATGTAGAGGAGGGAGCTAGAGCAGCCAAGCTCCTTTTCAGAGCTCGTGACATGGAGACTCAAGATGTCTCATCACAGAATCTCCGAATTGCGAAAGTGAAAAATGGGTAAATAACGCAAGAACCCATTAGAGTTAATCCAACGATGGAGGTGAAAATGAGCACGATCGGAGGGCTAATGTTGATCCTCATAGCGTAACTACTAGAAACCATTGATGGTTTCTACCAGAGGATGTGAAGAGACTTCTGTGTGATTTCCAGAGGAGCTGAAGAGTTACAAGGAATCTGCCAGTGGAATGAAGACAAGTCGTGGAGGAAATTGACAGCTGGATAAGGGTTGGAGCCTGTAACTGAAACAGAAAGGATAAGCTCGACTATGCCAGAGAAGATGAAGAGTCTCAACTTCCAGATAGGCTGAGGAATCTCAGCATAACACCCAGTGATGATGAACGCGCGGTTGAACTCCCAGAGAAGTCGAAGAGTCACGATGATGATCACGCAGAGCACTTGAGATGTGGAGGATATTGGTGCGGTGTGAGCATGCAGAGGAATGGTGAATATTGCATGCACAAGATGCACAGAAGCTATATACATGGCACAGAGAAGAGAAGCGGTCGTTGTTGGAGTTTTTTGTGGTTGTTGTTGGTGAAGGTGATTCATGTGTGAAGAAGGAGGAGAGTGCAGCAACTAAATTGAATAGAAGAGGAACTGTGCAGTGAATGGATAGGGCGCATAGAGCATAAAAAGCAAAAGAACAGACAACGCAAGTCATTTGTGCAGAAAGGCAATGACGCAGACAGAGCAACGAAATGCAGCAGAACAGTGATGAGTATGGTAAGCCATTTTTGAACATCATATCACTGTAACAAGTTTTAGTAGAAAATATTTATATTTCAGGGTGGAAGGGAGGTGCTAGGGAGGACTGTTGTCCTCATAGGTTCTAGTGGGTGCTTGAACACAGGGAGTTGGAGCTTCCATCTGGTTGCAGCCAGAGAAAACAGGGTGGCAGGGTGGTGCAAGGGAGAACTCTTGTTCTCTGTGATACAGGTTGGTGCCTGTATGATTGGAAGTTGGTGCTTCCATCCAGTTGGTGTTGGAAACACTCAGGGAGTTGGTGCTTCCTTCTAGTTGGTGCTAGAAAAACTAGGGAGTTGGTGCTTCCTTCTAGTTGGTGCTTCCTTCTAGTGGGTGCTAGAGAAAACAGAGAGTTGGTGCTCTC
>ML803809.1:42347-53098 GCA_009831015.1 Picea engelmannii | reverse complement strand
ATTCTTGTCAGAGGGACTGCCTCCAATGGGATCATGGCCATTTTCACATTTTGTTCCTTTTCCTTTATCAACTTATCCATTTCTACTTCCATTTCTCTTATTTGTGCATTCTGCTCCATGATTAGCTTCAACATTTCTTCTTTGTGACCTTCAGTCTCAACCACTTCTTTGGTTTGTGAATCTTCTGTAGCTAGAAGCTTCAACTGCTTTCTCAGAGATGTTATATCAACATTCTTCTTTTTTAACAATTCTTCTGTTGCCTTGACATTTGTTGGGCCATACCCAATCTTTAGCACTGATTCTTCTAATGATTTGATTTTTTTGTCCTTGGAAAAAGAAGAGATCTTCTCCATATTTAATTGGGATTGAATATTGTTCAGGGATACCTGCAACTTAGAAGCAATCATTGAGGTATTTTTCAAGGCTTAGAATATAATCTCTCATGTCTGCCTATGCATATCCATCTGGTCCACTGGATGGACATCCTTTACATCAAACTCAAAGGCAATCTTATTATAGTCTGCAGTTGTTTTAGGATGCAAAACTTGTGCTTGCAAGAATGCCATTTGGATTCTTCCTATTTATGTGTCAAATGCTGACAATAGTCTATGTTGAGCAATGGAGGTCTGCTTCCAGAGCTGAGCATAGGTGTTGTTGTTGAGGAGCTCATTTCTTTGTTTGATCTATTTATACTTGTCAAAAATGATTGACTCCATTTTCCCATGAGTTGATTCAGCTGTCAGAGTAGTGTCTTGGTGTCTTTGAGATGTTGGTGATTATGTAGACACTAGAAACTAACCGTCTAAATAGGTTGAAGAGTGTGGTCCCTCCAAGACTATGGTGGGTTGCATTTATCCTTCCTTGACCAAATCTGGTGCATGACTAGTCTTGGCCCTCTTTCTGTAAACTTGGAAGTCCTCGGCTGATACCTCTGTGAATGAAGGAGAAACCTCCTTTCTTGATCTCTTCTCTACTTGATTTTTGGATGTGTTGGTATGTAAAGTAGTTACATGGGCATGTTGTTCTTTTGTTTCTAGTAAGGTGTTCTCCTACGACTCTGTTTGGTTGATATATTTCTCCACCTCTGGCTTATCTATGTGAGCATAAGGAGTAATTCTCTATTTGAATCTAAGTTCAGAGATGACACCAAATGGGTCATATGCCCAAGTGGAACTCAGAGTAAACCTCATATGGTTCACGAGGTTATCTGCTTCTTCTCCTGCTGATCTATTGTTGCAGATGAAAGGGCCTATTGAGTCTTGATCCTGAGATGGGACTTCTTCTTTGCTGCAACAAAGTGAATGTCATCTGAATTCACCATATGCCTTATGTATTCTAATGAAAAAATTCTCACAGGGAGGTATTTGGGCAATCTGTAAGGTGGCAGCTCACACCCATACACTCTTATCTTTGTGTGGTTTTGATATAAGTACCAATCCCTTGTCTTAGCTTGATCAAAAAGGTGTAGGATTCTATGAATTTCTTCATTGATCCTTGGCTCTGTGCTGATGTTCAACATGCAAACAACTAGGTGGAAGAATTGGCCTATGAAGTCCTTGAAGTTGTACTCTACTGAATTTTTCCTCACCAATGAGGTCCATGAGGTAACTGACTGTGGGTTTCCTACCTGATTTAATTTCCGAAGTGCATAAGGAAACCTGTCTGATTGAAAAAATAAGAACATGTAAACCAAAACTGAGGAATATCTAAACATTCCTTCAGTTGGAAACCTGAAAACCTGATCATGAATGTTATCAACCAGAAATTGACTGAAATTGAATTTGAGTGAAACTCTTTCTTCTATGGAAAATATAGATAGAAAACCTAGAATAGGCTCATCTACCCATTCATCTAAGAAATAACCTAACAGGTAAGAAAGCATGGAAATCATCTAGTTGTCTTTGACAGTGAAGATGGAGGATGAGTAAGGTAGTTTCTTCTTGGGTAATTGAGCATCCTTAGGGAGAAAAATCTCAAAAATTTGGGCTCTTTGGGGGAAGGTGAGTTTCTGGTACAATTCATTTATGGATTCAATGGAAAACGAGATCGCAGATTCATTTCTTGGGATTTGCATCATTTGGTCAATGGCTTCATGGGTGATTGTGAACAGGGTTTCGCCAAAGGAGGAAACAATGTCTCGTTGGCCTGGCAAATAGCAAGCTTGGCATCTGAGGGAGAATTCGGGGAAATGGTGGGTTTGAGGGAACATGTATAGAAGTAAATTGGACTCCCAGAGTCTAATTTCATCACTCTGGTCTAGAAAGATGTCTTTTATCCATGCGTGTAATTTGAAGAAGTTGAATTCTGATGCAGGAGCATCTCTCCAAGTCATCCAGCCAGCCACGTCGAGCGCGTGCATTCAAGGCTGAAGAGAGAGGCGCAGCCTCATTTGAATTTGAAATTGAATGTAATTAATGTTTTAAGCTGGTGAGTTGTAGAAACCGTGCCTTTGTGCAGGCGTTAGGTAGAGCGACCATTAATGTTTGGATGGCTGAGATCTAGATCTGATTCTGGACTAGACAGTCCATTCAATGTAATTGAATAGGGTAGGTAGATTTGGAGGGAAGCTCTCTAAGAGCCCCCTCAGGTAAAAGAGATTTTTAGATCTCATTTTCGGAGAGTTAGTGAAAAAGTGCGGATAGAGAAGTGAAGAGCCAGAGAGAGCTCGAGAACACCTTGTAACTACAGGCATTTGCCATTTTAATATAATCAGAAGCAGTTTTTCCTGCATGTCATTCTGTGTTATGTGGATGTATGTGTGTGTTCTTCTATATGTTGTAGATGTATGTTATGTTGATGCATTCTGCAGGAGTTGTTTGGCTTCAAGATTGAGAGGTCTTTGAGGTTTCATGTCAGGAGGACATGACAGAGTGCTGCGGTCTCTGAATACCAGTGCACAGAGGATGCACTTCTGAACTCTGCGGAGTCAGACAAAGACGTGTTGCGGCATAGAAGCTGAAATCATCAACTCAGGAGAAGACCTCAATGTTGTTGAATACCTTGGAGGCAAGGCTGTGTATGAGAGACACAGTTGCAGACAGAATTCTACTGTGAATTCTGTAGAGCTCTTCCAAGTGGGCATTGAGCATATGCGCTGCGGTGCATTTGAGGAAGATTTATGTTGAGAAGTTCAGAAGGGAGGACCAGAATCACTGAGGATTCTGAGAGATATGCCAGGAGGGCATTGAGCCAGTGCAAGGAGTGCACGGAGGAAGGAACTCTGTTGTGAGTCCAAAAGAAACAGAATCACTGAGGATTCTGAGAAGCTATGCCAGGTGGGCATTGAGTAGGTGCAAAGGGTGCACGATAGAAGACAGAACTGTTGAACGTTCTATGGAAGGAATACTCTGCCAGGTGGGCATTTGAATTATTGTACAGACAGGATCAGCAAGCAGTTGCTTGAGCAGGAAGCCAGGAAGACATTTCATTCTCCATCTGAAGGAGAAGAAGGACAAAATCCCTTAGGGGTCTGAGCGTTTGAAGAAGCTCAGGAGGGACAACACCAACGTGTGCATGAGGAGACTCTGCAAGGAGTGCAGAAGTTGAAGGATCCTCTAAGGATTCAAAGATAAAAGCTGAGGAGGGTCAACGTTGTATACGCGTAGTGAATCTCAAGGTGAAGGAGTTCACAGAGGAGAAAAGAAGCAAAGGTCGAAGCCTTTGAGAACGTGAAATTTTCCAAGCATCGGAAGAACGTACAGAAGCTCAGGAGGAGCAGCGGCAGCCGTCGGATCCGTAGGAGAACAGAGATCTGGACCGTTGATTTATACGTCCAGGAGAAGCTCAAGAGGATCCCACAAAAGGAGGAGATCGACAGCCGTTAGATCTCACTCAGAAATCCCATAAGCCGTTGGATCAGGAGAAGGCACGCAGAGTTTAGCCTCTGGGGGAGCACACAAGAAGGAAGGATCTGGACCGTCAGATCTGGAGCAGGTACTTGTCAGCTGTCAGATTGGATAGGAGCTGCACGAGGTTTAGCAGTCGGGATATTAGCCATCGGGAAATCGAGATTCTCAAGGGCAAGAGAATCGAGACATTCCAAGTCTCAAAATACCAGAGCAATCTGGACCGTCCGTTAGCAGAGACATGTGGTGGAGATCGAGTGCCATCGGTACTGAGGCGCATCGGGAAATCGTCATCCCCGTGGATAAGAGATCGGGGAAATCCAGGTCGGAAACCCCAGCATAATCTGAGTCGTCCGTTCAAAGGGATAGGTGTCAGAGATCCGAAGAGAGTCGGCATAGCAGTCATCGGGAAATCGGAGTTCCTGAGGATAAGAAAATAGGGACATCGAAAGTCTCGAAATCCCGAAGGAATCGAGACCGTCCATCTGGAAGGGACACGTGGAGGAGATCGGCATCATCGGGAAAGGGCCGATAAGGAAGTCGTCCATCGGTGTTTGGCCCATCGGGATATCGGGAATCCCGTGGACGTGGTGTTTACGCCTTTTGAAATTGTGAATCGCGAAACCTCGATCAGTGGGGGACAGCTGTCAGCACATCAGGGCAGAGGAAAGAGCCACAGTGGAAGCCAGCTGTTAGTGCAGCGGAGAGTCGGGATTCGAGGAGTCGGGAATCCCGTAGGCGTATATATTTTGGCATCGCAAACCCCGAAACCCCAATGAGGGGGAAGGTTGTGGTCATGGGGTGATGGTCACGTGGACCAAGGGATGAGCCAGGAGGGCTAGCTGAGGTTAAAGCGCGTCGGGAATTGGAGGATCGTGGATCCAGAGAAGGTTGCATTTTAGCATCGAAAAGTCTGAAACCCCGACAGAAGAAGATAAGGCTTCGGTCTTATAAGGGCTAGTCACATGGACTAGAGAGCCTAGCCAGGAGGGTCTAAGTCCAGGCAAGGAGCTCATCGGTGATCAGGGATTGAAGAGTACAGTGACTCTCGACAGCAGAAAGCCCGAAACCCCGAAACCCGATATTGAGTCAGGAAAAAGTCATGGTAAAGTGCAGAAGGCCGTGAAGGGAATTAAAGGACCTGTGGATCGGGTTTTATCAGGGATTCCATTGGAGGAATCTAAAGAGCCGCTTCGGCTCAGTAAAAAGGGATTTTGAACGATCCTGTGAGCAGGAGAGCGCGACAAGGTGGAGGTAGTGTGGTCGCGAATTTTCCTCACTGCATCAAGTGGTATCAGAGCCTGAATCTTGCTTGTATATTTCAGGCAGGAAGAGGCAGGAAGAGGTAAGGAACACTATCATACGCATCAAGTGGTATCGGAGCAGGATTATGTTTGTATATTGCAGACAGAGGAGGCGAGAAGAAGACAGAGCATTGGAGACTCTGCGACGATTGTTTGCAGGTAGGCAACAATCGAAAAGACAGTCAGGGAGACTGTAGAATGAAGCTGGAAACACTCAGGATGCAGAGTGACAGCAGGTTTACTGGGAAAGACAACACCATGGTTACTGAATACCATAGGCATGCTGGGAGGAAGAAAAGAAAGGCATAAAAGCTTGCAGAATTGGATAAAGAAAGGGATAAAGAGATCTATGAATTAAAAGCAGACATAGAGAAGATCGAACTGCAAATGCGGCAGGATAGGAGGAGGAGATGGATGCGTGAATTTCCCATGGAGAAGGCAAAAGAAAAATGGCCAGTCAAGCAGCTCATGGTCATGAAACAGCGCAGGCTGTTAAAAGGGTGGATGAGGTATGCTGAAGACCTCAAGGCCACAGAGGAAAAGGTGATTTATGTCTGTAAACCAGAGACTGGGAGAGGTCTCGATGATGAAGAGGATGAATTGGGATCAGCTGAGGATCTCAAGGACTGCCAGGAGGGCAGAGAAGAAATTCTAGATTGCCAGGAGGGCAACGAGTTGAGATCAACTGAGGATCTCACAAACTGTCAGGAGGACAGCCAGGGAATTTCACATTGCCAGTTGGGCAATGGTATGAGGTCACTGCGGGATCTCGAAGACTATCAGGAGGGCAGCAGAAGCATCTCAGACTGCCAGGTGGGTAGAGATGAGAATGCGAGACTAGCTGAAAGTCTCATGGACTCGGAGGCGAGTTCAATTCAGCAAGGAGTGCTGATGAAGGTGGGATCGGTTGATCTCATAGTCTGCCAGGAGGGCAGCAGGGACATCCCATATTTCCAGGTGGGCAAGGATGAGCAGGTGAATTTTGATCAGCCCAAGGAGCTGACAGAGCAGATGAGACTGTCGGAGGGCCTCATAAATTTAGAGATGGGTTTAGATCAGCATGTGCAAATGACAGAGGAGGAAGATCAAGATGATATTCTGATGATTGGGGTAATTGGAGTATTCCTACCATTTTCCCAGGAGGAGGCAGAAATTTGTGTTGCAGATGGTGCAACAACAGAACAGTCACAGCTGATGATGACTGTCAGGGAAGAAGAAGAATTGGAGCAGACTTTGGAAGCTTCCCAAGCAGAAGCAGAAGCAAATGGAAAAGACGAGCATTCTGAGGAATGGCTCAATGATTTCGGCCCGAGAGATGAAAGGAAAGAAGCTGTAGCACTAAAGCTAGCAGCGAAGGAAGCCGAAGAGAGAGCAGGAACGTTATCACTCCATGGGAGATGGAGCTAGAGATGTTGGAGGATTGGATGAACAATTTAGGGCCAACAAGAGAACTGACAGAATTTGAGCTGTCAGGGAAGGTGGCTGAACAACAAGACACTCAAAGGGAGACTGCAGAGCTGAAGTCTGCAGCAGAGTGGCAACTTGAGGCCACATATGAAGATGAAGAAGATGGCATGGGAGATCACAGTAATCTGCCCATGTGCCAAAAAAATTTGCAGCTGAGGAGACTGCAAGAGCCGAGCTAGCCATAGGAGCAGCTGGACAAAGTGATCGAGCAGATCATGGAGCTGATGATCCAATCAGCAGAGAATGCCAGCAAGGAGCAGCTGAGCAGAAGAGAAGCAGCAGCAGTAGCGCAGCAGAAGCAGCAGCAGCAACAGAATGGAGCAGATGGAAAGCTCCAAAGACTGATTTGGGATCCAGGAGGATTTCCAACCGCTTAGAGGGGAAGCGCATGAGCAGGGGATCATGTTTTTGCAGCTGAGGAGTTTGATGCAGGAGCATCTCTCCAAGTCAGCCAGCCAGCCACGTCGAGCGCGTGCATTCAAGGATGAAGAGAGAAGCGCAGCCTCATTTGAATTTTAAATTGAATGTAATTAATGTTTTAAGCTGGTGAGTTGTAGAAGTCGTGCCTTTGTGCAGGCGTTAGGTAGAGCGGCCATTAATGTTTGGATGGCTGAGATCTAGATCCGATTTTGGACTAGACAGCCCATTCAATGTAATTGAATAGGGTAGGTAGATCTGGAGGGAAGCGCTCTAAGAGCCCCCTCAGGTAAAGGAGATTTTTAGATCTCATTTTGGGAGAGTTAGTGAAAAAGTGAGGATAGAGAAGAGAAGAGCCAGAGAGAGCTCAAGAACACCTTGTAACTACAGGCATTTTCCATTTTAATATAATCAGAAGCAGTTTTTCCTGCATGTCATTATGTGTTATGTGGATGTCTATGTGTGTTCTTCTATATGCTGTAGATGTATGTTATGTTGATGCATTCTGCAGGAGTTGTTTGGATTCAAGCTTGAGAGGTCTTTGAGGTTTCATGTCAGGAGGACATGACAGAGTGTTGCGGTCTCTGAATACCAGTGCACAGAGGATGCACTTCTGAACTCTGCAGAGTCAGACAATGACGTGCTGCGGCACAGAAGCTGAAATCATCAACTCAGGAGAAGACCTCAAGGTTGTTGAATACCTTGGAGGCAAGGCTGTGTATGAGAGACACAGTTGCAGACAGAATTCTACTGTGAATTTTGTAGAGCTCTGCCAAGTGGGCATTGAGCATATGCGTTGCGGTGCATTTGAGGAAGACTTCTATTGAGAAGTTCAGAAGGGAGGACCAGAATCACTGAGGATTCTGAGAGCTCTGCCAGGAGGGCATTGAGCCAGTGAAAGGAGTGCACGGAGGAAGGAACTCTGTTGTGAGTCCAAAAGAAATAGAATCACTGAGGATTCTGAGAAGCTATGCTAGGTGGGCAATGAGCAGGTGAAAAGGGTGCACGATAGAAGACAGAACTGCTGAACGTTCTATGGAAGGAAGACTCTGCCAGGTGGGCATTTGAATTAATGTACAGACAGGCTCAGCAAGCAATTGCTTGAGAAGGAAGCCAGGAAGGCATTTCATTCTCCATCTGAAGGAGAAGAAGGACAAAATCCCTTAGGGGTCTGAGCGTTTGAAGAAGCTCAGGAGGGACAGCACCAGCGTGTTCATGAGGAGACTCTGCAAGGAGTGCAGAAGTTGAAGGATCCTCTAAGGATTCAAAGATAAAATATCAGGAGGGTCAGCGTTGTATACACGCAGCGAAGCTCAAGGTGAAGGAGTTCGCAGCGGAGAAAAGAAGCAAAGGTTGAAGCCTTTGAGAACGTGAAATTTTCCAAGCATCGGAAGAACGTACAAAAGCTCAGGAGGAGCAGGGGCAGTCGTCGGATCGACAGGAGAACAGAGATCTGGACCATTGATTTCTACATCCAGGAGGAGCTCGGGAGGAGCCCACAGAAGGAGGAGATCGACAACCGTTAGATCTCACTCAGAAATCCCATAAGCTGTTGGATCAGGAGAAGGCGCGCAGAGTTTAGCCTCTGGGGGAGCGCACAAGAAGGAAGGATCTGGACCGTCAGATCTGGAGCAGGTACCCGTCAGCCGTCAAATTGGATAGGAGCTACACGAGGTTTAGCAGTCGAGATATTAGCCATCGGGAAATCGAGATTCTCAACGGCAAGAGAATTGAGACATTCCAAGTCTCGAAATACCGGAGCAATCTGGACCATCCGTTAGCAGAGACACATGGCAGAGATCGAGTGCCATCGGTACTGAGGTGCATCGGGAAATCAGTATCCCCGTGGATAAGAGATCGGGGAAATCCAGGTCGGAAACCCCGGCATAATCTGAGTCGTCCGTTCAGAGGGACAGGTGTCAGAGATCCGAAGAGAGTCGGCATAGTAGTCATCGGGAAATCGGAGTTCCTGAGGATAAGAAAATAGGGACATCGAAAGTCTCGAAATCCTGAAGGAATCGAGAGCGTCCATCTGGAAGGGACGCGTGGAGGAGATCGGCGTCATCGGGAAAGGGCCGATAAGGAAGTCGTCCATCGGTGTTTGGCCCATCGGGATATTGGGAATCCCGTGGATGTGGTGTTTACGCCTTTTGAAATTGTGAATCGCGAAACCTCGATCAGTGGGGGACAACTGTCAGCACATCAGGGCAGAGGAAAGAGCCACAGTGGAAGCCAGTTGTTAGTGCAGCGGAGAGTCGGGATTCGAGGAGTCGGGAATCCCGTAGGCGTATATATTTTGGCATCGCAAACCCCGAAACCTCGACAAGGGGGAAGGTTGTGGTCACGGGGTGATGGTCACGTGGACCAGGGGCTGAGCCAGGAGGGCTAGCTGAGGTTAAAGCGCGTCGGGAATCGGAGGATCGTGGATCTAGAGGACGTTGCATTTTGGCATCAAAAAGTCTGAAACCCCGACAAAAGAAGATAAGGCTGCGGTCTTATAAGGGCTAGTCACATGGACTAGAGAGCCTAGCCAGGAGGGGCTAAGGCCGGGCAAGGAGCTCATCGGTGATCGGGGATTGAAGAGTACAGTGACTCTCGACAGCAGGAAGCCCGAAACCCCGAAACCCGATATTGAGTCGGAAAAAGTCACGGTAAAGTGCAGAAGGCCGTGAAGGGAATTAAAGGACCTGTGGATCGGGTTTTATCAGGGATTCCATTGGAGGAATCTAAAGAGCCGCTTCGGCTCAGTAAAAAGGGATTTTGAACGATCCTGTGAGGAGGAGAGCGCGACAAGGTGGAGGTAGTGTGGTCGCGAATTTTCCTCACTGCATCAAATTCGCACCTCAGCTCTGTGATTTTATAGTCTTTATCCGCTAGAGGTATGTGGTCTAGGTCGACAGGAGGGGGGAGGATCAGGTTCTCATATGTATTAGCAGATTTGGCATTGGGGACCATGATTGATAGAGCTTAAGGTAAATTAATGGTGGAACTTTAGTTACATGGGGGGGAAATATGCATGTTGACGGTGAGAGGTTGTGGCCGTTAGCTTAACCACTTGTCTCGACGTGATGTCTGTATCAACAAATGGCATTATAGGGTGATGAAACGGGGTTTAAAGGTGTACAATAGGTTTCCATTATGGTGCAGGGTGGTGACGGGGCAGTTAACGGTCACGGGGAGTGTTTTAATTGGGTAACGAGTATGTAGTATGGGACATGGGACATATGGCAGTTAGTAATAGGGTTACGGTGGAAGAGTGAGGTGAGTGGTATTGGGTGGTGGTTTGGGTAGATTTCGGAGGGGGGGGGTAGATGGTAAGAAGAAATAGGAGTGGGGGGGCGGGGGGGGGGGTCCGAAATGCTATGAACGCCCCACGTTAGGTGGGACCGATGCGGGGGAAACCACTATTAGGACCCCCCCCCCCACCGTTAAAGGTAGAAAGGTCGGGGGGGTCCGAAAAGCGCTGAGGACCATTGATCTATGAGGTGATGGGTGCCACCGATGTAGATCTATGCGAGAAATAAACACTACAAGACAAAATGTTTTGTCTGCTAGAAAACTTAGGATAAAAATAACGCGCTAGGTAGCGCTAAGATTACTTTTTCCACTTTACACCATGACTTTATTTTCGTAAGCTACAATAATAAAATTTAATCAAACAAGGGGTATTTTGACATCCCCTTTCAATTTTTTTTGAAACCAAAATCACTAACCTAGG
>ML803809.1:15825-27417 GCA_009831015.1 Picea engelmannii | reverse complement strand
TTATAGACAACTCAGCAAAATGACCATCAAGGATAAGTTTCTTATTCCTGTTATTGATGAATTATTATATGAATTGCATGGAGCAGTTTTCTTTACTAAGTTGGATCTTCATTCAAGATATCATCAAATCAGACTGAGGCAGGAAGACATTGCCAAAACCACTTTTAGAACACATGAAGGTCATTATGAGTTTTTGGTTAGCCATTCAGACTTGCCAACGCACATTCAACATTTCAAATCTTGATGAATTTTGTTTTCAATCCCTTCTTTAGAAAATTTGTGTTAGTATTTTTTGATGACATATTATTCTACAACAAATCTTGGGAAGAGAATGTACAACATGTTAACAGAGTATTACAACTATCAGAAGAGCAACAAATTTATGCAAAGTCTTCCAAGTGTGCCTTTGGAATTCAATACGTGGAATATTTGAGTCATATTGTATCTCATGAAGGTGTAAAAGTGGTCCCTAAAAAAATCAAATCTATGAGGGAATGACCAATTCCCAAAACCTAAAAGAAACTTAGAGGATTATTAGGATTGACAATATATTACAACAAGTTTGTCAAGAACTATGGTCAAATAGAAACACCTCTAACAACATTATTAAATAAGGAATCATTTTCTTGGACTCAAGCAACAACCAAAGATTTTGAAAAGATTAAGGAGGTTATGTGTACAAATCATATCCTGACTACACTTGACTTCACAAAAACATTTATTATGGAGTGTGATGCCTCAGACCATGGAATTGGTGCAATTTTAATGCAATAAGTAATGCCCCTTGACTTTGAAAGTAGCCAACTTAAAGGGAAAAACATACCCAAACCCATTTATGAAAAAGAAATGTTGTTCATAATACATGCAGTTAAGAAATGGCACCCTTACCTAATACGAAGACACTTCAAAGTAAAAATAGATCATGATAGTTTAAAGTACTTCTTGTAGCAACGATTATCTCCAAAAGAGCAACAAAAATGAGTTACAAAGATGTTGAGTTATGGCTTTGAAATTATCAACAAAGAAGGAAAACATAATTTTGTGGCAGATGCCCTTTCAAGGAAAGAAGAAGAAATAGAAGGTTCACTATGTGTTATTCGTATTCCACAATCTGATTGGGTGGAAGAAGCAAGGATGGAATGGAAGCAAGATCATGAGGTATGCAATATCATTCAACAACTACAAGAGGACCCAAATTCATTATATAAGTTTGTATGGAAGAATGATTTTCTATGGTATCATGATCACCTATATTTACGTAAGAATTCCCAACTCAAAGAGAATATCCTTCTATAATTGCACACTTCTCCTATATGAGGACATTCAAAAATTTTGAAAATGTACCATAGGATCAAGAAGCATTTTTTCTAGGAAGGTATTAAAACTAATGTTCAAAATTTTGTGTATGGATGTGTGCTCTGCCAACATAATAAGGGAGAGACAATCAAGATGTCAGGTCTCCTACATCCATTAGCTCTACCAAGTCAATGTTGGAAAAAAGTTTTAATGGATATTATTATAGGTTTACCCAAATCTATAGGAAAGACTCTCATCATGGTAGTAGTGGACTAACTGACAAAGTATGCCCATTTTTTTCTCTATTTGTCATGTTTTTAAAGCAAGTACAATAGCCGCAACATTCATAGAAACAATTCAAAAGCTATATGGAGTTCCCAAGATTATTGTAAGTGGCAAAGATCCAATTTTCATTGAAAATTTTTGGAATGAATTATTTTCTTGTTTGGGTACTCAATTTGCTCACATCTCATCTCACCATCCTCAATACGTTGGGAAAATCGAGATTGTGTATAAATTTTTAGAAGGATATCTTCATTTATTTGCATCTAATAAACAGACACAATGGATCAAGTGGTTACCCTTGGTAGAATGGTGGTACAACACATCCTTCCATACTTCATAAAAAATTCCCCATTTCTGGCACTTTATGGATATCATCCTCCACCCATCACATCACCCTTGAAAGGGATTGCAAAGGTTCAAGCAGTCGAGGACCACATAGAGTACCAACAAGAGGTTCTCAAGCTATTGAAGGACAACTTGGTTATGGCACAAAATAGGATGAAACAAAAAGTAGATCAACATTGTAGTCAAAGGGAATTTGAGATGGGGGATTGAGTATTTCTGAGGGTACAACCATATAAATAGATGTCCCTCAAGCAAAAAAATAAGGACAATAAATTAGAACCCAAATATTATGGCCCCTCTAATGTTTTGTAAAGGATTCAAGGTATGGATTACAAATTGGAGTTGCCTCCATCTTCACATGTACATCCAATCTTCCATGTTTCTTGCTTAAAGAAGGTAGCAAGAAACAAGATCATAGTCCAAAATATTTGACCATAGATTAATGAAGAGGGAAAATCATACTAGAACTAGAAACAATCCTTGAAACAAGGAATAAACATCCAATAAATTCAGCAATTACTGAGTGCCTCATCAAATGAAAGAACCTACTAGTGGAAGAGGTGACATGGGAAGATGAGTTCTTCATACAGAAACACTTGCGGTTAGTCAAGTGTTGAGGAAAACAGTTGTTTGAAGAGGAGTGGCATGTTAAGCCCTAGAAAAAGGCCCATGTTATGTATAAAACCCCTTATTAATCCCCAAATATTGAATTATTATACTTCTAGTGTTATATTTATATGTAGGTTATAACCCTTCACAATACCCTTTATGTAATGTAGCTTGGGGAATAATATGGGGTACCTAGGGATGTATCCAAGGGGAATAATAGTAGAGAGGTATTGTTATGTATGAAGGCCACTATTAATAAATAAGGCCTAGTGTAAACATAATAAATGTAAGAGGGATTACTAGAAGGTTCCTCCTCTAGAATGAAATTAGGTGGTATGTAACACTATATAAAGGAGTTCAAGCAATGTAATGGGAAGTCAAAGAGTATTTAATTTGGAGAGATAAACCATTAGGAGGTTGCCCCCTCTAAGAGGCAAGCGAACAAGAGTGGATCCCTTCCTTAATAGGATATATTGTATGGTGTTTCCCTACCATAAGGGTTTGATAATAATAAAGTGGGTTTTTTCTATATTGTTATTTGGATGTTTTGTGGTGATTGTATTTGCAGAACTTTGGAACTTAACACTTTCATTATAATTGTACCCTTTGTCTCATGTATATATACCAAGGAGACCTAGTCCGAGGATCATCATATCCAATCTCATATTGTCTTTTGAATTGGATATATTGTAAAAAGATGTTTCCCCCTCGAAGTGGACTATATTCATTTACTTTTTATCCCTTTTAAGGCGTTGGACATGTCAAGGGGTCATAAATCCCATTAACTCAACAGTAGGAACCAAACCCACCATCGAGGCCCAATTAGACTCTGCAACATTTAATGGTGGAATGGTTCTCCAGATCCTGTGATCCGACCAATTAATCGATGGGCTTTACATTGTGATTGATATGATGTCTTCTTGTGAAAACTCCTCCTTTAGTTCAAACATTCTCTTTTTGTATTTTCTCTTATAGGTGAGACCGATACAAGATGAATGTTGGTATAAACTAGCTGGGTAACAAAGGGGAAATGACTTAACTACTGAAGAAGGATGAGTTCGTGATAACCCTTCTGCTCAAGCATTAAGACAATGACTCTTACACCTACAACAAGCCTAGTACTAATACATTAACCTACTGGTGTTCCAATTATTGACTGAGATACGATTATCAGGAGAAAAACATACATGCAATAAACGATGGAAAGAAAAATAGTTTCCTTAACTCTAATCATCAATCACATATTAACACAACGATTTACTTTTAATCATTAAAGATAAGAACTATAAAAATATTGAATTAGATAACTTATCAACAGATTCAGAGGCTCTTATGCGTTACAACATCCATTCATGAGATAAAATCAAAAATAATTCTTCTTCAGATCCAATCACACACGCTTTTGATGAAAAAAACAAAACTTGTCTCTGGTCCTAAACATGACTTCTCAATTAATGTAGCTCCGAAATAGTTATTTACAAATCCAAAAATGAGGGTTGTTTCAACAACCATCGACCCCTTGCTAACAGGTCGATCCTCTTATTTATAACATATTATTAACTAAAAATAACTATCAAAGTGCAACTAAGTAAAACAAAAAATCGATGAGGTTCTTGGGCCATTTTCACCCAGTATTCGACCGACTTCTTTATGTGATCGATGTTGCTATCCCTTACCACCCAAATGTCATGTTCTTCGACATCTCGGCCCTGTTGAACGACATTGATTTATTCGATCCTTTCCACTGCTTGGTGCGCTTTCTCATGCCATCTTTCCATATCTTTGCACATCACCAGCACCACGAGGATGTCTTCTTGGAAATCGGTTATTCCTGCAGTGAAAAGGTGCCAATCATTTGTGAATTTATTGTAGGCATCTTGGAATTCACTTCTCAAGAACACCGTGTCCTGTGTGGAGTCCTGATAATATTTTGCCAAATGGCATAGATGTTTCAACTCCTTTAGCGCAAAGGCCAACTCCTCTTCATCGCTTTTCGCTCTATCCAGAGTGGAGTCTATGATTTCCATCCCTGCGTCGATAAGCTCAGACATCTTGGTATTCTCCGTGTTAATTAATTTTTCCTTTGTGGTGATGAGGATGGAGCGATCCAGAGTAAGCCTCCTCTTCTTAGTGGTTCTCTTCGTGATGGATTTCCTCTTCCAGTCATAGTAGATGTCTTGTATATCAACAACCTCATCCACGGGTTCGGGGATTTGTTGATCTCCCGAGGTAAGGATATTTCCCAGGCTCCCGACGGTGTATATTTGTTCAAGACTGGGTTCTTGAACTTCTTCTGTATCTTCCGAAGGTTCGGCCTCTGGTTGTTTCTCATCGGGAGGTAAAGTACCGACTGAAATTGAAGCATCAGGGGCAAGCTTGGTACTTAATTGATAATCAAATGTTGAGATGTCGATTTCCCGCTGTGAAACTTCTTCTTCTTGTTCACCCGACCCTAGCTCGTACTTCGGGATATCCACTTGGGTCCCTGGTCCATCGAGCAACTCAGTGTCTAAGACACTTTCGACTTCCTGGTCATTCTGTGGAAGACTTTGAATTTGAGCATCGGGAGTTGGGGAAAATGCCTTCTCGGGCTCCTTTTCCTTTGTGATCTATACTGGAGTTACCAATGAAACATATAAACTCTCCTCATCATCATACATTTTTATTAAGTTGTGGAGGGGGTTCAGTGCACTTTCTCTCCTTGATTTTCTTGCTATCTCGGGCTAAGCTGAAATGTCCCCTAGCGATCTGGCATGTGGCGTTGAAACTTTAGGGTTATCTGACCCAATGATTTCTTCAATTTGTATTAACTCTGGGCCACTTGGACCTACCCATATTTCAATTGGGTTGTCGGAAGGGACCCTTTCCATTTCTATGAGGTCTAGGTCATCCTGCAGCTAATAGATCACTCTCTGTGCTTGTTCTATCAGGAGAAATCCCCTTTTATGTGCCTCTGGTGTCATAGGAAATGCCTTGTTCTACACCAGAGCCACCAGGGAAACCTTTGTTGCCTCTACCACTTTGATTTCTTCCCTGGATCTAAGGGCCTCTTGAGCAGACTTTTCTATTATCTCCGCCTATTCATCTAGGCTCATGGACCTGAACCTGGTCATTTTTGGGTCGACCATCCTTTGTACCACCTCGTCCTAGTCCTGGGAATTTTCTGTGAAGACTTTGTCTTTGAATTTGTCGTGGGCATACGGCCAGTAGGACGACACTTGTGAAGCATTTTGCAGGACCATGCCCTTTGGATTGTTCTTGCAGAATTGGCCCGTTGGGAATCTAAACTCGATTTGGCTCAACCCTTTTTGTTTGGCTTGAGCGGTATCCTTTACCAAGTAGAAACCTACATGGAAACCATAGGGTATGAAAATATGTTTCTTGTCCTTGACCAGGGGGCATTGTATCCTTGCAAGATGGTTTGATAGCATATTTCTCCTACTACCAGTCGGTATGGGACATGAACTGGTAGGATATGTGGTGCTCTAGTGGCCCCGAACACCCTGATGTAGGAGGCTTGCTCTTCCAAATACCAATGACCTACCTTGGATATCATCTTTTTGGTTGTCGTTGATAGACTTGGGCATTCCTTCTTAAAAAGAATAAAATAAATTCGGGCGATGAATTCATTGCAAATGAGAGAGTAGGACTTCTTATACCTGTTTTCCCATATCACGCTAAAGTAGACGTGGACCGGGAGTTCTGCAACATGCCATCTCATATTCAAGCCAACGAAGACATTTCGGGTGCACATGACATCGAGCAAGTATGAAGCCATGTAAAATGTTGGTGCTTCCCCTTCCTTCAACGTCTGGGCTTACTACACACAAATGCTCAGTTGCTTGGAGATTATTGCTCCCTAGTTGAAGCTGCACCCAGCGATCTCAACTGTGTATGCCAAAGACATCCATGCCTATGAAAACTTGGAACAATATTTTTCTCCATATAATCGATAGATGAGAGCCATAAAATAGACGTATGGATCCCTTAAGTTAGTTTCCCAATACCATCCAGTTCTCTGGTTGGTAAACTTTTTGTCCTCCCTCCACCATGAAGCCATCACTCGACTGGTGTCGTGGTGTTCGTAGAACTTCATGATGAAATATGTATTTAGACGCTCCTCGAGGTCTCTGAGTTTGTAGTATTTTTGAACTTCTACCGAAAGGAACACTCCAACACACCCACCATTTTCATCATTGATTAAAAATTTATGTGTGTCTGTGTGGTCGATGAGCCACTTCAGGACCTCTATGCATGGAAAAACGGGGGTTTTTCTTGCCACCATATGTAGGTACGACCGTCGGATGTTCAGGAACACCTGGTCGTCGAGGGCCCTTACACATGGATCAGTGTGTGGGACATATTATGGGTATTCCTCCCGACTGATCTTATTAAAGATTTCTACCCAATGTGGGAGTGCCATCGTGGACCTGGTGCTTGCCTCTATATCGTCAAAGTCTGGAGGCTGGATGAAAACATTCTTCGTTGTTGTCTTATTGACAAGTTTCGGCCTTGAGGCGTATTCCAATTGTTTTGCGACCCCTGTAGAAGAGGCTTCATCCACCTCTGGTTATTTCAGCTTCGGTGCCCTCGACGATCGTCTAGTGGTTGGATTTCTTGGCGACATTGTTCCTGGAACTTAGAATAAAATTTCAAAGACTGTGTAAAAATAAAAAACCGGATAACAACACATAAATTATAGCCATGTAAAATTTACAGACTCGGATACATACCTTTGAAGCTTGTTAAAACCTGGTTATTTTGATAATCACGGCGTTGATATGGCCTTCGAGTCTCTCGTCTTTCTCCTTTGGATGCTCCAAAATTATCTTATGCATAGAATGATTTATTTTACAACAGCTCAAGAGAATTTAAACAGGGAAGAACTTACCGTGTCGCATCAACCATTCAATTCGTGTTATGAGCGAAATTTTAACAAATCTACCGCTGAATCCCTATAACTTAAATTCATTGTGGGTTGACAGCGGAGGTGCGGATGGTGATGTGGTATAACGATGATTTTAAATGGTTGTTTTGATTGGCGAACGAGGTAGCAACAAATATGGGATTTGGTATTAATTATCTCCTTAAATGCTCAAAATTCGATCGTATCTAATGTTAAAACGTCCCATCATGTCACTCTCTCAGTGGGTGAATCGGGGATCGATGGTGTGCTATGAGCATTTTCGTTGATAACCTCCTGCAAAAAGTTCTGATGTCAATCGATTTTATTGTACATTGTTGATGTGAAAACACTTACTCGGAGGTGTGACTCGGACTTAGAGAACCAAGAATGACTCGGGGTAAAACTAGACCGTGCGGTTCTCCAACCTAGTAAAGACATGTGGCGTTGAAGACAAGTGACTTAATCCACGTGTATTAATAGAAGTCGATACTTTCCTTAAGTGATTCGTTCTAAAACAAACATCCGCTTTTTGATGCCGAAAAAGTATCCAGGTTCGGCGATCGGCGATAAACCTATCAAAGTGCTTTCGGATCAGCTCCCTTGAAAAAGTCTTGATGCCGAAAACGCATCAGGGATCGAAGATCAGGGATAAATTTTAATGTGGTCACAATTTTGGTGATGATCTTTCTAGGTTTTCCCCGGTATCGATGAAGCGCGTCGGGGCATCGACCATCAACAATATATTTTATCTCTTCGTTGACTTCTATCCCCCTCGTCTTTTACCGATGCCGAAGGGTAATCGACTATCGACGATATCCTCATGCAATACTTGAAGCAAACAAAAACTTCCTTTTTCCGATGTTGATGGAGATCGACGCTCAGCGATTGAGCTTTTTTCGAGTGGTTCTTTTCCTTCTTTGAATTCCTTCCGATGCCGACCCTAATTACATTTGGTGAAGTGTTTGGCTGTCGATTCTTTAGTCATGTGTTTAAGGTATTTTTAGTCATGAAGTTTCATAAGTTCAAGAAAAGTTGAATAGGTGATGAGAATCATGTAAATAAGCAAAGACAAAACATTTTTTCAAAAATGAAATCGAATCAGAAAGTGCAAAAGATCAAGTGGTACCCAAAAAAGTAAACATTTGACAAAGGATTTTTTAGGGTGTGTTGAGTGCTCAAGAAATGGTGAATTATTGGGTGAAAGAAAAATCTCTATCCCTACCTCGGCTTGGCTGATGAAAAAGCTAGTTAAGAACTTAATTAGGTTTCTTTTATCGGAGTCTCTTTTATCCTGCATTTGAAATTTCCTGGTTGGTGCCTTCGGGCCTGCCTGTGGGGATTTCAACCTTTATTCCTCTTTCATTTCCTGTAACCCTGATTCATGCCCCATTTAACAAGATTCAAGTAAAGCATTCACTGGCACCAGGCCCTTTAGTTATCATCGTTCACTTGCTACGGTGTTGCTCCACTGCCAACGAGTGTCCATAGCCTCTGCGGAGTCACCCCGACGTCACAGAAATTGCTCTGTTGCCAGTGAACATCCATAGCCCTGACGGAGTTATCTACATACCCTCTCCTACTGTGCACTCATTGGATATAGTTGATTTTATTTTGGCAGAATTCCCTGAGTGAGTGGGAGAGGAGGACGTCTGTTATTTGCAAAAAATGAGATGGTCAATGTGAAATTTTTGTTAGCTATGTCTTGAGGCACATGTAGTCTTTTCCATCTCACCATATTTCCCTTAAGGTTTTACCAGACCACCAGGAAAACACTTCATCACTTTTCCAAGGTTGTTCATCTACGTAGGTTAGATAGAGAACCCTCTTTAAAACAACCGTAGGTATCCTAGGGATTCTTGTGTTGTATGTGAGCGATGAGTCAAGAACTAAGTTTGTCATATCACATGAATTGAGGTCAACCACTGTCTTGCTAAACACAATCTTCAAAAGAACAGAAGTACTATAAAAAGAAACAAAACAAAAATGCATTCTGCAATCAAGCTACCTAAAACAAAACATCGTGAAAATACACACAAAAATATATAAATTTTATGTTGTTGTTGTTGTTGTTATTTTTAATGGAAATATTGTTTTAGGGCTTGGCCATTCACTGGGAGGGCGTCAGGTTCCCCCCTTATATTATACAACCGATACGTGCCTACCCCAATCTTCTCGACTAGCTGGAAAGGTCCGAGCCACAGATTCTAAAAATTATAATGTTTTCCTTTCGGCTCATTTGCTCTGTCCCATTTTAGGACTAAGTCTCCCACTTCAAAAAAATTATCTTTAGCCTTATGCTTATCAAACCACCTTTTAACTATCTATTGATGAGCTATGAACTTAGAGTTTTCTTTCTCCCTTTCTTCTTC
The DNA here is from genome assembly GCA_009831015.1 of Picea engelmannii. Taxonomy (NCBI): domain Eukaryota; kingdom Viridiplantae; phylum Streptophyta; class Pinopsida; order Pinales; family Pinaceae; genus Picea; species Picea engelmannii. Next base: position 17,607 of record ML803809.1, on the reverse strand, counting down.
CAGCATGAGGATGGTATCAATTCTTTGTTGTATAACTGATGAGGGTTTTCCTCTAGAATCCTAAGCAAGCTGAAGAGATGGAAGATATAGCCCGTTCGGGAGGATGGATTCATGTCCGTATACCAGAAATTACAAGGAATTTCCTATGGCTTCCTTGTGTGTTACTCTATCGACCCATAAGGCATTATGGAGTGAACTATACCAATTCCTCTAGTTGTCTACAACTATTTTCTTTAATATCCTCACTAGGTTCGTATTAGTTGACTCTGCCACTCCCTTCCCCTATGGATAATAGTTTGCAGAGTATTTGATTATGATTCCTTTGTCAAAAGAAAACTCTATTAATAAGGTGGAAGAAAAGTAAGTTTCTTTATCAAAAACAAGGACAGAAGGCACACCAAACCTTGTGATTAGTTGTTGTTCTATGATATGGATCACCACATTTTCGTTTACATGACTCAGAGGGATAGCCTCTGCCCATTTCATGAAATAGTTTGTGGCAATTAGTATGTATCTATGTTGTTTTGAAGAACTTGGTGTAATTTATCCTATGATATCTTTCCCCCATTGCTCGAATGGCCTGGAAATGACGACAAGTTGGAGCGGGACAACTACTCTCTTTTCCCTCCTTGTGCTTATTTGACAAGTTTTACATTTCCTAGCCACTGTGCGAGCATCTTTGAAAAGAGTAGGCAAAAAATATCCAACTCTCAATATTTTATGAGCAGTGGTGTTTCCTGCGAAATGTCTACCTGCAGGACCATAATGGAGCTCCTTCAGAACTTTTTCTACATCTTCACATTCGAGACATCTTAAAAGTACCCCATCATAATTAACACAGAAGAGCACCGAATTTATGAGGTGATATTGTGTTGATTTTAACCTGAAGGATATCCTTTCCTTAGGATTTAGGTTTTCTAGGCAAGTTCCATGATGCAGGAGATAAGTCAGTTTCTCATACCAAGACTCCTGCCCTTGGGAGACGTATGACGCTTCACCACACAACAATGTTAATTCATTCTCCCATCTGGGGTCTTCATTTATTTGGTCCCGGGCTTCAGCTGCCAGTTTGCATAACCCTTGTCCCTTAACCAGTTTAGCAGGTTTTACATCTAGATCATATTCTTGGACTACTTCCATCAAGTTTCATCTTCTTTCCCCCATCTCCTGTTGAGTGAATAGGGATCAAACTGCAGGGTGAGGCACAATGACTTTGGTATGGTTCTTAAGGATCTAAGATCTGAAGTGTTTCACTGCCTTGTACATTGCATAAGCTTGTTTGTCTATAGTAGGGTAATGCAAGTCGACTCCTTGGATATTAGTGCTCATGAATGATATCAGGGCCTCCTTGTTGTCATCATCCTTCTGAGTCAATACCGCAGCTAACGATTGGTCGGAAGCGAAAGTATAGAGGAAGAAATATTTGCTAAAATAGGGACTTCACAACACTGGGGCTTGGGATATCGCAGTCTTGATATTGTTGAAATCCATTTTCCATTCATCATCCCAATTAAATTCAACATCTTTGCGGATCATTTTTTGTAAACTTTTGAAAGTTTCAGTGAAATCGGGGGTGAATTTTCTTGCAAAATTGATTTTCCTGAAGAAATATTGCATAGCCCTTTTGTTGTGAGGTAATGGAAGTTGAGCTATAGCCCTGATCCTTTCTAGGTCTATGTGAATCCCTGCTTGAGATATAATATGTCCTAGCAGTTTACCTTCCTTGACACCAAAGATAGTTTTATTAGGGTTTAAGGATATACCGTAGTTCCTACACTTTTC
>ML803808.1:169488-213240 GCA_009831015.1 Picea engelmannii | reverse complement strand
ATTTTTAAATTATGTTTTTTTTGTTAAATTTGAAATGGTTATTTTTTATTTTTTTAAGTATGTTTTCCCCTGAGTTTTATTGTTTTTTCCCTCTATTTGTTTCTCTTTTTTTTGGGTGCAATAATGCCAAACTTTTTGGCCATGGTTTAAAAATGTTGCAATTTTAAGTTAGAAAAAAAGAGTGCCAGTGGTAACATCCTTTTTGATTTAGGGGTTGATTTTGAGGTTTTGGGTGAAACAATATCTGTTGTTATAGCCACGGTGAAAGGGGGTGATTTAAGGAGCACCACTTTTCGATTTGGGGTTTAATTTTAAAGTTTTGGTTTGTCAAATTGTACCAATTGCTAAGGTTATAGTTTCAAACATGTTGTAATTTTAATCCTAAAAAAAATATTATTTTAAGAGCACCACAAATTTTCAGTTCAAGGGTTGATTTGAAAAATTTAGTTGTAAATGAACTAGTTATTAAGGCCACAATTTCAAACAAGTTTTTTTTTTGTAAGTTAGTTGATATATTAGATCTTGGAAACAATTACATAAGATGAAAATGTTCTAGCTAGCTTGACAACAGTGCCTAGCTGGGAAACCACCGTTGTCCTAAGTGCCAAAAAAAGGATGATTTGGAATCATATTTGGCAGCGGTGCCCTTTCAGGAAACCACCTCTGTCGATTGTTCAAAAAATGGGGTAATCGATGTCTATGCCACACAAGGCAAATACCATAGTTTAGAAATAAGTAAAAAATAACTAAAAGACAAACAACCTTCCCCTGCTGCCGGTGAGCAAGGTTCTGCAAAAACATGGAAGCAAGAAGAAATTTAAAGACCTGGACCGAGTCTGGGCCCGATGTAGACACTGCACACATGGGACTTTCCCTTGTCACATTTCGTCATTGCCTGCCGTAGATCCTGGTGGAAGGCCATCAAATTGTCAACCTTGCTCCAACGATTTGCCTCTCTGTTGTGAATTTCAAGTGAAATTGTTTTAAGCTCCCTCAGGTCCCGCTTGATGCCGCTCAGGTCCCATTTGAAGCCACTCAGGTCCCTTTGTAGAATGCTCATGGTGTCCAAGTCCTATGCTCGGTGCCTATGACCACCATCTGGATAGGCCAGGGAGTCTGAGGTGGAGGGGGATGGGGAAAGGTAAGGGAGAGGGTGACGAGGAGGGGAGGGAGGAGGTTGTTGGTGAGGGGGGGAAGGAGGAGGTGGAGGGAGATGTGGAGGGGAAGGAGGAGGTGGCGCATACCCCAACGAATTGCCAAAAAGGTCGAACCACTTGACCCTACAACCGTAGGGATTCGAGAGGGGGGAAATCCCAGTGAGTAGGTCTATGAGGGGATGAGAAGGAGAGGGTGCAACAATTGGCGCGGAGCTTCATCAGGAGGAAATGGGAGAGATGCTACTTCGTTGGGGCCCATGACGGGGGGAAAATTTATCACATAGGGGTGATTGTGTAAGGGCTCGTCAGCTGGAGGAGTGGCAGGGGGAGGCTCGACCTTGATTGGATGATCAGAAGTGGGCATAATTCTTCCCCTGGACGCGTACCAAGTGATGCCCTGCTTGGGTTTTCCCTTGGGACGAGGCATATTGAAGGCAAGAACTGGGCTAGGGGAGGAGCTGGCAGAGCTTGAAGAGAGACCAATAATAATATAGAGGAAGGCCGAGGTAGGCGTGGGGTGGCTGCACCAGGGCGAGGCCAAAATGCACACAGAGAGATTGGAGACGGGGAGTGAAGTCCGCAGTAGACAATGGGCCGAGGAGTGTGCATGCGAGCCCAGAAAAACCCCGCGTCCGGCTCGTGCCATGGCATCGCCTTCTTTCCAGAGTGTTCAGCTCGTGCGACTGTAGGTGCACGTAGGAGGAATGAAGGTTGGCGGTTGAGCGCTGACGTTCATGCAGATACAAAGAGGGAGTGATGGGACTAGCTGGGCTCCAAGTGGCTGGCCGCCCATCCAGGTGACCCCCCCCCCCATGTCTTGAATTTACTCTACGCTTGGAAACACCCCATCCGAGGGCCGAAACAAGTTGAGTTTTTAACCTCCAAAAAAATGGGTGATTCTAGGAGCACAACTCTTAGATTCAAGGATTGATTTTAATATTTTGCTTAGCAACATTAAAGAGAACTATTGTAAAAGGTTGTAGTTTTAACCTCAAAAGAAAGGGTATTATTGGTAACACCACTTTTTGAAATGGGGGTAAAAAAACCCACTAATGTGACCTCTAAAAAAATGAGAACTCTAAAGGGTTCTCAAAAAGTTGGTAACTATATTGTTGAGGTCCAAACTTGTACATGGAACCCTGGTTTCTTGGAATACCTCAATGTAACCGTGGACAACGATAGTACACAAGACATTGATTTATGGTTATACGTCATCACTACAAGCATTGAGGAAAACACTTCTCAAAGTCAAATGAAATGGTGGGATCCTCCCTAGGGGTGTAATAGGTCCTATGTGCCCATTGGAGTTAAGAATATAGTAAGTATGGTGGTTATTCAATGTAATGTGGACTAGGTCCACAAGTTAGTTATTAATTTAAATAAGTATCATTAGGTAATTAGCAATGAATAAATGTAATGTGGCCTCATTAAATAAGTAGCACCAAGTAGTTATTAGTTGATTATTGTTAGCTTTTGAGTTACTTGGAAAGTGTTTACACCACGTTTGGGGGTGCTTCATGAGATTTGGGGTACATGGTCTATGTTCAACCCCTGAATGGTTCGAGATAGATTCGCATGTGGGAGATGGTCCATGATATATTTTCACATTGGAGATAGCTTGCTTAGTGGTTGATTTACTTTAGTTGGGTGCTTGCTTGAAATTCTTATCTAGGGCACTGGAGTTCTCTTGACAACTTGGGGGGCGAACTTCATGGTGGCCACATGGAGAGGTTTGATTTCTTGGAGAACATCCTACTTAGGAGGAGGGGCATTGTGCATCTTAGAAGAGGGAATTGGGCTCTTGGTAGCATGGGATATCTTATATTCTTGTATGGAGGATTGGAGTTGGCTCAGGGACACTGGGGTTGTGACAATGTTCATGCCAAGGGAGTGGACTCAATAGATTACATGGATTAGGAGGAGTGATGGAGTCCATATGGGATTATGATGGAGGGATGTGGATACACCTTGTGTAGCTACATCATCTTGGATCCCTTATTGTGTATGACATAACCTTGGAGCTTGATGTGTGTACCATTGGAGTGGAGCCTTCACTTGTATGATCCTACATATGATTATTGTAGGTTGCTTGTAAGGGCATTGTCTTGGCCCACATTTTTGTTGGCCTCCCTTACCTATAATATATACATAGGAAGGAGATATTATTTTCCCTATCATAGTCGTTGTAATCTTTTCCTTTTACTTTTCTACTTGGAGGAAGTTGTTATGGTTTTGAGGAAACCATAGGAGGAGTTATGAAGTCTAGAGAGGATGTCTTGGTTTGGAGTTTGATCCATGTCATATACTAGGGTTTAATCTAATGACAAATATGGTAATGATCATTCATATTACTCATCATTATTGTTCATTCTTCTGTAGATATGTGGCTAGGAGAAGTGCACTAGTCCTCCTCTATCTCTTATATATTCATTTATACTTGGTCTCTTTCTCTCTCTCTCTCTCTCAAAGTTTCTAGGGTTTCTTGATATTCTTGGAGCATATTGAGCTCTAGGGTTAGGGTTTCATTCATTGGATATTTGGAAATTAGGGTTTGAGATGAAACACTAGGTTGTATTTGGTGAAGAATAAGAAGAGGAGAGAGACATATTTCCTTGGAGGACTAGCTTAAGTGATTCATGCTTATTGTATCTCTTTGGTTGAGCTAGGGTTTTTCATTGTTTTCCCTAGCTAAGGTTTTAGAGATCTGGTGGATTGTACTAACCTTGTGATAAGGATGTGGTACACACAACAACTTCATTGTATGCATATTGATGAAATTTTCAATTTTCTAATACTTATGTAAATTGCAGATTTGATTTTCAATCATCTTTGTTCTTCATGGTTTGTAATTTCCAACTATATATGTCTTGTTGATTTGACATAAGTTTATGGTGATTATGTGAACTGATTTAATGTTGTAATTAAAAAATATAAGGGTTGTTTTACTGTTGTAAATAAGAGTTTTCAGATCTGCTTTATGCATAATACGATTACCCTTGAGCATTGAAACTTATTGAAACACTTTGGTATCTTTTATCTCGGATTTTCTACAAGTTTGGGGTTGTTAAGCATTGAAATATTGTCCACTTTTTTTTTTTTTGTATTATATTTCATAGAATCCATAAGGATGAAAATTCATAGGGTTAAGATCCAAGAAACCTCTAGTGAAGAGGTTTATGTTTTACATTAAAAGTGAAAGCCTATATAAATTTGTACATGGTTTTAGAGCTTTTTTGGCTAAGATCACTCTAGGTGTAAGAGGAAGCTTGTATTTTAGCTGAATATTAAATGTGAGAGGTATTGTCCTTGTTAGAGGTTGTTGGGTATGATACCCTAAGTTTCTTGAAAGAAGCACCTTGACCCTTGGAAGGGCTATTTATTCTTAATATTGCAAATCTTTTAGGATGGATATGGATTTATTATCTTGTTTTTCTTTTAACATTGTGGCTAGTGTTGGGTGGAATGTGAAAAATGGAGCTTCAAGAAATATGGCATATGACAATTCTTTATTCAACAATATTTTAAAATAAGAGGGAGGCATGAGTGTGGAGATTGGTGATGATTCCACTTATCCTATAAGAGAATTTGGCTCCATTTCCTTTTAGATGTCTTAAAGTGATGTTATTGGATTGGATAATGTTCCGTTTTCTCCTAGGTTGAAGAAGAATATTCTTTTAGTGTCTTCTATGATAGATATATAGTGGAGAGTTGATTTTGAGGGACAACAATGCACCATTAGTGATTGTGGTCTAGAAATTCCAAAGAATTTGACTATAGGGTTGGGAGAGGGGGCTTTTTTAGGGTACTTGTTGATCCAATGACACTTGTAGAGTCCAATGAGAGGTTGGACAAGAATTATATTTTTTAGGAGGTGCATGCATGGTGGGATGCCATGGAGACATGTTTAAACCTATTATGGATGTAGTGATAACATCTTGTGTTGATGGATACAATGATACTTCTGCATCTTACAATGACTGATATTTCTACATGACGGGAGACTCTTGTGAGAAAATATGTGATATTTTATGAGGATGTGAGGTCTTCCAGGTTACAATATTCTCCTTCAATGATTGAGGATAGAGAGAAGGTTGTTTTTATGAACATTTATTTAGAGACTTGAGATGAATTATATTCAAAGGGAGATGACGTGAGATTAGGGTTGTATATTCCCTCACTTTCTACCCTAGCATTACAGGAAGTTGAGATGTATCACTCATACATTGTAGGAGGATTGAGAAAAAATAAGAGTGACTAGATCTTCAGTGAGGGGGAGTATACCTCCTAGGAGATATGCTAGTCATATTGAATTAATTTCTTCCATCTGTGAGCCTTACAGTTGTTCACACTAGGTGAGGTATGATATCTTGATGGAGGTCGATGTTGAGATTGATTCAACAATTATAGGTGATGGGAGCATTATAGAGTATAATGACAGGGTTGTTGGATTCTCTTAGATAAAGGGAGTTTACCATGATGTTACTCTTTCTTGAAAATTCTCTCGCAATGGGGAAGTTGATCTAGTTCACGTTCTTTTAGTTGCTGGAGGATTTGAGGTGCATGATAAGGATTTCCATGTTGACAGGTTGTTGGCATACTTGCATGGGTTTTTACCTTTACCATGAGCTTGGTACTTTAGGATCAAGGAGTTGGCTTGTGTGGATTTATATCTTTATGACTTTGATAGATGTGATCCACTTGTTGTGATCTTGTATGGATATTTGATTTTCTTTATAGGATATCTTGGGATCATGATGTTATACATTGATTTTGGCCCATGATGTTGACTTGAGGGATGATGGAGTTTGGTAGGTTTATTTTGTTATAGGGTTATGTTCCTTTAGATTCATAGGGGGTCAGTATTATTTAGAGGATCAAGATGTTGTGATAGCATGGATGTCGGTTTATTTACAAGAAACAATGGTTGATTATAATATTGCAACATGTACAAATTTTCAGGTGGTAGATTTGGTGGAGTTGCATAGGGAGTCAACAGGTGTTGGTGAAAACACTTTCCTTGTAAAGAGTGCCAATTTTTGAGTTACTCTGAAAGTGTTTACACCATGTTTGGGGCTGCTTCATAATATTCAAGGTACATTTTTTATATTCAACCCCTAAATGGTCTAAGGTGGATTGACACATGGGAGATGGTCTATGTTGGGTTTTCACCTTTGGCATAACTTTCTCATTGGTTTCTTGACCTCAATCAAGTGATTTCTTAGCGTTATTCCCTAGGGCATTGGAATTTTCTTAATAGGTTGGGGGATCTACTTCATGATGGCCACATGGAAAGGTTCGATTGTTTAGAGAATGACCTACTTAGGAGGAGGATATTTGGGAATCTTGGAGGAGGGAATTTGGCCCTAGATAACATGGGGTAGATTGGATTCCTATATGGGGGCTTGGAGTTGGAACGTGGATGCCTAGGTTGTGATAGTGTTCATGCCGAGGGAATTGATCCAATAGAGTACATAGAATAGGAGGAGCGATGGAGTCCATGCAGTCTTGTGATGGAGGGGTGTGGACACATGTTGTGTAGCTACATTGTCTTGGGGCCCTTATTGTGTATGACATCACCTTGGATATTGACATGTATACATTTGTATTAGATCGATTCACTTATGTGAAAGTAGATGTGATTATTATAGGTTGATTGTACGGGCATTGGACCACATTGTATTTTTGACCTCACTTGCCTACCATACATATAAAGGAATGAGAGAATAATTTCATTATCATAATATTTGTACTCTTTTCTTTGTACTTGTATTCTTAGAGGATGTAGCTATGGTTCATGGTGAAACCCTAGGAGGATTTATGAAGTCTAGAGAGGATGTCTTGGTTTCGAGCTTGATCCCTGTGAGATGATATGGTTTAATCTTGTGAATGAGATGTTGGAGCTGATAATTCATATCATTCATCATTCTTATTCATTCTTATATGGAAATGTGACTAGGATGAGCTTACTAGTCTTCCTCTCTCCCTCTCTCTCTTATATCTTCATTTTGTACTTGGTCTCTCTCTCTCTTAGAGTTTCTAGGGTTTCTTGATCTTCTTGGAGCATATTGAAGTCTAGGGTTAGGGTTTCATCCCTTGGATATTTAGAAATTAGGGTTTGATATGAAACCCTAGGTTGTATGTGGTGAAGAATAAGCAGAGGAGAGATACATATTTCCTTGGAGGACTAGCTTAAGTGGTTCATCCTTGTTAGATATCCTTGGTTGAGCTAGGGGTTTTCATTGTTTTCCCTAGCTAGGGTTTTGGAGAGCCTGAGTGGATTGTAATAGCTTTGTAATAAGGATTCAATACATACAAAAACTTCATCGCATGCAAATTAATGAAAATTTTAGTTGTCTATTACTTGTGTAAATTTTTTCTATTGTTAATTTGACATAAGTTTAAGGTGATTATGTTGAGTATTTCAACATTGTAGTTGAATACATGTTGTTTTACTATTGTCAATAAGAGTTTTCAGATATGGTTTTATATGCATCGTAGGGATTAAAATTATTAGAACACTTTGGTATATTTTCTCTTGGATTGCCTAGAAGTTTGGGTTTATTAAGGATTTAAATATTGTCCATTTATGCTACTATTTTGTATTATATTTCATAGTATCCCTAAGGTTGAAAATTCATAGGGTTAATATTAGGGAAACCTCTAGTCAAGAGGTGAAATTTCTGTTTTTCTTTAAAAGTCAAAGTCCACACAAATTTGTACATTTTATAGCTGGCTATAAATACACATGGAGTCCTTATGTGATTATGTATGGGATCTTTATTGTATAGGGCCTAACTCATTGAAAAGTTTCCCCCTTGAAGAGGTAAGTGAACAAGAGTTGATCCTTCCATAAAAAGATCATTGTATGATGTTATCCTACCTCAAGAAATTTGATATCGAGTAAAGTCTTAAGCATTTGTGATATATTGTTTATGATTCAATTATAAGGGTTAAGGATCATAACATTGTGATAAGCCAAATCAAAGACATTGTTGAGCTGAGAGACATGTTATTGTATTTTCATATTCATGAATGTGTGATATAAAGGTTGGATAATCTAAATGTTCCAATCCATGCCTTAACATACATACTTACATCAAAACATTACTCTTCATTATGGTTGACCCCGACACCCGGACGTGGAGTTAGGAGAAAATTACACATAGATCCAAAATTACAACATGGGTATATGACTATATTAGATACGTTCATCCTCGATGATGACAAGTGTGGTGAAGTACGGTGTGAATTGATCAAGTACATTATTGGCCATGGAGTCTTTTCTAATATGCATTCAATAATCAAGATAGAATGAATTTTATTGAATGGTGAAGCATGTATGGAAGTTCTACCACACATCTAGATAAATTGGTAGTGAGGATGATTTCACATGTTGTGAACACTTCTTCTATAGATAGGTGTTGGAGAACTTACAACTTTACCCAAAATGTGAAGAGAAACAACTTGAATCTAAATCAAGCGGAAAACTTGGTTTATGTGCACTACAACTTAAGGTTTTTTCCCCTTTATTGTGAGGTGGTGAAGAATGATAGAAAATAAAGGACTTGGGAGAACAATTCATAGGAGGATAATTTGGAGGATGGATCCATAACTTTAGAGTTCTTGGAGGCTAAAATTTTGGCTTATGGGACCCAAGACGTTGATCATGCAACAAAGAAGCCACCTTTTCCCACTACCATTGTTGATCGTATAGGATTCCACACATTGCATATTTAGCTTCACAACCTTCATGACCTTTGCATGTGGGTTATGCAGCTCATGGTAGTGGTCATCCCAAGGCTCCATGACCACTTCCATCTACTCATTCTTAGATCACATGAAAATAAATTAGAAGTTTCTCGTGGCAAGGGGAAGATAGATAGTATAATTGCCTTTTTCAGTTCAAAATCCAAATTCTACAATTTATAATTATTTATGTTTATCATGGCTTATTTTTTATACATTATATCATATTTTAAGTTTGAATTTTGAAACTTAGAACTAATCACTACATATTACAATCCTTTCGTCATGATGCCCTATCTCATTTCATGGTTGATGTTATCAGTTACAATTTGTCAATGAAAAATGTTTTCTGTTGAAACTTGAAACTTGAAACTTGAAACTTGAAGGTTGATCATTGATGTTATGGTTCATCATTTGATAACAATGTTATAAATTCTAGATGGTTGATGATTTAATTATCGTCATTAATCTACTAGTTAAATTATTAAAAAAAATCCTCTTCCATAGAAAAAAAAGAGGAGCTTACCCTTTATTAGCGTCATCTAGTTTTTTTAAAGCCATTGTTCCATCATGCAAGGGGAATGACAAAAGGTCATACACTAACCAATTAAGGTGTGCTCTAAGAGGGAAATATCTTTGTTTTGAGGGGTCATAGGGGGTAGCTTCACTTGACTATGGATCTAATTTTCCTTCTTGAGAAACTGAGAGGGAGCATGTCAATTTGGGTCAGGTTATTTCATGTCATAGGAAATAGAGACATGAAGGCTAGGGATTCATTAAAAAAGGAAGGGACATGTGTGATAGGAAAGTTGTGCCTACCCATAGCCATCATCATGGGAGCTCGAGGTTTCAATAGGATAGTGATTTGAGTTAAGGTTTTCATAGACCCCTCATGATAGTATATGGATGATGATGTAGAAATTTATATCTATTCAGTATAGTAGGTAGGCAATTTTTTAAACAAGTCTAGACTCTAAAAAGGGAATCCCAAAGGCATAAAATTTTTACACACAATGGGAATAGGTATAAATCAACACTCTTTTTAATTTATAGTGCTCAAGTAGTCCAACCATGGAAATAAAAAGTTTCAGAAGTAAAAGGTTAACATGGGAAGAAATAAATGAGCATCGATGTGCACTTACTCATGTCAAATGGTTGTCTATTGTATGTGGAGAAAGCATTGACTAGTATGATCTCTCCTTAATGTAGAAATTGCTTCTTAGATCTTGTTATAATGATAAAATAATAAAAAAAAAACAGGAAATTAGAAATGTAATTCTTTCTATTCCACGATGTACTTTTTTTTTGAAATAGTAAACATTATTTCAAATATCAAAATTGGTACATCAAGGAACAAAAATAATGTTATATCACATAAACACCGAGGCTTTTAGGAAAGCCTCACCCTAAAAATTGCCAAAAAATAAAATATATGGTTATGTGCACCAACAAAAATGGATTCAACATCACAACTAAAAATAGAGAATTTGAATCTCACACACAAATCCAACTCTTAAAGCTCCAAAAATCCCCTAGGCCAAGGGAAGAGGAGTCCTCTTGAAAAGTAACTATACAATGATGCCTCCATAAAAAAGGAAATAATAATCAACCATATTGAGTTCCATAAGGATTTATGACTATCTCAAACCATCTAGGGGCCACATAGAATAGGGCCCTTCCACAAAAGTAGATAATTAAAGAAGTGGATTCTACCCAAAACCACGTCCAAAATACTTTTTCAGTGCAACATCTCCAAAAAAAATGCATAATGGTTTCATCATTTCCACACAAAGCACAAATAACATCTATCACACCTACCCGATGAAGAATACTCTTTAAATTCAACCCTTGTTGGTGCAAAAGAAACTCCCAAACATTATACTTAAAAGAATAAAGTGATTTCTAGATGGACCGACACATTCTCAACCAATGGGCCATAGGGTTTTGCACCCCCCACTTTTTGTTCAAGTGAGGGAAAATATTAGTGGTTTGCATTATCATATCATGAATATACCTGGTCATGTAAATGTAGAAGGGCTTCCCATTTGTTCATTTCCAATCCCTCAATATTGGATTTAACCCATGCTTTTAAAAAAACACTCTTCAAGAATCCTACAATGGAGACTCTAACATAAATTTACTTAAAACAATAAGACTTTGAGCCTGACTAATATAATTCTAGGATAACATTGGTTCTACTCATGGTTCAACAAATATTTACTCAAAAATAGATATTTCCTTTCCAATATTTTACCAACAAAGCTATCCAAAAATCCAACCTTACCATTGGGATATAGGAACATCCAAATTAGTTGTGACACCAAATCTTAGGTCTCCCAAGGTCCCTCAAATTTTCAATACATAAAACCATACACAACTTTCCAAGCATCACACACCCTCTTAAGAGATATAGGATTTGCAATCACAATCCCAATTATGTCACTCAACTGAAAGTACCTTTTATACCTTGGATGAGCCAATCTTTTTAAATTCGATGTCAACCTAAAAATTTCCAAGGAGCTTCCCCCTCCACTACACACAATATCCATTTATGATCAAGAATGGACCCTTGGGTTCAAATATCAGGAAGAGCCAACCCCCCTTGTCCCACAACGATGTGCAAACATCTATCCAAACCACCAATAAAATGCCTTTTGGCTTCCCCTACTTACCTAAAAGGAAAATGTGGAGAATGTGCTCTGAATTTTTGTAAGATACTTGAGAAGGAAATAGAAATTATGAATAATAGATGACATTACTAGCTGCTAGAATCCCATCAACAACCGTAACTTTCCATACAATAAGAAAATTAGGGTAGCTCCAAGCTTGGAGTTTCTTCTCAAACTTGGCCATGATCCATTACCACTTGTCAACAAGAGAAGTATGCACACCAAAAGGTATTCCCAAATACAAAATGATCTCCCCTAGTGTAATAAGCTTCTAGTTGTGATTCAACCATAAAATGGGATATGCCTGACCAACAAGAAATACCTCATTTTTTCCTCACTAGCAACCGCTCTCATTGCTTCTACACATGTGTCAATGGATAAAAGAGTACCTTCTCGATTTAGGGATTAACATCATGTCATTTACCAAATGAACATTAAGAATTTGATTACCCATAGGAAATGATATACCTTTGATTTTTCCTTGCAATATAGTAGCCTCTAACAAAGAGATGATGGAATCTACAACAATCACATACATATAAGGATAACGAAGGTAATATTATTGGATAGAGCCTTGTGGATTAATAGAATAAGTGAGTACACCATTCACACTAGCTCTAGTCAAAGACAAAGCGAAAAGGGAAGACATGAATCATTGCTAAAAATAGCCAAACCTCAACAAGTCTAGCATGTAAGGAATGAAATCCAATTCAATTTAGTCATAGAATTTATCAATGTCAAATTTAAAAACGATTTCCTTCATGCAAAAATCCTGTAATACCCTAGTTTTGACCCTTATAATGTATTGAAAACAACTACGTATAAATTGTAAATGTGTGGTTATAATGGCAAGAATCAATCCATACAACCTCAAATAAATGACCCTGTATGTAAATATTGAAAATATGTTTGTATGGATTACTAATGAAAATCTCAAGGCCAAGGCTTGACTAATGAATGTCTAGGCATGTAAATATTGTAAATAGACTTCTATGGAGTGTGTAGTAGGCTTACGATTATACACTCTAGCTATGTAAGTATTAATGTTAGAATATAATATATAATGGTCCAAGTTGGTTGTAGAGAGCACGAGAGGGATTATGATTCCATAAGAGGGGAAGAGGACATGGGGTCTATGGGAAAGTAATCATCTATAGCCAAGTCTTAGTGTAAGATCTCATATCTTTTCCATCTTGTGTCTTAAATGCTCATCCATATCTTTTAACTTAAAAAGGCCAATCATGAATGCATATAGAGGTTGGTGAGGAAGTGTACCTTACGTAGTTTTGGAAACATGGGAAAAGTACAATCATTTTGGGGAAGAGTCAAGATTACTTCATTCTCCTATCTGATTGGAGATCATTCTCTCATGTCATTTTCATTTCTCATTCTCATGTTTATGCTCAATTTTTGATGTTGCATGAATCTCCATTGTTAGTTGTTATCACATAATTTGTACTTGTGAAAACGCCCCACAAGATCAGTATCTTGTGAGGGATTTGCACAAGTACAAATCATGTGATAACATTTTGGCACAGTTGCTGGGAGGATTGAGTAATACTTCATGTTACCTCTCCATGAGTTACCCTATATTTTCACTTGGCTACACCATCGTAAGCCTAAGGATGAAAGTCAAAATCCATGTAAATCATAGTGGATGATTTTGTAATGGACTCCCAGACTTGGTTTGACCATGATCAGTCCCCTTAGTCCTCGTCTCAATGTGTCTCATCTTGGAGAGGATTGGATACCTTGGCATGGTTCTATTGGGACACATGGTTGTGTGGAGCCATGAGTCTTATGTAGGGGTGATTATAGTTTGTGGGGCCTAATCCGGTCCATGTCATGCACACCTATGTCTTCCCACATGGTTATTTTCTATTGAGTATGTAGACATCCCTTGGCCATGGTGCATTTATCATTTTTTTTCTCAACATGGCAGTCTCAAAAATTTATCATCATTGCACGTATTTTGAGGTAGTTCATGGATTCCAATGCAGTGGGTCCCAGAGGCAAAAATACAACATGGAATCAAAATGATCAATTTTTTTTTTGAGCAAAACCCATATTGCACATTTTGGATTGATGAAATATTAAGGGAGATATGGTCCCAAGAAGGAAAATTGTCCCATTCTTCTAAGATAGACATTGAGCACATTTCCCAAGTTTAAAGGTCAAAGAAGAGGAACGTTGTGGTCTACTAGCCAATGTAAAAATTTTGTCAAGTTAAAGATGCTCTCTTTCCAAGAAAAATGGTTGAATAACCCACTAAAGGACCAAATCATCCCCTATGGGACAATCCATAGCTCCTCATGTATGGATTTGAATAGTCAAACTAGACGTTGGAGTAAAACAAGGTTAAATGTGGACAAAATATAATTGTTGTGCTCTTTTCTCAAGGGAAAAATGTCCCTAAAATTATCTCCTCCACCAAATTGCATTCTCTCCAAGGTTATATGATTTTCTCTTGGTGGAGCGAACCTCTCTTGGGGACAATTTCAATGGTCAAATTATTCTAAAATGGATTTTGATCTATTTTCTCATGAAGCTATATAATACAAAATATTATTTAATGGGTTTAGCCTCCAACCAATTGTGGATGAGAAAAGCAAGAACATTATTATTTTATGAGGGAGGTAGAAACTAACCGTTAGAATACAAACTACATAAGGCTATCCCCTCCTCTCATTTGATGTTGTTGAAACTTTGTGAGATCTTAATGCTATATTTTGGAACTCAATTCTCTTGTGTCATTGTGGATTGTCTACTATAATGTTTTCTTTTCTTGGTATAAGACTATTTTAATTGTTCTTTGACATGGATTCTTTAGGAGAATTGCAAAGTTGTGACCAACCAATCCATTGAGGGGCTACATAGTCACGTGGAAGAAAGGAGATCGACTTTCATCTCCTTCTTTCTTTGTGGGCTCTTAGTGAAACACACCCAAGTTGTTGGACCAACTTATTTGGAAGTAGCTTCAACTAAGTGGTATGTTATCACTTTGACCCTAGTTGATTGGTTGTCTTGGAGACCATCGATCAAGGATCTCTCCTAGCAAATCCAAGGAGGAACCCATCTCTTTTTTGAATTTCTAGCATTGGGGGCAATAATCCTTTGACTCCAAACCCAATCGACTAGAAATCCATCCAAGTCAATCTTAAGCTTGCGGGGTCACAATCACTCAAAATAAGAGACATATAAAGGTAAAAGAGGTAAAGGTAAAATCTCTCAATTTATTTAACCATTTAATCTCAAATATTTTAAATAATCTTTTATTACAAAAATATACAAAAATCATACCCTAACTTAGCACTTCATTTTTATCTTTTATAAGCTAGTAGGTATTTGGGTTTTTGCTGCTTGGGAACTTCCCTACCCCAAGATACATATTCCCTTGAGTTTTATGCTTCATTGAATATCTTTACAAGTGTTTTCTTAGGAAATAGTGTGCATGTATGAATTATTACAACCAATAAAATTTTCAGATCTACACTCTTGTGGACAAATAAAAGGGTGCATATTGTAAGTATCTATTTCCTAAACCCTTATATATTCATTCCAAATATGATATATATGTTTTATATTTATTTTATGGTCAATATAGAGTAAAACTACAACCCAACAAACAATTTTATTGGCTGTAGCAAATTTTGGGTTTTGACCTTAGGGGGAATTGAATCCCAATTTTATAAAAGTGATTTTCAACTAGTTGGAAATTGATTTTGGAGAAGATATGAAGGATCTAGGGGAAAAGATTCACTTGTACTTTGTTTCCCTATCCTATAAACCCACATATCTATTGATCTAGTGTATTTTTACACTTGTGGTAGGCCTCAAAAGGCCATTATCTTGTTGGTTTTCTGCATATTATACTGTTTTTACAGGTCTGATATAATGGGAAAACAAAGAAATATCTTATTTATAGCCACTTATTACAAGGTATTCATATTACAAATCATCCAAAAAGTGTTAAGAATATTCATCCCTCTCTCTTGTGCATTTCTTGGCCATTATTTTGAAGATTGGGGTAAGTTAGCTTGTTGGTTTGTCACTTTATTTTCTGCGTTATCTTTCATTTCAAAAAGAATTTAAAGCAATTAACTCTTACCTTCTCATGGTGTACTCTGTTTAGTCATTGGTCTTAAGATTCTTTGTGGTGAAGTGATAGTTTGTGGGAAGCCTCCCAAAGCCTTTTAGCATAAGAATTTGGCTCAAACATGGAAGGATAGGTGTTGTGGTGACATTGGGAACCTATCCCCTACATTTCTTCCATAGAAGAATACGAACCTTGGTGGTCCGCTAGTTTGGGTGGTAACATTTTTTGGCGCCGTTGTCGGGGAACACGGTTTCAAAACAAAGGGTCCTCAACGACAAATATCGGTAAACTTTATTACTTTGTACTTTGATGAGATTATTTTTGTTTTACTTTCCAACATTTCAGGGTCTCATCCAGTGACTCCATTGTCGGATATTTGGTAAGAACTTGTGTTTTATGTTTTGGTGAGTTATTATTTTTTTCACTAACTTGCAGGTGCTCACCTGGTGACTCCACTCGAACCACATCAGACATAACAAGGTACATATAAGAAGCCAATATCTAAGGCAAGAAGTAAGGTATGTATTGTCAACTCCATTGTGGTATTCTCATAGATATTTTTCATCTCAAATTTTTATTTTAGCCTTACTTCTAGATCCTACTAATAAACATGGAGAAGCTCCCTCCATGTTAACAGATTGTTATGCTTTGGTTGACTTTTTAGGTATGAAGAATTTCTACCTGATCATATAATTGAAACTGAAGGGGACTACAACTTGGATTTTCCTTTCTTCTATGGTTATGGGGATTCAATAGTAAAGCACATGTTTGCATTCATTGAATATTGCAAGAAAAAAGACTTCCTTCATGAGCATGTTATGATGAAATTTCTTAGCATGAGTTTGAAAGGTTTGCACATATGTGGTATGAAAGCCTTGACAAAGGTATGTTTTCATCTTTTGCATAGTTTTTTGGAAGCCTTTTGTGCAAGTTGGGATTATGCTTCAACATGTTGGTTGCCCCTAGTCTCCGAAATAGAGGAATTATATTATGCACAAAGACTTATTGAGGATGGTATTGATCATCCTATGGATGATATTGAGATCAACAATAAAAACGAATATCATGGTGTTTGTGTGAAAGAGAAAATGCATGCACTCAATTTCTCTTCAAATTATATCAAAATATAATATGTTGTGCCTTGTATGTAGAGACTTGGAGATGATCTCTATGAAGAGGCTCATACTTCTCCTCCCTCCCATGAGCTTCCATCGCATGATCACTCAAGTTCAGAAAAGGACAATGAATGTGAGGCTTATTTGAAAAGCCTTGAAGAAATGGATAACACAAGTGGTAAGCAATATCTTTTTGAAGAAGAGAATTAAAAGACCATTTGTCTCCAAAGTAAATATATCAGTGGGAAAAGTTTGACTGAGTTACATCCAAAACCATGTGAGAATAAGGAATGACAACTTTACCTCAAAAGTCTTGAGGAAGACCCTATGATAGATTCTAATGTATTACCTCAACAGGAAAACACCGGTGATGGGTCACACCTTATTGAGGATGACAGAGGTGTGGTTGATATGAAAGAAGTCCATACTATCCACATGGATCAAGAGGAGGAAAATACCATAGTAGGGAGTACTGATGAAGAGTCTTCTCATATTTCCATCGAAAATCAAGATACAATTGAAGATCACAAGGATGAGGAAAGCATTGATGAAAGTGATATTTAGGAACCCACCCTCCCACCTCCATGTGAAAGTACATATTTGATAGCCTATGTTCCTTTTCGATCATCTGATTCTCAGGATACATCTTATAGTTATTTGGAAGGGGACAACTTGGTGGGAAGTTACTCACTAGAAAGGGAGCATGATTGTACATAGATTGAAAGTATTGATGCATTCCTTCAGGTCGACATATGCAAATGAGATGCAAGATAATATCATTTTGATGATGGATACAGATAATGTTGAGCATGAGATTGCATAATTTTGGCCATATGAGTAACCAAGTTTGGCCATATTACAAGAACATGTATCTGTACAGGCACAAAATGGGAGCTTTAGATTCAACGTCCAACAAAATTAATTCAATCATGGATATACTTAATCAATAACTCTCAAGTGGATAAATATCCATTTGACAATGAGATTTTGAGGGCCACAATGGTGGGAAAACTGAAGCATGTTCAATTTCAGACATACGTCATGAGTTGTCTTCTTTTCATGCCACAAAAATCAACCATAAGGTGTGATTTTCCTCTTGTTTTTGGTTCTTATTTATTATCTCATCATATGTTTGTGAATGCCATTAGATACATCCATGAAGGAAAACAATTTTCATGCAGGTTCCATCTGGAATCGCCATCCAAGTCTCATTTACTTGACAACTCGATGAGTAGTGTTGATAAGTGGTACATAAACCCTGTTGAGTTATGGATCGAAGAAGCATGTAGTAGTACAAGGGAGTTTTGGCATTTCAGTACAATTCTTTTGCATGATGGTCCTTATCTCATTGTACAACCCTTCCGAATCATGAAAGAGTTACCAACATATGCTTAGTACATGTTTGACATTTCACTCTTATTCTTAACAACCAAACACAAAAGTAAAACCCAACATAATGACGAGTTTATCTATTGGTTGCATTGGTTATATGATTTTACTTAACATGTTTTATTTCCTTGTTTAGAGTAGGTAGGAAAAATAATCTCTCTATTATGAGCATTAGTTTAATTTAGATGTTTTTCATTGTGTTGCTATTTCCTTTCAAGTTTTGATGGTGTGATTTACTTTTAGCATTTCCATTTCGTATATTAGATGTAGCTTGTTTTGGTTTTATTTTTGTCTTCTAGGAAGGGATAAGACCTTGTGCCCTAATCCCTTGCCTAGCGTTTAATAAAAAATATGTGATATTGTTTCAGGTTTACAGGTGAAAGATTATGGGGTTCTCACTTCCTCTCAAGAAGAGCACATGTACAACAATTGGATATATATGTTACCTCTCCAAGAGGTACCCTATATTTTCACTTGGCTACACCATTTTAAGCCCGAGGATGCAAGTCAAAATCCATGTAAACCATAGTGGATGATTTTTAAATGGACTCCCAAAATTGGTCCGACCATGATCAATCGCCTTGGTCCCCATCTCAATGTCTCTCGTCCTGGATAGGATTGGAGACCTTGGGATGGACCTATTGGGACACATAGTTGTGTGGATCCATGAGTCTTATATAGGGTGATTGTAGTTTGTGGGGCATAGTTCAGTCCATGTCATGCACACCTATGTCTTCCTACATGGCTATTTTCTATTGAATCTTTAGACATCCTCTGACCATGGTGCATTTATCATTTTTGTTCTCAACATGGAAGTCTCACAAAGTTATCATCATTGCATGTCTTTTGAGGCAATTCATGTATTCTAATGTAGTGGGTCCCTAGAGGCAAAATAACAACATGGACTCAAAATGATCAAAAAATATTTATGAGAAAAACCCATATTGCACATTTTGGATTGATGAAATATTAAGGGAGATATTTCCCCAAGAAGGAAAATCATCCCATTCTTCTAAGATAGACATTGAGCACATTTCCCAAGTTGAAAGGTCAAAGAAGAAGAACATTTTGGTCTACTATCCAATGATTTTTTTTTCAAGTCAAATATTCTCTCTTTCCAGGAAAAATGGTTGATTAACCCACTAATGGACCAAATCGTCCCCTTTGGGACAATTCGTACTGCCTCATTTATGCATTTGAATACTCAAACTAGTCATTGGAGTAAAAGGAGGTTAAATGTGGAAAAAATATAGCTATTTTGCTCTTTTCTCAAGGGAAAATGTCCCTAAACTTATATCCTCCACAAAATTGCGTTCTCTCCAAGGGTTATACGATTTTCTCTTGGTGGAATGAACCTCTCTTGGGGACAATTTCAATGGTCAAACTATTCTAAAATGGATTTCAATCCATTTTCTCATGAATCTTTGTAATAATAAATGTTATTCAATGGGTTTAGCCTCCAACCAATTGTGGATGAGAAAACCAAGAAAATTATTGTTTTATGAGGGAGGTAGAAACTAGCCGTTACAATAAAAACTATATAAGGCTAGCCCCTCCTCTCATTTGATGTTGTTGAAACTTTGTGAGATCATAATGCCACATTTTGAAACTCAATTATGTTGTGTCACTGTGGATTGTCTACTATAATGTTTGATTTTCTTGGTCTTGGATTATTTTAATTGTGCTTTGATAGAGGTTCCTTAAGATAATTTCAAATAAGTGACCAATCAATCCATTGAGGGGCTTCATAGTCACATGGAAGAAAGGAGATAGAATTTCATAAGAAAGGAGATACAATTTCATCTCCTTCATTCTTTTTGGGCTCATAGTGAAACACACCCAAGTTGTTGGACCAAATTATTTGGAAGTAGATTCAACCAAGTGGTATGTTATCACTTTGACCTTAATTTATTGGTTGTCTTGGATACCATCCATCAAGGAGATCTCCTAGAAAATCAAAGGAGGAACCCATCTCTTTTTTGAATTTCTAGCATTGGGGGTGATAATCCCTCGACTCCAAACCCAATCGACTAGAAATCCATCCCAATCTTAAGATTGCGGGGTCACAATCACTCAAACTAAGAGACATCTAAAGGTAAAAGAGGTAATGGTAAAATCTCTCAATTTCTTCAACTATTTAATGTCAAATATTTTAAATAATCTTTTATTACAAAAAGATACAAAAAATCATACCCTAGCTTAACACTTCTTTTTTTTATCTTTTATAAGCTAGTATATCTTGGGTTTTTTGTAGATTGGGAACATCCCTACCCCAATATACATATTCCCTTGATTTTTATGCTTCATTGAATATCTTTACAAGGGTTTTCTTGAGAAATAGTGTGCAGATCTGCGTTATTATAACCAAGAAAACTTTTAGGTCTACACTCTCGTGGACAAATAAAAGGGTGCATATTGTAAGTATACATTTCCTAAAACCTTATACATTCATTCAAGATCTCATATATATTTTTTATCTTTATTTCCTGGTCAATATAGAGTAAAACTACAACCCAACAAACAATTTTATTGGCTATAGCAAATTTTGGGTTTTGACCCTAGGAGAAATTAAACTCCAATTCTATAAAAGTGATTTCTAGGCAATTGGAAATTGATTTTGCAGCATATATGAAGCTCTAGGGAACAACATTCACTTGTAATTTGTTTCCCTATCCTCTAAACCCACATATATATCGATCTAGTGTATTTTTACACTTGTGGGAGGCCTTAAAAGGCCATTATCTTGTTCGTTTTCTATGTATTATACTGTTTTTGTAGGTCTGATATAATAGGACATCAAGGAAATACCTTATTTCCAGCCACCTATTACAAATCATCTGGAAAGTGGTAAGAATATTCACCCCTCTCTCTTGTGCATTTATTGGCCATTATTTTGAAGATTGGGGTAAGTTAGATTGCTAGTTTGTCACTTTATTTTCTGCGTTATCTTTCATTTCAACAAGAATTTAAAATGATTAACTCCTACCTTCACCTAGTGTACTTTGTTTAGGCATTGGTCCTAAGTTTATTTGTGGTGAAGTGATGGTTTGCAAGAATCCTCCTAGAGCCTCTTAGCGTAGGAGTTTGGCTCAAATAGGGAAGGATAGGTGTTGTGGTGACATCGTGCACCTATCCGTTGTGATGTTGTCATAATTGATGACAAATATTGGTGGTACACTAGTTTGGATGGTAACACTTCCTACAACCTCTCTTTGGTATGCTTACCCCAAAGCCTTTTCTTACAAGCTTACTTGGTGACTCCGCTGAAGGAAGAATTTCCTTTACCTATTTATGATCCTCCCCTAGGGGATATTCTGGAAACTCCACTCATATAGGAATTTGTTACCCTATTATAATACCTTTGTACATTATCAAGTGATGGAATCATGGCACCCTGGGATGAAATGTATCCCTCTATTGAATTTGAAATCATTCATGGATACCCAAATAAATTTGACACAATATGGATGGAAAATTGTCCAAAATTCGAGGGTTTGGCCATTGCGCATGTTGTAGAGTTCTTGAAATACATATATGAATTAGAGGTGGAACACAAGGATTTACAAATAAAATTATTTATTTGTTCCCTACCTTTTGAATATTTACAAGAGTGGATCAAGGGCTGTTTCAAATCAAAAAGTATATGTTCTATCGCAAATATCCTTAACATATTTCTTGAGATTTGGACTCCATGTTCTCAAACATATGAAGTCATTCTACAAGCGCTTACAATAACATTTATCATGGAAGGGTTCTTCCTTGACCACCCTATTATAGAAGATTTCAAGGAGGCGTACCATGCTAAAAAATGGGAATTTGTTGAGAATGCTCTTCCACACGAAGATAAGACATTAATACTTGCTCCACCAATTGAATAAGAACAAGAATTTGATGAGACACATCATGTTGAAGATCCAATCTAGCAAGAAGACTTTCTTGGAGATGAGATCACCAAAACTTTCTATGGGAAACTGATAAATTTCATCCCTTTCCAAGCCTTTGATTCCTATGATATATCCTCTTGTGCCTTGGAAAGTAATGGATTCCTAGAGGAACTCTTGGATGTAGTAGACCCTTAATTTTATGGTGATCATGATGATGCAATTGAAAATATTGATGATTTTATATATGTTGGGAGACATAAATGGAATATGAGTTTTTCCAATTTTGATGGAGATCCCATTTATTATATTGAAGGTTGTTTTCAAATAAAAAATATAGAATTGTTACCTTTAGAACAACCATATGTGATTGCTAATGACACAAATGTTTGACAACATGAAGGTGACATGATCATAGACTTGTTCCGACCACCCAGTGATGACTTATTACAACACTCTCATGATGATTTCTAGTCATACCTTTAAATTTTTGATACATATCCTTTTGAGCACTTGGATATATCTTGTAAATAATTATTTCAACCATATTTGTGCTCAAAATTTGATGGAAATGAAGTTGTTATTCACTCAGGACAGTTGGGACTTCATACTATAGATTTCCAACTTTCTTCTCTTTCCTCTTCCTTTCAGGATCTGGTTGGGAATCATGTATTACATGATGATTTTTCCATAGGGAAGGGATGATTTCAATTGAAGTTTTGTTGCATGGATTTTCAAACATATATGAAGAGGAAACATGCCTTGTATTGGGAGATTTTTTTTTCTCTAGGCCTAAAAGTATCCCCTTTATTTCATCTTCTTCTTTTATGGGAAACTACAAGGTTTTCTTTGGTTTCCTTCTGATCCATCTCAAAATTTAGGGAATATCCTTATAATTGAATACAAGGATCAAACTTTATCTCTTTGTTCCAACCCTGTCCAAAGATGGATAGGCCAAGCTTGTGAAGATGCTTATTTTCATGAATTGGTCCCTCCCTCCTACCTCCATGAGTTGAATTCTATGATTGGGTATAATGTAGTATTGGTTTCAGCTCATGATCATTTTGTGCTTGAATTTTCATTGATATGGTTCATAATTAATCACAAGGGTAGGAATTTTGATAAAATGTTGGGATGTTTTTTTTGGTTATATGACTTTACCTATATTTCCTTGTCTTAGCTTAGAGTAGGTAGGTAGGTTATGTAGGTCATGTTGTGTTCTTGTATTGTTTTCTTTTACTTGTTATTGTTATTTCCTTATTATTCATTCATGTTAGCGTACTTTGATGTTTATATTATGAAAAGAAAAAATGATATATTGATGAAAATGCCATTTTTTCTTCTTCTTTCTAGCATGATTTTGTACTAACAAAGGTGGATCACATCCACCGCCTTTACTACTAAAGTGATAGTGTTTTTAGAAGTGGTTGTAGGTTGTAAGTATTTGAATACCATAGATGTTGAGATTATCATGCGCTCTAAGGTGAGCTCTCTACGATGAGCACTCTATGATAAAGGAAGTGATTATTCCTTTAGTGGTGTCGAGAGGTAAGCTTGTAAGAATAGACTTTGGGGTAAGATTACCAAAGAGAGGTTCTAGGAAGGATGACTCAATCCTCCCTGACAATAGCACCAAATTGTAATCACAAGATTTGTACTTGTGCAAATCCCCCACAAGATACCGATCTTGTGTAACAATTGGAGGAATGTACCACTTTCACCTAAGAAAATACTTCCATATTTTTAGTGAAGGAGAGAGGTAAAATACAAGGGAGGCTTCCCTAGTTACTTCTAGGGATCAAATATCAAGATTAGTTAAGCCTACAATCCCCTATCTTGGTCACTTATATGGTCAAGCTAGGTCTAGGAAAAGGTGAAGGGACAAATTGGTTTGAACGATGTAATTGGGAAACCTGTACGAGACAATAAACTCTTAAATGCATAAAATAATCAATTAACTAGTTACATAACATATTAGTCACCTATAAACATTAGATGATAAGTGAAACCTATTGCTATTCCAAATTTGCAGCAATCAACTAGTTTATATTAGTAATGAAAGATTTATAACAACAATAAGAAATACAACCTAGAAAATTAACAATTTACTCTATAAGTTTAGTTTGCAACAAGAGAAACAATATCCAATAGCTAAATTTTTTTTTTGAGCAAGTATTTCCACAATATTAATTAAATTTGTAGCAGAAATCTGTAGCCCTAATGGTTGTAGCATACAATTTATGATAGCATCAAGTAAACCAATGATTATACAAATCCTTAAAATACAATTAGCTTGCAGACGATGTCATAAATTCAATTTAAGAGAGTGTTTTAAGAGAGAGTGTTTAAATTTAACTAGGGTTTCAACCATCACTTGCAATCAACTAGATTAATGCCATTTCTCTTTCTTGGGTAATGGAGTCAACCAACACACCATGAAAATTGCTAGGTGCAAGAAGTGTGAAGATAAAGCTAGGGCATATAGCCTCATAAACCCTAGCTTCAACTTCTTAAAAAAAACCCTATGGAATATAGCCTCATAAACCCTAGGTTCCGTTTTTCCTCTAACCTCTAGTATCAAGATTAAAATAAACTAGGTCAAGCCCTAGAGGGATAAATCCTCTTAATCCCTAGGCCTTAAACTGGCCAAGAAAGAGCCCTACGATATAAATCCTCTTAATCCCTAGGATGATGTCTTAATGCTTCAAAAATTAATGATAATGGAATGTAAGGAGGGTGATAAAGCCTCTTAATCCCTCCTTTGGTTTCAATCATACAAGGTACATGCAACAACCTCTAAAAGATAATTTACCAAAATATACCACACACAAACAAGAAACTTGAAAAAAGAAGAATTAGTAGGCCAAGCACATGCATGAGGAAACCCTAATTCACCATCCAATCATCAACACGAGACAAAGAATCCAATAAAACCTTCCTCCAAGTGGTGCACACTAGATTCCAAGAGACAAAAGAGACAGAGAGAAATTTTCTAGAGTGATCTCTCACAAATGTGAGAAGTTGCGTGGATGAAAATATGAAATGATTGCTTCCTCTATTTATATGAGGTAATGAAGCACTAGTTGTCCACATAATTTGAGTAAAACATCAACAATCCATGCTAAAAGTGGGGCCTACCCCTCAAAATAGCCTCTACAATAATAAATCGTACAAATAAATCATGATAATGTCGCACGTGTGGTGATGTCAAGCCTCCCAAGGGTGAAGGAGGGCCTCCCAAGGCCATGTGTCATCATCCAAGGTGTAAACAAGGTGGATAAATTCCATGTCACATCAAATCATGATGTGGTGTCCATGTGGCATAAAAACCCCATCATCTCCATCAAACCATATCTCATGACGTCATAATCAAAATCCCAACACCCAGGGTGTAGAAGGAAGCATCCAAGGTGGAGAGATGATGCATCTCATCTCTACATGCCATTCAATCCAAACCAAGTGAAACATCCTCCATCAAGTGGTTGAGTAAGGTCTGGGCACACTATCCAAAGTATGGGCTTTCTTCCCATAAGTGTGCCATCATGACCATATCTATGAAATCCAATCCCATCTATCCATCATCCAAGGTTTAGAAGGTGTGAGATCTTGTATCTTAGTGTGTCAAGCCATTGAATGACTCATCGCTCTGCATCACATGAGCCATATCCCGTAAACAAATGCACAATGTCCTGAATGAAAGCAGGGGATGTACTTCAAATAACCATGTCAGGTGCATCAAAATCCAAACAAAGTATGGAATCAAGTAAAACCAATGTTCACAAGGTATAAAACCCCTTAGATCATACAAAGTAAGTTGTTACTTAAGATATAATTTACATAAACAATTCACATCAAGTGTCCCATTGAAATTTCACATTACCTCAAGTCTTTATGTAAGTTGGAAAGTTTGAATATGGGAGGACCATTATCAGACCCTATTAGGTGTGCCAACCAAAACATGAAATAAAGACCCTAGAAGAGGGATATGTTCTGGGGAAATCAGGAAATAAAAGAACCCTTCAAGAGTAAGTGTGAAAGTGAAATGTGTCGGGTTTACTTCATGTCTTATGGATTCATTTGTTCCATTTCTATGAACACCTTTGTGGAGGGTGCGCTTACTCTTGAGTTACCACTTTCTAGGCACTATGTTTTTCCAACCCCTTAATATTCCATTTTATTGTCCTTTTATGTATTTGCAAGTCCCCTCTATAAGGTTTCAAGCTTTAGCATTCATTAATTTGGTATTGGGGTGAACGAGGAAAGGGTAGAGCTCAAGTATGGATTGTATTTTGAGAGTCCTGGCTATTATCTCTTTCTTTCTTTAGCATCATTATTTCTTCATTATTTTTTACTAGCAGCTGCAACAAACCTATGGGAATTTATCCCCTCTTCTCATGACATAATGAACCATGAATGATTACCAAATTTTAGTACACTGCGACAAGCTATAGGATGGTAAGTGTTAAGTATGGCGGGGGAAAGAAAACGTTTCCCTTGTGAGGGACCCCCATTAGTACCCCTTTTTATTGGGGTGACAACACAAGACTAGGGTTCAAATGTTGGCCACCAAGGTGAAACAAGGAAACAAACATAACTTCTTGAGCTTATGATCCATTCTCCAACTTCAACCAATGATCCTCATTCACATTTGTAGTATATTAAGCACAACACTCTGTATGAAAAAAGGACTAATGTACCTCATGATGACACTAGCTTGCCATCTCCCAAAGACTGTGTTGATCGGATGTGATGAGATTTACTTGATCAAAAGGGAAAGAGGCATCTGAGGGTGGCCGGTGGACTACCATGGGTGGACATGCTGATCATCATCATCATTGGGATCATGTATTCATTGTGGGCCATGAGACATGATCTCCTCTAGCTACCTCTAGGCATGGGGGGGGGCGGGGTAACATTACTCATTAACCAAATCTGAAATGACCAAAGTCAACATGGTGAAAGATGAATTTGTAGACCTTGGGAGACAGATAAAGGAGTTTTATATGAGAGTATAAGATGGGAAAGTTAGGATCCTTCACCCACTGATTATTGTTTCTCATTGGTTGCATAGAGACAAGTTTTATTCCTCCAAGGTATTCATAGAAATCATTCAACATATTGGATTTTTTTTGCATACACTAAAGAGAATTATAAGGGAAGAATGTCCCTGATGCATTGTTGAGTAGAGAAAGGGAAGCATGTTGTCATGTACCCACATTCATAAAGACAACCATCATGATGATTTTGGCTTTCCATCTAGGATGTCATGAGAAATGTCAACATTCAAGTGAAGAACAATGTTCACATGCAAAAATCCTAAAATAACCGTCATGTTGAAATTTGTCAAATGTATGAAATTGAACATTCTGATCACTTTGGTATGTTTCTATATTCTCTCTAAGTTTCCATAGTATTTCCTTCTCGAACAATCATGCATTCCATCGAGGTGAAAATTGCTTCACAAATTAGATCAATAGGAGTATTCCTCACTTGAAAAAACATTTGCTTGAAGTAATCAAATATAAATCTGGGTCTATTTGACATCACAATGAAATGTGCATCATTCCCCATAGATGCACCTTATAGGAAATTTATAGGACGTTTCAAAACTTCCTACACAGTTTATAAGATGTTTCAAAACTTCATACACAATTTATATCCAAAACGCTTTACAACAATCATGAGAATTGTCAGCATTCAAGAGAACAATGCTCACATGCAAAAGGGCTAAAATAGCAGTCATGTTGAAATTTGTCAAATGTATGAACTTGAACATTCTGATCACTCTGGTACGTTTCTATATTCTCACTAATTTTCCATAATATTTCCTTCTGGAGCAATCATCACTTCACAATCATGCATTCCATTGAAGTGATGATTGCTTCACAAATTAGATCAATAAGAGGATTGGTCACTTGAGAAAACATATGCTTGAAGTACTCAAATATAAATCTAGGTCTATTTGACATCACAAAGAAAGGTGCATCATTACCCATAGATGCACCTTATAGGACATTTCAAAACTTCCTACACACTTTATAGGATGTTTCAAAACTTCTTACAAAGTTTAGATCCAATTTTTTTTACAACAGTAATGAGAATTGTCAACATTCAAGTGAAGAACAATGCTCACATGCAAAAGGAATAAAAAATAAATCATGTTGAAAATTTTCAAATGTATGAACTTGAACATTCAGATCACTCTGTTATGTTTCCATAATATTTCCTTCCAAAACAAACATGCATTCCATTGAGGTGACAATTGCTTCAAAAATTAGATCAATAAGAGGATTGGTCACTTGAGCAAACATCTGCTTGAAGTGATAAAATATAAATTAGGTATATTTGACATCACAATGAAAGTTGCATAGATCCCCATATATGCACCTTATAGGATGTTTATTGGACATTTCAAAAATTCCTACACAATTTATATCTATAAAGTTTTACAACATTCATGAGAATTATCAACATTCAAGTGAAGAACAAAACATTATTCAC
Organism: Picea engelmannii; assembly: GCA_009831015.1. Taxonomy (NCBI): domain Eukaryota; kingdom Viridiplantae; phylum Streptophyta; class Pinopsida; order Pinales; family Pinaceae; genus Picea; species Picea engelmannii. The sequence goes on along the minus strand of ML803808.1, from coordinate 184,686 downwards.
ATGTAGAAGGCCTAAAATAACAATCATGTTGAAAATTTTCAAATGTATGAACTTAAAAATTCTAAGCACTCTGGTAAGTTTCTGTAATATTTTCTTCTGGAACAATCATGCATTCTATTGAGGTGACAATTGCTTCACAAATTAGATCAATAGGAGGATTGGTCGCTTGATCAAACATTTGTGTGAAGTACTCAAATATAAATCTAGGTCTATTTGACATCACAATGAAAGGTGCAACATTCCCCATAAATGCACCTTATATGATGTTTATGGGACATTTCCAAACTTCCTACACAATTTATATTACATTTAAAAAATTCTCGCATAGTTTATATCTATAAAGTTTTACAATAGTCATGAGATTTGTCAACATTCAAGTGAAGAACAATGCTCACATGCAGAAGGCCTAAATTAATAGTCATGTTGAAATTTGTCAAATATATGAGCTCGAACATTCTGAGCACTCTAGTATATTTCTATATTCTCATTAACTTTCCATAATATTTCCTTCTGAAACAATCATGCATTCCACTGAGGTGACAATTACTTCAAAAATTAGATAAAAAGGAGGATTGGTCACTTATGCTTGAAGTACTAAAATATAAATCTAGGTCTATTTTACATCACAATGAAAGGTGCATCATTCCCCATAGAACCAAGATAGTCTATTCCATATTTTACCATAGGAAGCAACAACATTTCCAAAGCCTTAGCTATATATCCATAAGCCTTAAACATTGATATCAAGCCATGTATTCCCATGTTTTCCACTGTATCATCAGAACCATCCACTTGTAAATCAATACAATCAATAATCTATGAAAATTACATATCCCACAGCCAAGGTGCCCAAGTTATATTAATAGTTCATAAATTACTTTCATTGATCTATTACTTGGTTCAAGTGCTCTTTCTACTTCTAGAACATAATAGACGATCAGACCAAGATTAAGCATCCCTCCAGGCAAATATCCTCAAGTGGAATGTACACAACACCCACTTCACTTTCCATGATAACTCACCCACTATAGGTTACGATGAAATTGAAAAGACCATCCATTACAACCCAATGTTTCTCCAAGATAGTAACCATCAATAGTTGCAATGTTTCAATATAATAACAAGATTTATAGGGCTATATATGGAAGAGAAAGGCACATTCTTGATAAAAATGATTAAGGTGAGTACAATTCATCTTTCCATTTATTTTTTCAAGATATACACTTTAAACAAGTATCTATCATTTGCATGAAAAATAAGTCTCTGGCTTGTGCAATGCTTATCTATAAAGGTCGAGAATATATGTTGTTGGTGTGGAAATGAAATGAGTGCAAAACAATTTCAAGTATGTTTCCATATAGAAGAAAATACACAACATAAACATATATTCCATAGAGACAGAAACATGTACATGTTACAAGCCCATCCCATGGCTCCATCAAATATGATAAATATCCATATAAATATCAATGACTAGAGTCCATGTTTTTGTCATTGACAATGTCGGTGCGACCATTGCCGTACATTTTACTTATGAGTAGATTGGGTCCAAAGAGGAAACTCATAAATACTTGCATAGAATGGAAATTGGACATATATACATAGTCTTTGTTTTAAGAAAACATTTTAAACAACATAGATCTATGCAACAGTGCCCCCTACCTCTTGTGTTTCACCAAATCTTATATTTGGTCCAACTATGAAAAAGTTGGAAACTCATTGTGTTATTAGCAGGGGAGAGTTCTAAGCAACCATTGATATAACATGTATTTCTACAAATGTTTAACTTCACTATTCCCCATGAAACAAAACTAGCTCAATTTTTATTTTTTTTAATTCCTTTATGTTAATAACTACTTGTAAGTATGTAGAAACAATGAATTCTTAAAAAAAACAATATTGTGATTACATGGCTAGAAAAATCACACAATTTCATGTACTATGCTCAATCACCCACACAAAATATGCATACATTGCATATAATTCTCATTCAGTCAATTGATTATTAACTTACAATAATGCATATTCATAGGAAGAAAATCAATCTAGTGGGAATGCTTAGGCATACCCACAATAAAAACAATAAAATGAGCATTCATTCACATGTTCTAGGCATCACCAACTTATCATCCAAAACCCATAACAATAATGGTTTTCACATGAGAATCCATACATTCTCACAATTTGAGATAAATCCCAATAACTCGCTCATTTCACATAAGATTTTGCTACGAATTGTTTTCACATATGTAAATAATTTCCATCCAAATTAATCTTATAACAATTTTCCATAGAGGTGAGACAAATCACAATAGAGTATTTCACAATCTCAAACTTATGATCCCATATAGAAGGCCTAAAACAACGATATGATTTTTCAAAAGTAGCTTTCCATCATGGTCATGGAAAGCCAAGAGAAACTAAATTAGAGTGAATGGGCACAAAATGACCACACCAACTAGAGTATATAAAAAAATCAAAAGATTATGAACATATTAATGACATTATTTTTTGAAAACTTCCATAGGTAGACCCAATAGAGTTGTTTCATTATTGATGTAGGTTGGAACCCTTTATTAAACCTTCATACTATTTAAAATTAAACATTTCCAATTCTACCATGAAAAATGTCCATAGGTTTCAAAAGATCATCCATAGTTTGAAAATATTGTTTCATTTGAGAATTTATAATGTTGGCATGTAATTCAACTTCAATAAATACATGTACAGGTACATTCAATTGCTCATAACCAAAATTTTCAACCTTAGAATAGAGGTCATAAGTCCAATTTTTTTTTTTTTTTTGAATTCTTTCATACATATCCTTACATAAGATAGACAAACAATTGAATTTTCAATAAATTTTAGTAATTTGTAATTTATATGTGTTTGCAAGGCATGCACTATCTCATGCCAAGACCAAGTATATCAAAGCATGTGCACAAACATAGTAATAGGACATACACCTACATAAAATACTATGTTAACTACTAACCCAACTATAATCAAGAAATCTTGGGCATTGATATGAAAGAACCAACAAACACTTCAACTCATGGAGCAAAACATGAAAACTGAAATAGATAAAGGCATTTTAAGAGGCATAGAGCCTACATGAAATTATTTGCAATTGTACAAGAGTAAAATATCTCTTATACCAGAAATAATTAAAACCTTCTAGAGAAAGGATGAAGAACATATCTATTTTGAAGAATGAATACCAAGAAACTAAATGTGACATAACATTTTCCCACCCAACCGTAGGTAGTCCTTTGTGGACACCACCCCCTAGCCAGGCTATGATACCACCGGGATGAAAAAGTGTAATGCAGGATTCTGAGGGCATTCTCTCCATCTCAAGAGAAAAACATATTACTAATCAATTATCACACTGCCATGTTTTTGTAGTTAAACAACTATTTGGTACCCACAATACCAAATATTCATTATGGACTTACACTCATTTCCATATCCAAGGCCATTCTACTTGCAATATAATATTTTCATTCAACCAAACAAACTATGAGTATCCATGCATATAATTCTTTCATTGCAATATTTACAACAACCCACGAAATTATCTTAGAATTGTAACACACAAACAATTCAGTCACTAATTTCATTTGTTAATCATATTAAATGAAACAAAAATATCATTCATTATATATGCATCACTAGCACATTAAGCATTACATAATGAAATCAAATCTTTATGCCATTGAACCAATGTGTCAATACTCATGGTTACATAATCACTTTCTTCATTGGATACATATTTTAGAATTTATTATTAGTTTGTTTTCTTTTCTTTTGAGGGTTGAGAGATTCTTACCACTCCTTTCACTATTAAACAAGCCCTTAGAAGTACTATGAGGTCTTTCCTTTCACCGTTCCACAGTCCCTCAAGAACCCTTCCATGGCATATAGTTATACAAATGGATTTTCCATACAAACATGTATCCACTCAATGCACCAAGCATATGTCCAAACATTCATAAATCTAGGACCATTATTTGTATGATTTCATAGATTATTTATGAACATTCAACCAATGCATCCTCACAAATGTTGCAATCATAGTTCCAGATAATCGTCATCCTGCATATGGTGTGATATGTTGGCACTATAAAACTAACATTTTGAGTTGTTGGTCTAGTGCCACTTTCCTCTTTTCACCTTATGCATTACATATATACCTCAAAATTCCCTACTAAGCTATTTAACAAAGATGGATTTAACATTGACAATCCCATCTTATTGATCTCTACTCCATAGTATACAAATCATTATGGATTATATTCAAGGACTAATTAAGTTTATAGTTTAGGTGGAGGGATTATGATAGAGCATGTTACCTTTTGCTAATACAACTAGTCATGCATAATTTGCTTGTCACCCATACAAAAATAATTCATCATCTCTATCAATAATATGGTTAAACAAAAATACAAATACCAAAACATAAACACAAGTAACCATATTTTCTATCCTAGAGACCACCCATCTCACATCTCCAGGCGACACATTACATTTCACAGGTAAAGTTTTATGATCTTGGAGTTGAATAGAGATTACTTCCAAAGGGATCCATCCTTTAGGCCTATCCTTCAATTCAATCCGATGAATTTATTTCCAATAAACAAACATTTCTTGTGCTCTAATAAGAGCACTCATCTAGCGGGCCTTGAAACCGTGTAAGCAAAATATCAACTTTCTCACATGAACCCAAAATGCTCTCAATACTACTTGATTATGTGTAGATGCCTTGATATGATGTGGGTTATGTGGATGCCCTACTAGAGAGATATTCCATGTTATATGAATTATGATTTATTTGTGAATGCCTTGTTATGATGTGGGTTAAGTGGATGCCCTATTAGAGATATATTTCACTATGATTATGTGTATATGCCTTGTTATGATATGAGTTATGTGGATGCCCCGTTAGAGAGATATTTCATATTATATGATTGATGTTGTCTACATGCATTGAATACCTTGTCATTGATATGTTTCACATTGTGGTGAGATTAATTATGACGACGACACTACATATACATTGGTATTTTGGATGGACTAACTTGTTACAAGTTGAGACACAAATGGATGAAACTTAAGGGAAGGGTTGTTGGTCTCAATGAGGATAACCATCTTATTCTAGTTCTTAGGAATATTGGAAAATGGGAAACAAATTGTGAAAATGACCTCCAAAGTTAACATGGGTAAATGGGTAGAAAGGGAAAGGGTTGCATTTCACTTTTACCTTGTTTTAGACACTTGTAATTTCACCCTCAAGCCCAAATTATCCCTTTCATGGAAAAGGGGAAGGCCAAAATACAATTGTAATTTCACCCTCAAGCCCAAATTTTCCCTTGCATGGAAAAGGGGAACGCCAAGATACAAATATGGGGGAAAAGTTACATTAGGATGGATTATAAAAGAAGTGGCTTGCCCATTGTTGGGGCTGACCTACTCATGAGGAAATGCTTTGTGAAGCTAAGTATGATTGAAGCACTTGTGTATGTGGATGATGGGTTGAACATAATCTATGTCTATACCAACTAGTTCTATGTGGATTAAGGGACTGGGAGTGCACCTGCAATATGAATAGGTACTAAAGATCAGTATTCCTGGCTCCTTGTACTATTTTATTTTGGGCCCAAATTGTAGGACTCCACTGATGTGTGATTGCGATCACCAGCTGAAGGTGGTAGTAAGATCCTTCTATACCGGGACACCATTGCTATGTGGTTATAATCACCAGTTGAAGGTGGTAGGAATATCCTTACTTGAAGGGGGGAGCCACTTCCATGTGGTTGTGATCACTAGCCAAATGTGGTAATAACACCCCTACACACCATAATATTGTGGAATTTGGATGTGTTGCAAGTCTAGGATCCTTTCCACCATAGCTAGGATAAACTATTGCAAGCCTAAATTAATTTCTCTTGATGACCTATGGGTTGGATTTATTAGAGTTGTTGTGAACTGGGATTCCCTTTACCTCATTAAGATTGAGCCCTGCTCAGGGGGGAATACCTGTGAAGGTGGTTGCATTAGTTTGGTGGAAAGTAAACCCTTGGTTCATTCCCCCCCTATTTATTGAAGACTAGTTCGTGGGATATTTACATGTTATGCTTTATGGGAGTTGTTGAAGACTAGTTCATGGGATCTATCTGTACTATGCTCTACATGAGTTGGAGTGCAACTGGATCAACCTTGGACTCCTACAAGCTACAAGTTATAAATTACTTTGAATTGAGTATTTAACTGTGCATTTGCATTTGAATTTGAGTATTATTAGTTATTGAATATTTAATTGTGCCTTTCTAGTTAATTGCATGCTCTTTAATTAATTTAAATCTTGCATACTAGACATATATTAGTCTTAAGTGAAGAAATTAAGGTAACACCCTGATGGGATGTTACAGAGCGGTATAAATGGTAAAAATCATTGATTGAAGAATCTCATTTCATGTTAATAACATGAGGAAGCCTCTTGCATTTGATGCTAAGTATTTTTTCATGTACCACCCACAAAAAAATTAGAAAATGGGAATCACTAGTGACAAACTCTTTGAAATTTGTATGGCCCTAATAATCTAGGTTGTTACAAGATACCAATTAGATGCCTTAGGACTTTGAAGACCTGTGTGCCCTGAACTTGCACACATATACACTCCCTTATCCTATAATTTCCTCCAAAAATTTCACCAACATGTTATCATCTTGTAGTATTGGTAAATTTGATATTTGAATTTTCCAGTAATTTTCTATGATCAAGATCTAGTAACTTTGGACTTCCTGTAGTTGCATATTTCATGCCCTTATACAATTGGGATTTACAGAGCTTGACATCCAATGACTTGATAACTTCTTGTCATATATCAAATTTGCTAGAAATGCATTAAAACTAAATGCAAACTATTTATTTTGTCAGATGAAAACAATTACAGTAGAAAATCCTTTTTTTTTGTACTTTGGAATAGAGCCTGGGGAAACCCACCAGGCACTTCCCCTCATTTCAAGGATGGTACCCAGGGTAAACCATATTTTGTAGAAAGTTGAAGCTTTTTCGATAACTTGCTCATTTAAGAGCTCAACATATCACTTGTGGAGTTGAACCTAGGTGGGGGGAAAAAAACCCTAAGCACAAACCACTCGGGATAAACCCAATTGGCAACAATAACAAATCCTTTACAATGATAACTATGGCATTTATAGTGGGAAATCATTTACATTGCTAACTATGGCATTTACACTGCTAACTATGGCATTTACAATGGGAGATATGAGATTATTGTTCCTTCTTTGTACCCTATTTTAGATGAAAAATATATTATACATAGACAACATTATTTCTTGAGCCTATACAAACCCATGGAAGACCGGTTCAATGTCAACAGGCGAGACCCTAGGGTTAGAGTGATTGAATTAAAGAAAACCATATTGCACACAAAAAACTTTATATTTTATTATTCAATCAAGCAAATATTTATACATGAAGTTTTCCCTCAACAACATAACAAACTCATGAGGGAATCTCTCAACCACACACATATAAATAAGATCTGATAGTTGGAGAAGATCTTCCACAAACAACCAGATCTAACAAACCAAAACCAATCTCTAATGTAAGCATTAATTATAACACCCTCATTTAATGCTTACATCACTAAGAACAATAATGAAATCAAATAAACACATTTTACAAAAATGTTTTCTGAACTTTCATCCTTGTTTGGTCTGATCTTCATTAACGCCTCTATCCACTTCTAAAATCTTGTAGACTACACTCTTTTTCTCCCATTCATTCGAGCTGGAACTTCATCCATTGAAGATACAATTGCTTCTAACCATCGATGATGTATTTGTTATGACGAGAAGCCATTCTATTGACATACTTCCATCTGTTGAAATATATGGTCTATCGTTGTATTTGCCAATTATATAGGAAAGAAATCTATTCTATATTAATTCCATTTTTTGAAGTACATGGTTTGCCATTGTATTCGCCACTTTCCTAGGAAAGTAGTATAGATACAGAATGTATCCATAAATCAATCTTACAAAGTGACCTTTTTCACACATGCTTACAAACACACAGGGATCACAACTATAACCAATAACTGTTGTTCTTGGGTCACTACATACTCCAAGAACCACAAGCTGTAAGAGACTGTAGGCATAATCAAACCAATGACGTGTTCTTGTGGCGCCACATACACCAAGAACCACCAACTTAAATTATGTTACTATGTTCTATGAACGGTCTTTCATCATATAATTTTACAAACTCTCAAACACAAAATCTCCTAAATCTTTCATAATATTTTCAATAATTAACTAATATAAAATCTATCTATAGCAACAGATCACAACTATAACCAATAGCCACTGTTCTTGGGTCACTCCATCCTCCAAGAACCACAAGTTGTAACATACTGTAGGCATAATCAAACTAGTGACCTGTTCTTGTGGCACCACATACATCAAGAACGACCAACTTAACTTATGTTACTATGTTCTATGAACGGTCTTTCATCATATCATTTTACAAACTCTCAAACACAAAAGCTCCCAAATCTTTCACAATATTTTCAACAATTAACTAATATAAAATCTATCTATAATGCCAGATCACAACTATAACCAGTAACCATTGTTCTTGGGTCACTCCATCCTCCAAGAACCACAAGTTGTAACATACTGTAGGCATAATCAAACTAGTGACCTGTTCTTGTGGCACCACATACATCAAGAATCACCAACTTAACTTATGTTACTATGTTCTATGAACGGTCTTTCATCATATCATTTTACAAACTCTCAAACACAAAAGCTCCCAAATATTTCACAATATTTTCAATAATTAACTAATATAAAATCTATCTATAGTGCCACAAAGTCTGTAAGAGATGATGTAAAACCCTGCACATAATAAACCTATATATATATATATATATATATATATATATATATATATGCCTCAACAAGAGAGTGGCATCTCTTCAAACTAGTTTCACTAGAATTTGACAATGACATTGATAAACGTGTTACTATTCAATCGAGCAGATGAACAGGTTGTACATTAGTTCTTCAATCATAAATCTACTATTTTTACCTGTGTCTTATGTGCTCCCAACAGATGTCGTTCTCCTCTATATGAACAAGAAAACAAAGATTCAATGAAATGACGCCTCATGCAAATCAATGGAAGACACTATCCATCCTTTACGGGAAGATCTAAAGAATGAAGAATTGAAAACTCCTTCTTGTAGCTCACAACCCCCTCTCCAATGAATGAATCCTACATAATTTGCAACAATTTTATTGTACAACACTAACAATCTTTCACGCAGGAAATAAAAACAATAAATAGCGAATAATCTCCTTCACACTTTCGGGACAACAAACTGAAACATAAATAGAAACACAAAACAACTATTCTACTCTACAACAAATTAATCTCATATATTTATGGGCCCTCCCATGAGGGAATTATCAGAGAGCAACTAGATTTGATACCAAATTAGCAAACCATATTCCACACAGAAAACTCTATATTTTATTATTCAATCAAGCAAATATTTATACATGAAGTTTTCCCTCAACAACATAGCAAAGTGATGAGGAAATCTCTCAACCACACACATAAATAGGATATGATAGTTGGAAAAGATCTTCCACAACCAACAATATCTAACAAACTCAAATCAATCTCTAATGTAAGCATTAATTCTAACATATTGCTTAGAAAAAAATTGTTAAATTTTTGAATATGATCATGAGGTTGACTCAAACACCTTGAAAGCACTACTAAAAATCTCTAATCAATAATCAACCAGGTATCAAATAAAATCAGCTAAGAAAGTTTAGGATGAAGATTGAATACCTTAAGATTGAATCCAATTTATATACATAAATCTTGAACGATATCATTACAAACTTTACTAATTATGAAAACCTACAAGCTCTTAATGTGATCAATGATAGATGAAGTGTCTACTCAAAAAGTTGGACATTTTGAAACTCTTTATAAAGTTTATATACAAAAAAAGTTAAGCAAGATCATTACGAACTTTACTAATTATGAAAACCTACAAGCTCTTAATGTGACCAATGATAGATGAAGTGTCTACTCAAAAAGTTAATTTTGAAACTCTTTACAAAGTTTATATACAGAAAATCTTAAGCAAGATCATTACGAACTTTACTAATTGTGAAAACCTTCAAACTTTTAATGTGATCAATGATAGATGAAGTGTCTACTAAAAAAGTTGGACATTTTAAAGCTCTTTACACAGTTTCTATACAAAAAAATATTAAACAATGTCATTAATAACTTTACTAAGTGTGAAAACCTACAAACTCTGAATATGATCGTTCTTAATTAAATAACATTGTGTTATACAAACTCTGAATGTGATCATTGTTAATTAAATAATTTATGTGTGTTGGATTTGGAAGCGAGCAATATCCAGCCTGTTATGCAACATTGAATGATGCCGCAGTTGGATCAAAAACCGTTGGATCTTAATGTTGAAAGATCGGACTGCCTATGATCCAACTGATGCAGCGTTCAATGCTGTATATTGGCCGCAGGATTTGGATGTTGCCCTTAATAATTAAAAGTAGGCATTTCTCAAAAGCAACGAACAGGGTGGGACAACTCTGTCGTTGTATACTGATTTGAAGGACAGAGAGATCGGCAGGATTTTTAGTTTGTTGGATGTTGCCCTTGATAATTGCAAGTAGGCATTTCTCAAAAGCAACGCACAGCGTGGGACAACCCTGTCGTTGTATACTGATTTGAAGGACAGAGATCGGGAGGATTTTTATTTTGTATGAGCATAATTTGAGAAAGGAAACACAAACAAAGAACGTAGATGATGACCTAGGGCATATACGGAACCGTATTATACTTGGAGGGATGATAGCAAAATGATGTGGAATGAAGCTCCACATATATTAAATAAAAGAAGTGACCGTGGAAAAATGACGATGTCATTTACTGTTAGCCAACAAGTAGACGTACATTGCATTGATGCACAATCATGCCGCTTGTGGGAAATAATCACAAATGAAAAACGGTAGAATTTCAAACATATTGTTTACAGGGAAGCTGGAAAACAGTGCAAAAAGAGAGGTACAATCAAAGAATAGCATGAACAAATAAAATACAGAAGTTTCGGTGCGCAGAACAACTTCAAAAGCATCCACTGCAATGATAGATATAGAAAACAGTGAAAATGACGAGAGCTGGTACAGGGTTGTCAGGAACGCTGAAGAAGGAAGGGTCCAAGAGCCATTGGGCTCATTTAAGCTTATATAATTCTAGACTATATATATGCAGCATACTATGAACATGTGAACATAGTAATCATGAAGCCAGTGACACGGATTGCTAGAGGGATTTGAAGCTGAAACCATTCACCCGGTTATAGAATTTTTAGAGGCCAACAATTATGGAATAAAAAGGCCATAGCAGAACAAATTCAGAAGAATCCATAGCAGAAGAATAAAAAGGCCACAGTAGAACAAATTCAGAAGAATAAAAAGGCCATAGCCAAAAGTCCCGGACACGAACCACCAATTCAATACAAAGAAGCAGAAGAAGGCCCTTTACAAATCGACAATGAGGCAACGATGTCGAAGAAGTATACACAAGGGACGGGTTAAAGATATGGCACGAGAACTCAGCTAGAAAACCCTTGCCTTGTCGCATGTCAATCTTCTATTCTGTCCACCTCCATAGTAGCAGGGTACTAGCAAAGTCAAATAAGACAAACATGAAAATATTAGAATTTTTTTTTGAATTTAATGAAATGGAAAAAAATAATAAAGTTGAAAAAAAAGCCATGAATGAGAAAGGAAAGTTCACTTTGTTTGCCCTTCCTATTACCTCATCATTCCTTATTTCTCTCATCAATTTTACTCTCAAAGGGTCTTTGAGGTTAAGGAGAGAAAGATAAATAACATTGTAACTAGAGATAGCTGAATGAAACACTAAGCCCATTGAAAGCTGGGTTTCCTATTTTGGGTTTCATGGTAAATATTTGTTTTATGGTGTGTTTAAATGGTTCTATGAATTCTTGGACATTTCTATGTGTGTTTGTGCGAGCAATCTATATGAATTCACTCTCTTGGGCATATTTTGTTGTTTGTTTGAGATTATGTATAGATTTATATGAATTTTAATAATGCTTGTACTTGAATCTTGAATGGAAAGGAAGAGCAATCTATTGTATTTCTGCTAGCATCACTCAAAAATCATTTTCTTATTCATCTTTTGTGAAAGCCAACAACTCTGTCCCGATGTCCATTCATTTAATGGAGCCCTGAGATCAATGGTTGCAATTTTGAAGATGTTCCAAATAAGTGGAGTTGCTAAATTGATATTATAAGAAATGTTGGAGGCTTTCTCTCTTCCATAGCTGCTCACTCACCCACAGGCCGTGTTTCCTTACTAGTTGCATTTTCCACTCACACATAGGGTCGCTTTCTCATCCTCAAGCTTACTTTTCTTGATGGTTGTGTTATTTCGCACCCATGGGTTGTACATTATTGTACGAGTGGTGCAATGTTGTAGAAGGTCGTTTCTCATCCGTTGTCATGTAGAATGCCACGTAAGACTCAATAGCCTTGTGTTATCTCAACCCATAATGCGGTCCTCATGTTAATGACGATGGGCCTTTCATATACCACCGCCCATGTCCTCACGTTAATGACGATGGTCCTCATTCAAAAGTCGTACCATCGCCCAAGTAAGCACTTGAAATGCCAAGTTTCAGAGTGTGCTAAAAAATAGGCAGAGCAACCAAGGAACAACGACCGAGCAACCAATAGGTACAACGCCCGAGCAAGAATAGAAATGAAAGGTCGTCTTCATCAATAGGAACAACGCTCGAGCAGGAGGTGTGGTGGGCCGTCCTGGTTGGGAGTGGAACTATGAGTGCGCCCGTGGAGGTGAGGTGGGCCACATAAGCTACAACTGCAAGAGGTTTAGTTGGGCTCCCGAATTGTCAGTCATTTGTTTCCAATAGACAGGCAGGTATTGTCCCCTGTTTCTTATTCTGTGTTTCTTTTTTCTTGTCCCCTATGGCAATGACAATACATTCAACACACATAAAAAATGGACAAGAGGTACCCGTCTTGGGTGAAACACACCATTTAGGTCAAGTGAAAATTGCATCTTCAAGCAAAGCAGGGAAGTGGGTTTGGGTCAATGCCAAACAATTTCGAGGTATTTTAAAACGTAGAGTTGTTCATCTAAAATGGGAACAGACAAGGAAAAAATTGGCACTCCGTAATAAACTCTCAAACAAGCCTCTTTTGTAAAGGTGTAACATCAACATGACTAAAGACAACAATGCTTATGCGTTGTACAATCCCACATCCATACATCTCACTTGGTCACCTGACCTGTATGTGCAAGAGTTACTAAATGCCAAGAGGAGATTGGAGGTTTTGGAAGTCAAAGGGCATGAGAGAGACCTTCAAATCCAACTATTGATAGTAGAAAATTGGGACTTAGCAGAAAACAATAAAGTTTTAATAGATCAAGTGACACTGTTGTAAGAAGTCCTTTTGGAAGCAAAGGTTGAATGGAAAGGCTTGAAGGATGCTGTGAAAATCAGAGATGATTCTTGATCCGTTGGATCTTTTAATGACTATGGTTGAGTTTTAATTTTGCATGCGTTAATTAACCATTTGAGAAAACTTAATGAAAGAATGAGGAAAGAAGAGGAATTATGACAGCCATATACACATGTGCACATCTGAAATGAAATAATAAACAACAAACCATAACACGCAAATTGATAACGGAGTTTGGCACAACTTTGCCTACGTCTCCGAGCCTTTTGTCTCTGTGAGGGAGGCTTCTTTATTTATGTTCAAAAGCTCAAAAGTACAACACAACAGTGCCAATTGGCTACAAGACTGATCTTGTCATGTTCGTCCATATCTCAAGAACCCTGCAAAGAAAATGACACGCAAAACGGATGTCCGAAGCTCCCATAAATGGCCCGACAACATCAACTCCTCAAAAGCTTCCCTACATAAAAATGGCTTTAGCTTGGCTTCCCTTCAGCATAATTCTGCTCTGACTGACCCTTCATGGCCTCAAACAAGCCTGGTTTTTATAGATCTGAAGTTGGTTGTTCATCTCCAACTTCCTCTCAAATTTTGGGCTCCAAAAATGCCCAATATCTCCCAAAAATTGAGAAAATCAACTAATATCAGGCATATAATCTTTAAAAAAATCAAAAACTATACAACAAAATCCACTTTTTGAATGAATTTGAACATTAGCCCCTGAGGCTTGTCACGTGTCACCTCCTGGAGATGCCACGTCACCTGTACGGACTGTACGATCTGTATAGTCAGCATGCCACGTGGCACTGTACGGACTGTACAGTCATCCCCTTGTTTTTTTTTGCCTATTTGCCTCTTCGGAAAGAACGCGATATCTTGCTCATACGGAGCCCGTTTGATGAAGTAAATATACCGTCGGAATCAGGAAGACGAGACAGACACAATGGCACTAGTTTCGTTGTATTTCGAGCACTTTAATTTTTGAGCATTTTTAAGCCCTGTCAGGCTTTTGGATCCGATTTTGGATCAAACCTCCCCACAAAAAGACCTTTTGGTCCCCAAAAGGTTACTAACCAGTCAACAAGCTCGGGATAGGCCACCCGGATTGTCCGCTGTCTCTGAACTCTGTCCTGTGCACCTGTCTCATCAAGATCAACTATAACACAATCATGACAACTGACAGTATATTGTTAACCATTTGAACCCTGTTACATCTTACTGACGCTACTATCATCCATGTAGAAAAAATTACTAATGACAGTATCAAGAAGACGACTGCAAATGAGCTGATATACTTGAGATATTTGCACGACATGAACTTATCTTGAAGCAACTTATGATTGATTTTCCATTCAATAATCATTTCTTGTTCTTGCTTAAGATCAATTACTTCATTTGAAACAATTATTGGTTTGTTGCTTGCTTGCACTGCCTTCTTTAATTGTTCCATTGTTTTAAGTGTTTTATTTGCTTTAACATGATGAGCATGAACCACATAATCTTGACCTGCTTTAGTGAATTGATATTGATTCTTTGTCCTGTAGAAGATTGCCTTACGATCATATAAATATGGACTACCTAAGACCATTCCACATTCTC
>ML803808.1:121909-167557 GCA_009831015.1 Picea engelmannii | reverse complement strand
TTTCTTTCCATTAGATTTAGAACTTGAACTTGAAGAAGAAGGAGAAGAAGGAGGTGTTGATGGAGGTGAAGGAGGAATATGAGGATGGTCCTCTTCCTCTTCACTTTTTCCCTTTGAAGATTCACCCAAAATTGGTCTCTTTCGTTCCAGGTAATCCTCATACAAAACTTTCACCATCTCCGACATAGCAAGGAATGTTTTTTGGAACTCTTTCTCATCTTGAGAAATCCCTTCTTCCGATGCCATCTTCTCGCTGTGAGAAGCTCTTTTTCTCAATCCAATTAATGGATTCTCTGCAACAAGCTTGCCTTCACCATGCTGTAGCTTTTCCCTGGTTAACATGCAAAAATCAAATCCAAACGTCAACTAGCTCTGATACCACTTGATCCGTTGGATCTTTTAATGACTATGGTTGAGTTTTAATTTTGCATGCGTTAACTAACCATTTGAGAAAACTTAATGAAAGAATGAGGAAAGAAAAGGAATTATGACAACCATATACACATGTGCATATCTAAAATGAAATAATAAACAACAAACCATAACACACAGATTGATAACGGAGTTCGACACAACTTTGCCTACGTCTCCGGGCCTTTTGTCTCTGTGGTGGAGGCTTCTTTATTTCTGTTCAAAAGCTCAAAATTACAATGCAGCAGTGTCAGTTGGCTACAAGAATGATATTTTCATATTCGTCCAGATCTCAAGAACCCTGCAAAGAAAACGACACGCAAAACGGATGTCTGGAGCTCCCAGAAATGGCCTGACAACATCAACTCCTCAAAAGCTTCCCTGCATAAAAATGGCTTTAGCTTGGCTTCCCTTCAGCATAATTTTTCTCTGACTGACCCTCCATGGCCTCAAACAGGCCTGTTTTTTATAGATCTGAAGTTGGTTGTTCATTTCCAACTTCCTCCCAAAATTTGGGCTCCAAAAATGCCCAATATCTCCCCAAAATTGAGAAAATCAACTAATATCAGGCATATAATCTTTAAAAAAATAAAAAACTATACAACAAATTCCACTTTTTGAATGAATTTGGGCATTAGTACCTGAGGCCTGTCACATGTCACCTCCTGGAGCTACCACATCACCTGTACGAATCGTATAGTCAGCATGCCACGTGGCACTGTACGGACTGTACAGTCATCCCCTTGTTTTTTTTTGCCTATTTGCCTCTTCGGACAGAACGTGATATCTTGCTCATACAGATCCCGTTTGATGAAGTAAATATACCACTGGAATGAAGAAGACGAGACGGACGCAATGGCATTGGTTTCGTCGGATTCTGAGCACTTTCATTTTGAGCATTTTTAAGCCCTGTCAGGCTTCTGGATCCGATTCTGGATCAATTCTGCTATGGAAATTAGAGAGAGGATGAACTCTAAAAGACCCAAAGCTGAAGGGAAAAAAAGTGAACATGCATACACCCATGGAGTGAAAGCAAGGGATGAAGAGAAAGGGGATTTTACAAAAAATTCCAAAACTTGGGCACAAATCATTAGCAATTCTTCTCATAAGGAAAAATAAACACACAACCAGGAGGGCGACATGCAAAGTAGAGAAAAAAAGGAAAGACAAGGCATATAAACAAACGTAATTATCAAAGGTGTGAGAGAGTATGGAAAAAATGAGTGTACTCTTGATCTTGCAAGTGAATTTTTGACGGATAAGTTTCTTTGGCAAGGTCGAATTTGCCAAGCATGGAGGGTGGGTAAGCCTAGTGGCGAGAGAGCTAGGCCCATAACAGTCATCATGTCAAGCATATGTGACAAGAAAATTCTCTTAGGGAATAAACAACTCTTGAGAGGCTCTCACTTTTTTCTAGACGAAGATTTAACTATTAGACAACAAGAGGAAATAAGGGAAGAGTTGTCAAAGGTTAGGGAAACAAGGGATGAGGGGAAAAGGGCATGGTTGTTCAAAGGAAAATATGTTATTTCCTTTTTCGGTCCTCATTCTAAAACATGATAGCAAGTTGGTAGCCAAGAAGAGACAACATTTTCATTAGCAGGAAAATATGAAACAAGGCCAATATGGACAAATAGGGGTGAAGACTCAACTTTGAGTCTTGTAGACCAAAACAAATAGCAATCAAATTACTCCCAGGTTTCCTTAAGATTAGTTTGTTGGAATTGCAGAGGTTATCCTTGGAGGTGGGGACTTGGGTTAGGACCTATCACGAAAGATAGAGACATAGTTTGTCTATTGGAAACACATGAGCATGAAGGGTGCAAGAAACCTATGTTTGAAGAGTATGTGAAGATGGCAGTGTGGAACAAAGCATCTAAATATGGTAAAGGATATGGGGGTATCATGGTCTTAGTGAAGAAAAAAAAAGGTCATCTCATTCCGTTAGAAAGAGAAGACTCAAATAAACAATTCATTTGGTTTAAAATATCAGAAAATGGTAACATCATCAGGATTGCAACATGTTATTTTTCCCCACAAGTTTCAAAAACTTACAAAAATACGGGGCTTGACCACAAAGACCCCTTTGTAGCCTTAAAAAACGATATTGTTGTGTACTCTCAACTAAGTGAATTCCTTATAGTGGGTGATTTCAATGCTAGGACAACATGTGAACAAGCTAGTCTTCTTCGTTGTAAGGAAGACTGCAACCCCATTTGGCTTACAGAAGAAAGAAATCATTAGTGGACAAGAGTATCAGAGGACAACAAAAGATGCAACTTTTTTGGGGAACAACTGCTTACTTTATGTGAGTTATTTGACTTAATCATTTGTAATGGGTTGGCTAGATGGGCGAATTCTGGAAATTTCACCTGTAATACCTACAATGGAGCAAGTGTAATAGACTATGCAATTTGCTCACATGGATTGTGTGAGAAAATGAAGGAAGTTTTGATTGGTGAACAACTGTGGGAGTTGAAATATGATCATAAACTGATCTATTTAATTCTAACTTAGGTTGAACAACAACAACATGAGAATAAAAATCAGCACATTCAACAATCTCCTTCAAAGAGAAGAATTATGTTGATTAAAAAAGACTGTAACACCTTCAAGATAGCACTAAATAGGTTGTTTAATAAGGAGATAATTCGGTCCCAGGGCCTTAATAGCCACGAGCTAACAAATTTAATCCAAAGCGCACTTACAAAATGCAAAAGAGCAAAAAATAGGAAATCTGAAACAAACTGCTTTCCGATTAATGTTTGGTTTGATGAGGAATGCGAAACAATAAGGAAAACTTTGAAAGAGTCAAGCCAGAAAGAAATAAACATAAAAGCTTACAAGCAAATTATAAGTAAGAAAAAAGTTGATTTCATGATCTCAAGGAGGGAGGAACTAATCTTCTTGGGGAAAAATAACCCCAAGTTATTTTGGAAGGAACTCCAAACGAAAAAGAAACAAATTGGAAATAATATCACAGCCTATCAATGGTTCGAGTATGCAAAGAAACTTTATGAGAAATATCCTAAGGTGGACCCCCCTCCCTTGGTCCACACTAGTACTAAGCTCTTCACTGTGCAAAGAATTGAAGTGGGTTTCAAAAAGTTGGGTGTTGGAAAAGCAAAAGATTTAGTTGAACTCCAAGCAAAATATCTAAAGTGGGGTTCAAAAAGTTGGGTGTTGGAAAAGCAAAAGATTTAATTGAACTCCAAGCAAAATATCTAAAGTGGGGTTCAAAAAGTTGGGTGTTGGAAAAGCAAAAGATTTAGTTGAACTCCAAGCAAAATATCTAAAGTGGGGTTCAAAAACTCTTGCACCTCACATTATGAAAATTTTCAACAACATCATTTAGCAGGGATTCCCTACAGATTGGACAACGAGCCTAGCAATACCGCTTTTCAAGAGTGGGGATTGTTGGAGTTACTTCACACGCACCTAGGATTTCTTTTTCCTAAGGTTTTCCCTTGTTTATTAGTTATAATTATTCATTATCTAGTCTCTTATAATTTAGGGGAGAATATTCCACGTCGAGAATATTCTCTTTCAGTTGACACTTCAGTTTGAGTAGTTGAGTTGAGTTTAGATGCTGCATTGGTTTTGTCACCATGCAACATTGGGATCATCAACATGCTAATTCGACCTTGCCTTGGTATCATCACCAGAGTGGTGCATTATCCTTGATTCCCTAAGTTAACTCCTCACTACTCTTTGTTCAGTTAGTTAATTGAATATTAGTTGACTAGTTAACTCAACTAGGTGGCAATTCACTCCCGTAACTGTCTGAGAGACTAGACTATGTGACAATTCACTCCCGTAACTGTTGGTGTATGTCCAGATCACTCTAGAACACCAATATGTCACATTGGTTATCCTCCAGTCGAACTCATTGAGTTATACAGAGTATATCATGTGTAAATTATTCATTATTTACAACGATTAATGAGAATTCTTCCATTCTTTCTCTCCTTCTTCTTTCTCCAATTCTCTCTGCAAATGTGTGTATTATTTTTTAGCTAGATCTATTTTGTGTTGGTTCAACACATTTACAAGGATGTCAACAATCCCTCCAACTATAGGACCATAATGATAAACCCCTTGTTTGCAAAGTTATTTAGAATATGCTAGAAAATAGAATCAACAAGTGGGCGGAAGAAGGGGATAAGCGTGCTAAAGGGAAAGCAAGTTTTAGACCTAAACACTCAACAATTGATCACAATATAACTCTAAGGCACATCATTGAAAAAGTGTGGGAGAAAAAAGAGGAAGCCTTTTGTTTCTTTCTTGATTTCAAAAAAGATTTTGACATGGTCCCTAGAGATAAGCTTTGACATAGAATGGAGGAACTTGGGGTTCCTATACATCTTAGAGCAGCCATCCATAGGATATATGAGAAGGTTAAAGTCAAAATAAAAATGTCAGCTAGTATCTTTGAAAGTTTCAGGAGAAATATAAGGGCAAGCAAGGGTGCCCATTGTCCCCTACCCTTTTTGGTTTATATATAGACAAACTTGAAGAGTGGTTAAACTCACAAGAGGGTGATGGTGCTCTTTTGGGTGATTTTGTGACAAGGCTTCTTTTGTATGCAGATGACCTTATTCTGATTGCTAAATACTCTCTTGGGTTGCAAGAACACTTAAATTCCCTTAAGCACTTTTGTAGTACAGTGGGGATGCAAGTCAATACTAGCAAGACATAAGTGGTGATTTTTTCTGGCAAAATAAAACACTAGCAACATAAGTTCTACTTTGAAGGCAACACTCTTGAAGAAGTGGCAGATTACAAACACCTTGGAATTGACTTCAACAAAAATCTAAGTTGGGAAGGTTGCAGAAAGAAAATAAACTTTGGGAGGTTGGAAAGTGTTCTATGATTTTCAAAATAGGTGCAGAGAAGCAGAGCTATGGGATTGGAAGACTATGAAAACTCTCTTTGGGATTTTAGTGATCCCGATGGTTCTATATGGTTGTGAAGTGTGGGCCAGCAACACATCTGACTTACAATGGAAGCAAATTGAGAATATTAAAAAAACGCTTGATCACAAACAAGTTTAAAATTAAAAGTTCAGTCCCTTATGATATCATGTTGAGTGAAATGGGGGATTCTCCTATTGAAGCAATTTCTATGGTGCGTCTCATAAGATATCTAAAAAACATTGAACAAATGGAAGACAATCGGTGGCCTAAGGTCGTCTTCAATGACATATTGTGCAAAAGAAAGAAGACGTGGATGTGGAAAAATATTAAATGGCTCAATGAATGGGATATCCACTTGAACAGGTGCCCTATGAACAATAAATAGATAAAATATATGTTATTGATAGGTTCCACAAGCGAACTTGGGATAAAGGGCTCAGGAGAAAGAAAGAGTATTATATTGAAGAGTTTAACCCCACATACAATCATCATAAAAAAGCGTACATAGGGGCCAATATATCTTGGAGAGCCAAAATGCTTATTGCCCAATTAAGAACCAATTCCCATCAACTCCGCTGTGAAACTGGGCATTGGAAAAGACCAAAAGAAGCTTGGGAAGAAAGGGTGTGTGTGTTCTGTACCTCCAGAAAAGTGGAAACAAAACAACATTTTGTTTTAGAGTGTGAAGCCTTCAAAGATAGTAGGGACAACTATATAAGTATCTTGACAACTAACTATTGGAATAACTTATTCAACGAGGGGACAATGGAGAAATTGGGGGAGCTCATCATCAAGTTGAACAGAAAAAGGGCTGAACTATAGAAATCAGTGTGTGAGGCGGTCTGTCCCATAGGCTATTGTTAGGCTCATGGAAGTTAAAATCATTATCTTTCTTTCTTTTCCATTAAATTAACTCCCCTTATGCTGGACGTCTAATCTTCCCACTGGTCGATTTTCTCTTTGCTTGGGTGATTTCGTATTTGTTTGAGACCTTTTCTTTGTGCCTGGGCGAGCTCACTTTTACCTTCGAATTTCTATCACCCATAGGTTGTATGGAAGCCATACGGGTAGCACTTAGTAACTAGTTGTTGGGCGTTTTACCTACTACCTGGGTGTGTTGTTTACTGCTTGGGCGAATTTATAGATCCTTGGGTGTTTTTGTTCATTGTTGAGTGTCTAAATTCATCCTTGAACGTTTTTTTTCCTTTGTTCAGTGCCTAAATTCACCCCTGGATGTATTTCACTAGTGCTAAGTGACTCAATTTGTCCTTTGGGTGTTTCTGACCAGCGTTGAGCCATTAAATCCGCCCACCAAATGTTTCATTTACTGTGTATTGACTCAACTGTCACGATAAGCATTATGTATCATTGGATGACTCATTGGATGTCTTGTTTTTACCATCTAGTCCATGTTTTTATTTTGCTGGGTCACTTCCCTATAGTTGGGCATCCCCACTTATGTCACTAGCCGTAAGAACTCTCTCCATGAAAGTGTTTCTACAAAAGTGATTTTCTACAGAAGTTGTTTGCTATAGAAGTTATTGCTATGGAAGTTATTGCTGCAGAAACTATGGATGTGTAACTTGTGGCTACAAAAGTTGTTGCTTTGAAAGGCTGTAGAAGAGGCAATGAATTAGAATTACACAAAGAACAAATACAACAACATTCTTCATTACACCCAAGCCTTGGAGCTATCCAATCAATTTAGAATACAAGACTTAGTTGCACTCAGATTGGATTGAGCACAAAAGCTAGAAATTTGTGTTGATTGGCATATTGGACAATAGGATACATTTTGTTATCACATTTTCCATTTGTTGTTGTGTGTAGGTTACAATTAGGAGAAGGCTTAGAATCCAAGAGAAGAGAGATCATTGTACAATGAAAAAAACAAAGGATTAGTGGCCTTTATGAGAACAAAGCACTCTATTTTAGTTTGATATATAGATTAAAAAGTAAATTCTGCAAAGGATATGTGAGACATGTGAGCCATAGACCTACCATTTACAGATTAGTTATAGGTTATAGTCCCTCTATATTCCCTAAGCCCCTATGAATACCAATCATAATCACAGACAGAGCAAGAGAGGTTGAGCTATAATGATTAAGTAGAGGTGTGACCAAGGTATATTATACTCTTCTACACAATATTTTATTAAGCTCAATCACAATGGTGAAGACAATCAATCCACTTGTGCATAAATCAACCCACTTATTTTCATAAGATGAACTTGAAAAAGTAAACAAACCTGTAAAATTCCGTTTATCAAGATACCAATATGCAGTTATAAAATGCAATTTCTAATATCTAATATTATCATGTCTAGAGTTGGTGAAATGTCAATGTGTTGAAAGACGATTTTTGTGCTTATGGTGTTTTCTAGTTTTTATGCTTATTATTTGACACAATGATTTCTAATAATTTTCACATTGGCTCTTTCTAAGTATTATAGACCCCTTTAGCAATAGAAACAATATTTTGTATTGTACCATTGATTATAACTCGCTTTCTGTAGTGCCTCACTGCAAAATGAAACTATGCTCTATAGTTTACCCTTCTAGGCTTGACGCGAAGATTTAGCCCATCTCCACTCATAACGAGTGTTAGTGATAGATGATATGTCACTTCTTTACCTCCGACAACCTCAATTTGAGTATTATTTCCCCTTTGGATCCATTGAAGATTATTTGCAGGTCCATAATGATTTCACAATTTTTGCGCTTGGTGATTTTCTTAAAAATGACACACATGTTATACCAAATATGGATGCACCAAGAACATTAAGTGATGTGGGATGGTATCATAGTAGGGAAACTTATGGGATAATTACTACCAATTGACTGAGAGTGTAATTGCACTCCCTAGACATGTTGATAATGAAGCAAGAGTCATTTTATCTTTTGGGACTACTTTTCTATGGAAATATCAAACTAAAAAATAATGAGGAGATGTATTTACAATATCAATAATCAACACTAGAAGTGATTCAAACTGAACTAGAATTTATTCTAGCAAAAGACAAAGAACGAACTAAGAAAAACACCCCTAGTGACTAAGATCAAAATTCATTATATCTAGTTATGTTATGTGTATGTAACAATGTCTAGTTCCTTACATACATGTATTGTGTGCCATTGGATTGGGAAGTATATAGTACATGTGGATAATTCCTAAATAAACTTTCTAAGTTACATCTTAAGACTCATCCCCACAAAAGTGATTCTTTGTTTATTATGGCCATATAGTCCAAAAGAAAATTGAACTAGCATTGGCCAATCAAATGACAATTTGGGGTTATTTGTAGCTTGTAAATAGAGAGATAAAACATTATTAGGTTCTCCTCTTGGTAAAAGTATGGCTCTCTTATAGCGAATCAATTTCCATCACCATCATTGACAAAAATACCCTAGGATCTTCGGGTAATAGATGTGTATTTAAAGAAACCAAATTGTAATGAAATAAATAAATGTAGATGAAAGGGAATTGTTGTAAGCTAAACTTCCATGGTTTTTAAGTCTCCTGTTAGAGCTAACATTGACAATTATATTCCCTGTGTCTATGTGATTTCATTATGACACTATTTAGCAAAAGTGTAGAATGTTGTTACACAGTTAATCTTTGACACCTATGTTGTGTGTGCAGATGAAGCATCATACAGATTGACATGGGGACCACCAATTGGAAACCATCATCTAGAGTTTAATAATTTCTAAGACTAGACCCCATTTTGAGCTAAGGAACATAGGCATACCACTTGTAACCCCTACTTCAAATATCTTTGACTCTTCACCCTCTTCAACTAACCTTGAGAATTCAAATATATCCAGATGAATATTAGAAATTGGAAAATCAACCATCGCTCTATTAATTACAAGGATGACCCCCCTGCTACCTGCTACTGAACTCATCTCGACAACAACTTGATCTTAAGTTGTTTTTTTGTTTTTTTTTTAAATATGTTGATTTGAATTTCAATCTTGGTTTTAGTACTTGTGAGGATGGAAATATTAAAAATTTGAGAAAAATGTTGGTTTTGGCATGCCACACCATGTGGAATTTTGAATCTTGATCAAACATACTTAGCTAATTCAAAATTTTGAACAAAACTTCATTATTAAGGACCAAGACTAATTTAGTTATTGAATGAGTAGAACAAAATTCAAAAAATAGAAATTACACATTATCAATGAAAAACACCAATTTTCTACTTTTCAACTTCGATGAATTCTTTACTACATATTAGGTTTAATACTATTTACGGATTTCATTTCAAAAATCTAGAACCAACTCAAGTCATACACCTTGCAGATGTGTGTGAAATCACAATAACTTCTAGCTCTTGCGGTACATGACCTGGAAAAAACAATATTTTCTTCTTCTAATTTGCACTAGAGTATGATTGGAGATAAAAATGTTTTTTAGATAAAATCAAATAGATATAATGAGTTTGTTATTGGGGAGAGCAGGAAACTAGGAAACTATTGTATATGACAAGATTTTGAAAATTTTACTATAGGAAATCTAATCAAGAAAATGAAAATTCTAGAAATCAAAATTGTTGAATCAATGCCCCTTTGGAATATATAATTCAAGTATTATGTTGCTACTTACTTTTTCTTATATTAATTTTGTTTTCAATTCAAATTTCGATGTGTTAATATTTTTTTGTTGTTTGCAGGTTTTGGTTTTCATGTGGGCCATAGGATTACCGAGAGATTGATGCACTAGCTTATGATATATCAAATGTGCCCAAACAAGGTACATGGAGTCGTCCATGTTTTAAGGATCTAAGACATGGTTGCATTTGTCATTTCAATGGTCACATATACAAGAAGGCACCATAACACACCATGATTGGTTGTATTGAGATGAATCATATAGAGATTGTAGGTAAACCTTGCCATGGACATGAGGTTGATGATTTTGTAGGCACAGGGGTGTACTATGCACCTCATATTGGCAAAGACCCACTTCAATGGATATAAATATATTTGTTGTTGGGAAAGTTATTTGAATTTGTACATCCCCAACATCATGAATTAGTACATGAGAAGGTAACCTCATATAAATTTGAATTTGATTGGAATATTTTTCTTACTTGTGATGGCATTGACAATACAAAGATGAGATTAAAACATGCCCAATATATGTTTGACAAGAATAACACTCAAAGTGTGTGTATATGGTAGGCTATAAATCTTGATAAAGTATTTTACTCAGAGTTTGGCAATGCCATATATGACAAGGGACACATTCCCTTAATTTTAGGCATTCAACAACCATTGCAATTAGAATGGACGAAAAAATATAGCCACAATAATATATTAGCAATGGACTCTACATTTGGAACAAAATTGCAACTAGAATGGATGAAAAAATATAGCCACAATAGTATATTAGCAATGGACTCTACATTTGGAACAAAATGCTTTAAGATAAGTTTATATATCCTTATGTATTTGCTTGCTATTCTTTATTATTTATAAGATGATCCAAACATATAATCAATGTCCTATTTATTTGTATGCACTTCCAACTTTATATATTATTAGCATTTGATTTCCAACATAATGGTGTTCCAATGGCATGGGTTCTCATGTCGAGATCTATGACTTTTGATATTGCCAAGTGGATGGAAATACTACTTAAAGTACACATGGTTATGTTGGAATGGAAATTGAATGCATTCATGATAGATGATGTAGCAACCAAGATTGGTGCAACCAGGTACACATAGCTATGAGGGTGTCCTTTTTCCATTCCTCAAAATCCAATGGTGCATACATCATTAAAGACTCATTATACAAATAGGCATACATTTTCAACGTTGTATAGCATCTATGTATAGTAGGGTGACATTTCGATATGAAATCTACTTATGCAATTAGCATGTTATAAGGGCATGGTTAAGAATTTTTGTGATGAAATTTAAAGATAATTTTATAAGGCATGCCACGTTTAAGTGTTTAGGTGACGTTATGCACACCCATAAAAATGTAGATGTTGTGTTTGAGGAGGCCAACAAATTTTTAAATGATTTCCAAGAAGAAACC
The DNA here is from genome assembly GCA_009831015.1 of Picea engelmannii. Lineage (NCBI taxonomy): Eukaryota > Viridiplantae > Streptophyta > Pinopsida > Pinales > Pinaceae > Picea > Picea engelmannii. Next base: position 156,176 of record ML803808.1, on the reverse strand, counting down.
ATCTTTATTGTGTACTTTCAAGCACAATGGTTGGACATAATAGGTTTGGCTCTATACTATAATTTTTTATAGTTTAAATTTTCACATACTACTGCTATAGTTTAGTTTATAGTTGTAGATTTTAGATTTCAATTATAGCTATAGTTCCATATTTCACATACTTCAAAATTTTAGATAGCTTTAGTTTTAGATTTCACATACTTCAAATTTCTATATAGTTTTAGATTTCACATACTTCAAATTTCTATATAGTTTTAGATTTCAGATTTTTGCTATAATTTTTTCTCACTATAAGAAATATATTTCCTTTGGTAAAAATTGTATTTAGGTTTCACATACTTTTAAGAAAAATATTGGGATGTAATTTTTTGTAATTTTCATTTAAAATATATTTTTATAGTGTAAATTTTCCTATGTTTTTAGTTATTTTTCCATCCTGGATGTTGAACCTATTAACATGTTTTCTAGTTATTAACATATGTTCTTTGATGTTCATAAAAAATGTGGGAAAAATGTTGTCGTAAGTTAAAGCACATTGGACAAGAAACAAATCATGGGTTACCTAGTCATGTCATTCACACCTTAAAGACATATTTTAAATTCAATATGAGTAACTTCACATTGTTGCATGGCCTAGTTGGTGCATTAATTGTCAACAATTGTCCACATTTTTTATTGGCGGTGTCAATGCAAAAGGGAAAATGGTTTCCATAGAAATTAAAAGGTGGAGAAAATAGAAGCTTATAATAGGGTAAGAGTACAGTCTATTCCAGATCATAATGTGATAATGCACCACTCATATGCTTCGATAGCATGGGTGCAAAGCCAACATGATATTGATAAAGCATATATGTATGGAAATCAGGTTAAAACTTTGTTATGTGTGATTGCAACTTGGAAAAAAATGGATATTTTTGCAAGCATGTCGTTAAGGTTAGCATGATGAGGGACAAAAAAGGGTTGGAACACGAATATATAGAAATAATAATCAATGAAACGACCCCATACTATGTGATTTGAGTATTTTATATTGAATATTTAGATAATTAGTTGTTGTGGTCTAAGATGGGGCAATGTTCTTTTATAAAATAGTTGAAAACGATGGATTTGGAATTGTAGATGACTTGGATGGTCTTGTCATGGTATTCATTTAATAACTTGATTTGTTTTATGTTTGTTATCACTATTTTACTATTAATATGCATTTTCGTTTCTCGCTTTGCAAGTAAATGATAATGTTAATAGTTCAATGGCTTCTTCCACTAATGTTAATCCAATCCACGGACATGAAAGAGTCTTGAAACATATTTGAGACTTTTTTGAGTTACTTATGCAATTGCTTGGTGAAGCATCACATATTCACTTCCTATAAAAATGCATGGAAGTTGTCGCAAATGAGTTCCAAACAACATTAACGTCAATCACTTTAGGGTTGGACCATCCAGTGGCTCCATCTTTCCAAAAACTTCAAGATGGATTTGGGTAATACCCTAGAGTGTGGAAGATATTTTTTGGAAAGGATGGTCACTATTAAGTGCTCTTATGCATCATCTAGTTCTGCGCACTTTCCTCCCCCAACATAAGGTCCTAAAAGGAGAAAATAATTTGTTGATGAACTTGACAAAGCTACTAGAGGAGATAGTGAAGGAAACCCAAACAAGTGAGACTGAGAATTACAAATATGCAAACTTTGTTATTCCCAAATGTTTAATTTTCAAACACACTTGACTTAGAATTTCATAGTTATGCCAATAATTCAATGCTTTTATGGTTATTAATGTAGGACAAAATAAATAAAATCTATACTCATTTACAAATGGCCTTGCATCATTTCTAGATGGATTTGCAATGTATTACTTGGAACAAAGTTACAATTCCCAAAGTAACTATTTTCATGGGAAATTTAAGGATTCTTTGCAAATTCCAAGAAAGGATTCTTTACAACAAGCTCAAATTCTTAAAATGTTAAAATGAAACTTACCATGACACTAGACTTGATACCTCATGAAGCAAGACCTACTATCTTCTTGGACCAAGCCGATGTACTGGATGCTACTTTGTTGTTGACGATGAATGCTAATGCAATCATGAATAGGAGGGGTCCTACGAGATCTGTCAGTCAATATAACTCTTGGAACTCCATGTATGATACTTGTGGGCATCGATACATGATCTCCTTAGTTACCCCTATCCCAAGGGGGTAACATCGAGCTCCTACATGGGGACACATGCTCATCGTAGAGCACATGGGAACCTCAACATATCTTGGTATGACCTGTGCCTACACACATTGAAAAAATAAAATTGTTGTGATATTGAGGGTTGGTGTAACTCACTCCTTGTTCATATGAAAAACCACTAACATCTAAAGAAAAACTTGAAAGAAAATTTTTGAAAAATTTCTTCTAACATAGCAATATCATGAGCATAAGAATGTAACCTAGCAATATGCAATGATACAAGAGAAGAATATGTAAATCATAAGCATGTATGCAAATCAACACAAAATTCAACTATACCACCATGATACATGTTGGCACAGGGGCAGACCCAGGGTTCACTCCAAGAGCGCACCAACAAGCCCTAGCTACTGGCCGTTTTGGCAACACCTGCGAAGCAAATGTAGTCTCACCCAAAGCAACGATGGGGGGGTTGCAGGACAGAGATGTCTACAACTAGGGGAATATCAAGGGGATCTTATATAACAACAATCACGGTATTCATATATCATTTACCAATGAGATATGCTCTGCGCAACTCTATATCTTGATCCAACACAATATTGCAAATAATCGTATAAGAATGACATAGATCAAAGCATTAATCACTCACACAACACAAGATGTACGTGGTTCACCCTCTCTCTAGGGCTACATCCACATAAATGTGCTTCTAATATATATTAAGACAAAGATTACAGTTCTGATTTGCACTCTTGGCCAACAGATCCTCTCTCTCCTTCTGTCTTTCTCTCCTCCCTCCTACGCACCCAGCTGCAGGACCTGATATTCGCACCCAGCTGAAGATCTTACAATACCAGAAGGCTTCAACACTTCTCCCTCCCAATACAATGACCTCTCACCACAACAATAGAGCTAAATCAATAACAATATGATAACCCCAAAAGTACCGACCAAACCTAGTCCCTTAAGACCTCTATTTATACATTACAATCTTTCACTGACATCTTTAGGCCAAACCCTAAGTGTCCAAAACCCTAGGTGTCTAAAACCCTAGGTCAACTTGACCCGTGTTTTTAGGGCTTCATCAGCCTGTCTTTCCTTTCTTCTCGTGCAGTGCTCCAAAGCATCCAATGGTGGATTTCTCCACTTCCTGGGTCGTCCTAGGCCCATCTTCCTTGCTGATCTGTCATCCTCGATCTCTTCGTCCAACGACTTGCTTTTCCTCACTTCGCTCCATATTTTCTGCTCGCTTTCTCACTTCGACCCAATGATAGTCACTGTGTCTCCCGCAAAGTTCCCTTTTTACCTTTTCTTCCTTGTTCTCCATTTCCTTTCATAACCAAGGGCCAACAGGCCCCCAACACTCACCTTTGACTCATCCCGAGGCACTTTAGATCTGCTCCTTTTGTCTTACTTCGACTTTGGACTGCGCAGTGCAGCCTTTGCTTTCTACTTTATGCCTCCTTCTTGTCCTTGTGCAGACTTTATTTTCTATGTTTGGTACCCAGTTTCAACTGCACCTGGTACCTAAACCCTTTCCCTCATGCTTTTACTTGGAGCTGTGAGGCAGCTGGTTGTCATAGTACAACTTCATTCGAATACCATTCACCAATCCTTATTTCCATTCTCCATTCAACGTCTTTAGTTACGCAACTCCTCCTTCTGTGACGTAGGCGATCTCATATAGTCCAAGCCAATGCATTCTGAATTTCCCAGGGTGTTTGATAAACTTACTGTCGTATACCAGTACTAAATCGCCTTGCCTGAATATCTTTTTCTTGATGTGCCTGTCGTTGTAGGTCTTTTCTCGTTAGTTCTGAACTTGATGATGGAAGCTTGCAATGAATCTGTCTTCTTCTAGTTCGACTAACTGTGCTATCCTCTCATGATCAGTGCCAGTATCATCCATGTCTGTAAATGCAACAATTCGTAAGCTCGATACCAAGTACTCCATTGGGACAACAACTTCAAGACCATAAACCAAGTTGAAATGGGTTTGCGTTGTTAATTTATTGCAAGTGGTTCTATAATCCCAGAGTACTGCTGGTACTCTTAAGTCCCAGTCATCTCTGTTCATGCTGCAAATCTTTTTCAATGCTGTCTCCAAGATCTTGTTGAATGCTTCGACTGTTCCGTTTGCTTGTGGATGATAAGGTGTACTCTTCTGATGATGGACTGCAAATTCTTCAGTCATGGCTTCAACTGTCCTATTGATGAAGTGTGTACCTTGATCACTCATAAGGACCTTAGGGCATCCAAACCTGTTTATTATGTCATAAAATATAAAACAAATAGTTGTAGATGCACTACAATCCTTGACTACTCTTGCTTTGGCCCATCTAGTCAGGTATTCTGTCGCAGTGATAATATACCTTGCTCCTGTGTGCTTCCCTGGTGGGTTTATAGGTCCCACAAATTCAATGGCCCATTTTTCAAATGCCTGCAGGGTCATCAGTGGTGCTAATGGCATCTCATCTCTTCGGGATGGTTTTCCAACTCGCCGACATACATCACATGCTCTAGTATACTCTTTAGCATCTCTGTGTAATGTAGGCCACCAAAGGCCATCTCACAGAACCTTCTGCGCAGTTGCTTTCCCTGTGTAATGTCCTCCTGCGATGCCTTCATGACCTTCTGCGAGGATCATCAGGCTCTCTATTTCCATAACGCATCTTCTTAGTATCTCATCAGGTCCTATTTTATATAGCTGACCAACTATTAGCGAAAAATATGCAGCACACACCACTAGCTGTTTCTTCTGGGAGATTGTATACTCACTCAGAGCCATTCCTATTGACAGGAACTGGACTATGTCTACGAAGTGGTCATCAATATTTATAATGGTGAGCAGTTGTGCATGCGGTAACGTATCCTCCAGACTGGTAGGTACTTCGACATGTTCCAACCTCGACAGGTGGTTTGGGCCTTTCTTCATTTTTCCTGTCTTAACTATGATCTCAAAATCATACTCTTGAAACAACAGAAGCCATCTACAGATTCTCCCCCCCAACACTGGATTTTTTACTAGGTACTTCAATGCGGAGTGATCAATAAAAATTTTAAAGTTTCCTCCCAACAAGTAGTGGTGGAATTTTTGCAACACATACACCATGGCTAGTCCCTCTCGCTCTGTAGTGGTGTAATTAACTTCAGCCGTGGATAGCTTCCTGCTGGAAAATGCTAATGGATGATCAATTTCCCCTTCTCTAGGTTGTGCCAGTACTTCTCCTAATGCAATGGAAGACACATCAACATGCACATGAAATTCCTTGCTCCAGTATGGAAAGACTAGAATAGGTGCAATTACCATCTTTGGTTTCAGTGTGTCGAAGCTCTGCTGGAATTTATTTGTCCAACCAAACTGACAGTCTTTCTTTAATAACTTCTCTGTTAGCACAGTAATCTGAGCATATCCTTTGATAAATTTCATGTAATAGCCAGTATGTCCTAGCGCAGTGCACAATTGTTTAACTGAAGTAGGTAGTGGCAAATCAACTATGATTGCAATCTTGGATGGATCCACCAACAATCCTTGCTTGCATACAATATGACCTAATAATACTCCAAATGGTGAGAAGAAGATGCACTTCTTCAAATTCAAAGCAATTTGACACTGCCTGTATTTATCCAACATTAGCCTTAGACATTCAATATGATTTTTCAACAAATTAAAAACAGTCCAGTCATCAAAGTATGCTTCTAAAAACTTATGCAAAAATTCTTTGAATGCTTCAACCACCACCCTGGAAAAGATGGTTGGGGCATTCTTCAATCCAAATGGAATTACTGTGTATTGGTAGGATCCCCACTCCGTGGAAAAAATATTCTTATGGTAGTCCTCCTTGGTGATGAAAATCTTATGGTATCCTGAAAATCCATCTGTAAAAGAATATACTTCTTGGCCTCCCACGTTATCCAACACTTCGTCTGTGAATGGTGTAGGGAAAGGATCATGTAGACAAGCATCATTCATCTTCCTGAGATCTACGTAAATATTGATCTCACCTGTCTTCTTATCTTGCACTACCATGGGGCTAATCCATTCTGACTCCTTGACAGGTTCAATAATCCCTGCTTCCAGCATTCTGTCGAGCTCAATCTTCACTTTTTCCTTATATTTCGGGTTCAATATGTAGGGTCTTTGCTTGAATGGATTTGCATTTGGTTTCAAATGTATTCTCATTTCTCCCATAGGTCCTTTGGTACCCTTCATATCAGTGAACTTGGCCGGGAACAAGTCCTGATACTCATGCAATAATTCTATGATTTTGTCAATGGTAGCATCGTCCCAGTAATATCCGATATTGGCAAGCTTTGGCGTCCCCTCTGTCCCAATATTGACTTTCTTTATCTTTATTGGTTGTCCAATGAATGGAAGTTCAACTCCTGGTCCTTCCACATCTCTCTGGCCTTCTGTTTCTGTGATATTCACCTTCCTTGGGTCATCATCTTCGTCGACATTTATGTTGTAGAAGATCTGTAGTTTTTGGAGGGGCACGGTCCATTCATCCTCTTCTTGCTCCAAAGGGGGGGCATATACCTCCTTAAATACTTTATGTCTCACCATATATAGTGCTTGATCTACTGAAGGAAATTCACTTTCAAACAAAAAAGTGGTTATAAAATTTTGGATCATACCTTCCCATTCTGAGGTGACGAGGAGCAGCTCTGCTTCAAGGTACCAGTTGATCGGGGTATCATCCGGCATATTGACGAATCTGTGTACCCATTTTTCTCTAGGAACGTCGCTCCAGGCCTCTTTGCAACTGCGTACATGGTCCTTTGGGCAGCTTCAACATGTGTATCTTACTTCACAACTTCCTACTTTTGATGAAAACCGCGCTGTCATCAAAGTTCGACATTGTGTCCAGTCTGCGATGCTTCCCTTATGTGTTCCCCACCATCTTGCTGGTGTGGACTTCATGGCCTCATCCATTTCCAACAACCTCTGTTGTGTTGGTACACTTGTCTCAAATTCTAATAAGAAGTTCTCTAAAGGGTTCAGCCCATCAAATATGGGTAGATTACTCATTGTTGCGTCAATCCGGCAAACTTCTCTAGTTAGCCTAGCACATCTTCTTGTAGATACTTCATACATCTGGTTCTTCCAGTTCTCTAATGATTCTTTTGAGTCGGATGAATATGTGTTGTCACTTCGCCAGCTCAGATTCCCATTAGTTGTAGGGTTGATATAATCCTATTGTCTAGCTATTAATTTGTAGATGTTTTCTAGTTCAAATGCGTGGTCTTCTTCTCTTTTAGGCTCTGTATATTGGGGACCCTCATCTGAATCTAAAGGTGAAATGACCCTAAGGACAACTTTCTCAAATGTCATGTGTCTTTTCTTTAGATCAACAACAGTAAAATTGTCAAAGGCCCAATCAATTCCTAACAATGCAGGGTAAGGGAAACTATCATCAACAATTTCAATTACCTCAAAATCTTCAAAGGTTCTTACTCGATCGATGTCTACTGGGACATGATCTAACCGTCCAAATGGGCTGACAACTTGTTGATTAGCCATGCAAAGCCTGATAGGGGAATATATCATCTTGGGCTTTCCCATCAATTCCCAAGTCTGCTTCATCATGACATTCACCTCCGACCCTAAGTCAAGGACCACATAGTCTATCTCATAATCTCCTATTTGAGCATTCAAGTGTAATTCTTTATTTGTCCTTCTCCTTTTTCCAATTTGGTGTACTGCCCTATTTAGTAAGGGGTCTATCTTTCCTAGCTCATACTACTTGATTAAATCTTGTAATTCTTGTACAACGCCTTTATCTTGAATCATCTTAACACAAGTGCACAAAAAATTCCATGAGTTTGCTTACCTCTTTCCCTTCTGTTGGCAATGCAGACGAGTCAAACATTTGAGGCACGCCATAGTCTTTGATTTCTGGTTGTTTCTTTGATGAATATCCTTGACCTCTTTTGAACTCTTTTCTTTCCTCCTCGAATATCTTTCTTTCTTTCTTAGCATCGAACATTAGGTTTTTTTCTATAGCTTTCTTGACTCTGTGGTCGTTTTCAATCTTTCCTTGGGCTGCTCTGTCTTCTCCTATAGAAGTGCCTCCTCGAGTAATAAAAACGACTCTAGGGTCTACTCTGTGAGGTTCAACATATATCAGTTGTACTTGTGGGTTCTGTCGAGGTCCTCATCTTTCCTGAAGTTTAGCTAGCATCACAGGGCATTCCTCTATGACATGTTCGAAGGAGTTACAGTAACTACAGGTTGTACAAGGATTCTGGCAATCCCTGTCTAAATGTCCAGGCTGCGCACATTTGTAATAGATTATTTGTCCTCGACCTTGGCCCATACCTCCTCCTCGTCCTTGTCCTATGTACCCCCCGCGAGAATTGAAGTTTCCTCTCCCCGGAGAGTTGTACTGCAGAGTGTTTCCTTCTTGTTGTACTTCGCCTTGAATCTTGTATATCTCTCTCGACCTTTCATGCATGAGATCATAAGCTCTACAATCTCGATCATTATGCCCCACTCATTTACAGAATGTACAATACAAGTTTGTGGGTGTCTGAACATACTTCTGGATGTAGTAGCACTTACCTGGGCGATGCCTATTTATGCATACATCGCACCAGGGTAGGTTAACTTGCTTCAAGGGGCTCGACGCCCCTGAGGCCAAGTACTCATTAAATAAGGGACAATGTTCCTTATCATGGCCTTCAGATCTACATCTTACACACCCGATATCTTCCCTTTTGTCTTTTTCATTATCTTTCTTCATATCCTCGACCTGTAAAGACAAACTAGTTAGCTGACTCATGATCTAGCTAATGCCTGAACTAGATTCTCCCATTGGTGTCAATTCAAGCTTCATGGCAATCTCCAAAGTTTCTTCCTGTGATTCAATCTTCTACTGCATCAGAGGGACTCTTATGTGTGGCAACAATGCAATGATGAACCATTATTTGTTCTGTTAATCAGGGATCTGAAAAGTTAATCGACCTATCAGGGTCTTGAATCTCTGGTTGAACTCCTAAATAGGTTCTGCTACCCTTTGTTTAATTTCTTTTAGTTCTATAATACATTGTGACTCTGACTTAGGTTTCTTAAACTTTGCAATCAACGCATTCTTGATCTCATTCAGGGGCTTAGGTTGTGCCAGTCCTTGGACAAGTTTCATGTACTAGCTCAGTGCGCGGTCCCTTAGCATAGTGTTGAATTGGGTCCTCTTGGTGGCTTCATCAGTGATACTTTTAATGTTCCATATGGCTTCACACAGAAACCAATGTTGATCTAGATCTTCAGATCCATCTCCTCTAAAGATAGGGAGTCTCATTTCATCTACCATAGAGTTAACTAGGCTTCTTGTCTGGGTAGATGCTAAGCTACTAGTAATAGTACTCTGAAGATTCTGGTGGTTCTGACTATTCAGACTGCTAATAACTGTTGGGACAATAGGAGGATTAACTTTACCGACTTTAGTAGTCCACGCAGTTCCTGAGTTTTCCGGCTCACTTTGGTGCAATTCTTCAGCTTCCCCTTCTTCTATTCTAGTCGGCTCTGGATGCTCTTCATCGGTTAGATATACCTCTTCTTCGTTGTAGAAACCCTCTTCACCATAGTTTTACTTAAACAAGTTCTCAAGGTGAACCCCTCGGAATACTTTTCCACTACGCATATGTCCTGCTTCTGTGTCACTGTCGCTGTCCAAGATTTTGAACATTATCCTTTGTTGGTTCGACCAATATATTGTATCTTCAAGATGTTATTTTCATGCAAGAGCATCTTGATTCTTAGCTTCATAAAGTGAAATTTTTTTCCTCTCGGTCCTTTGAAAAAATATCTCTCGGCTTGGCTATACGATTATGTTCTGTCAACAGCAAACTCGGTGATATACCCTCTGATGGTACTATCAAACCAATGATCTACCGCTTTGGATACCGTGTTGTCAAATTCTCTTGACCTTCTGGATCAACGTCGGTGTACAAACCACAGGAGGTCTAGATCTGATCTCAAACTGTGTGTCAGCTAACCTAGCCAACCACTCGTGTAGCTCCTGATGGATTCCTCCAAAGAAGATCTCGTGAATTTCGATGAAGATGTATCTTTGTAGCCAATCTTCAGTACTTTGTTTAGGGTTCTTGTTCTGGGATTCAACGAAGTCCTTCTCTTGATCCTCTATCCACTTCTAAATCTCTGTCTTCGATGGGAACCACCTTGACATTCCCTTAAAAATATTCTGGTCTCGACAACGGAACCATTTGTTGGCACGAGGGCAGACCTAGGGTTCACTCCAAGAGTGCACCAACAAGCCCTAGCTACTGGCCCTTTCAGAAACACCTGCGAAGCAGATGCAGTCTCACCCAAAGCAGCGATGGGGGGGTTGCAGGACATATATGTCTACAACAAGGGAAATATCAAGGGGATCTTATATAACAACAATCACGATATTCATATATCATTTACCAGTGAGATCTACTCTGCGCAACTATATATCTTGATCCAATAAAGTAATGAAAATAACGGTATAAGAATGACAGAGATCAAAGCATTAATCACTCACACAACACAAGATGTATGTGGTTCACCCTCTCTCTAGGGCTACGTCCACAAAATTGTGCTTCTAATATATATTAAGACAAATCTTACAATTCTGATCTACACTCTTGGCTAGCAGATCCTCTCTCTCCTCCTGTCTTTCTCTCCTCCCTCCTGCGCACCTAGCTACAAGACTTTATCTTCGCACCCAGTTGAAGATCTTACAATATCAGAAGGCTTCAACACTTCTCCCTCCCAATACAATGACCTCTCACCACAACAATAGAGATAAATCAATAACAATATCATAACCCCAAAAGTACCGACCAAACCTAGGCCCTTAAGACCTCTGTTTATACATTACAATCTTTCATCGACATCTTTAGGCCAAACCCTAAGTGTCCAAAACCCTAGATACCAAAACCCTAGGTGTCTAAAACCCAAGGTCAATTTGACCCATGTTTTCAGGGCTTCGCCAGCCTGTCTTTCCTTTCTTCTCGCACGGTGCTCCAAAGCATCCAAAGGTGGCTTTCTCCACTTCCTCGATCATCTTAGGTCCATCTTCCTTGTTGATCTGTCATCCTCGATCTCTTCATCCAACGACTTGCGTTTCCTCACTTCGCTCTGTCTTTTCCGCTCTTTTGCTCACTTTGACCCAGTGATAGTCACTGTGTCTCCCACGAAGTTCGCTTTTTACCTTTTCTTCCTTGTTCTCCGTTTCCTTTCATAACCAAGGGCCAACAATACACAACATATATACAATACCATGCAGGATGCAAATGCCTAACCTAACCTACCTACCTAATCTAGGTTAGTCTCAATTCTAGGTATAATCATATAACCAATACAACCATATTGCTATCACTGTATCACAACACCTACCATTGTGCTTCATCATAAACCAAAACAAGCATAAGTCAAGAAAAAAAGGAACATGAGTCAGAGCATACATTATATCATAACTAATTATAAAGTCTAACTCATGGAGGTGGGAGGGCGAGAAAAAACTATGCCAAGTCACATTAGAATTATAAGAATGCCCAATCCACCTCTTAATAGGTTTGTGATAAGATAAACACTCATAAGTTTGGTTCAAATATTACAAAGGTTGACTACCCTCGATCGTATCACTTCTCGAGGCTTGAGAAGGGATGAATAAGAATCTGGAGGATGACTGACAACTACTCAGGGGAAGGTTGAGAGACTGATATTTTAAACTTCTTCCTAAAGCATTCAACCTACCCTTAAATGATAAGAAAATTATTTTCCCCAGAGATAGCCAAAGACAAGGAATATGTTTCCCAGTTGCATCCTCAATGACATAGCGAAATGAAGGGAAAGAGGAAGGATGGAAAACTTTGTCACAAAAATATTTCTCTAGGAAAATCATGTCCTTACCCTCATCAAAGTTAGAGCACAACTGAGGTTGAAAATATTCTTTGTAGATTAAATCCAAGTTCTCGAAAGAATATATATCATACCCCCCAGGGTATGAACATAAATCATCATGAGAATGTTGCAGTAAGTCATCCTTGGGTGATTGGAACAAATCTGTAATCATGACATTTTCTCATTGCTAAACATTTGAATCAATAGAAATCACACATGATTGTTGTAAAGGTGATAATTTAAAATGACCTTCAATGTCGTAAATGGGATCTACATCATGACAAATCACATCCCATTTATGTCTCCCAATATGTATAAACTCATAAATACTTGTAATCAAATCATGAATTTTATTATAACATGAAGGTTCTAGTGCATCCAAGGGTTCCTCCAACACTTCCTCACTTTCTGAATCATAGAATAGAGTATACTTGAAATACTAAAAAGGAGTGTAACTTACCATGTTCTCTTCTTCATGTGCAGGAGGAATGGAGGCTTGGATGACTTCATCAAAAGGAGGAGTAGACACCAACACTTCATCTTCGTGAGGAGCTTCTTCGTTGTCCTCGATAGAATCATGAGGTAATTATTTGTCCTCTCTAAGGGGTTGGTGACCCTATTCATAAATCTCTTATTCTCTCACGTCATGGAAACATTGTAACAACATGTTAGGGTCTTTTCCAGTGCCCCATATGTTCATGAAGGTCTCTTCAAATTTTTCCATGGTATCAATGCATTTATCAGGGAGACCATCATAACATATTTTAGTAGTGTCATGAAGAATGGCTGAGAAAACTTTCATCACCAAATCTTCAGCTTCATCATCTATGAGATGCAATTGAAAGAAATCCCATAAATTACTCATATGTTCTTCAACAACAATGTCACCATCACTAGAAAACTTGGGTAGCCATTTCTTTTTATACTCAGGAAGCATTCATCGAGGGTACACTAGGAGTTTACTCATGTCCAAGGGTCAAAAGATATCTCTCAGATCCCATCTCAGAGAAGCCATGGGAAAACATGTTGGTTATTATAATGATGTTCGATATGGGTTTTCATCAATGGAGTCACCAGATAACCCTTCTAGGATTATCAAAGGAAGTGATGGAATCACCCTAAATGGAGTTGCCGGGTAATATTGTAAGATAATGGCTTCGAGAGAATCTTACCATAAGATATGTCATTGAGGATAATGACACAATCTTTCCCGAAAACAACATCAAAATGTTATCGTGAGATTTGTACTAGTCCAAATCTTGACACAAGTACCCAAAATCTTGCGCAGCTATACAAAATACTACCACTATCACTGTAGTAATAAATACCCTTGTTTTAGTGATGGAGGAGGTCCACCACAAAGGAGGCTTCTCTGGTGACGTCAAGGGATCAAAGTAGCAAGTATTTCAGCCAAGCCTACCACCCCCTCTCTTGTTCACCTAGGTGAAAGGTCTATGTCTATAAAATTGAGGGGATGGGAGATGTTTTGGGTTCCTACCTAAAATAAGAATAAATTACAAGATTTATATGATGTTTTCAATACATACCTGAAGAGACAATAGACAATGAAAATTAATTATAACTGGTACAAAATTGTAGCAGTGCAACAATGTACAACAACAATAAGAGTTTTGTAACAACAACAAGTAAAATAGATCATAATTGCATGAATCAACAAGGAAGACATAGCATAAATCCAATAGATCAATACCCAATTCTTTCAAACAATTTCTGAGTATGTTAGCTTGTTATTAGAATGGTATATATGCAACTAATTAGTGTGAATTAGATGGATGTAGCAATATTTTGCAACAATAACAACAAAATTAGTGAGTTAACTTAGGTTAGAGTTAGAAAAATTAGTGAAAATATTTAGAGAGTAAGAGTAGAAAGTTAATTGATCAATTTATTCACAAGAGAGAGCAAGTATACTAGTGCCTTTAGAGCTATTTAATATTTTATAACAACAAATACAACTTATTTGGAGAAATGATAATAGCAATATCTAAGAGGTAGGGTTTAAAATCTAAGGTGCTAGCACATTAGGGCCTTAGATTTCAAGCCTTAAAGAGAAGGATTGCTAGAGTGCAATCATGTTTCGGCTCTAGCAACCTTTTCTCCTTTCTTAAGTTCTTGAGGCAAATAATTAATCAAGTGTTTAGAATCAAATTCCCAAAGTGCTATCACTTTAGGGCTCTAGGAGATTAAATATAGGTTGGATTTCCTTCACAATTTATAGATGAAATCAACCTTGTGAGAGGAGGAAGCACTTATGATCCTCTTGTAGGGTTTATCCAAGCAATAAATATTCAATCTGAACAAGTACATTCACAATAAAACATCAAATAACATGAAATTGCATAAATTTACTTACTTCACCAAGACAATGACAAGTACAAACCCTAATTTGCAGAAAATTCCTCCAAAACTAAGCCAATAGACATCCACACTTTTCCTCCAAGAGATAGTGCATAAGTAAAAGAGACCAATAACCCCAAATATATCAACACTTTTAGACCTCTCTCACTTGTGTGAGGAAAAGTTATGATAAAATAAAATGTTGGCTAGCCATATATATATGGGAAATTATAGCCATTAAAAGACTTCATTCAAAAGTCATGTCTTTTCACAAGAGGGCCTACTTAATTTTCCCTTTCAAATTTACAAAATAAAATTTTACATCAAATAAAACCCTAGAAGGGTGGCGTCATGCCATAAAAGGGTGACGATGGGATCTAGGATGTAACATCCTGATCCAGATTATTTTCGGAATGAAATGAAAGCATAGATATTACAATGAAATACACATAAAAATTTCTAGAAACAAAGAAATACAACAATACATGATTTCTATTAATGAAATAAATGTAAAGAGACTGTAAAAATATAGAGTGCGATACTTGCTAGAATGGTCGCATCTTTATCTATGAGAAGAGATGTGACGGCTACGCTCATTCGAAAGAATATGATTACAAGGAGACTTTGAAGGCCTTTTTATGATAAACATGAATGCCAAAACCTAACCCTAGGAGATGAAGCGCCAAAAGTCATGTGGGCCTTGTTGGGGTAAGTTAGTACATTAACTTCTCGGGGTCATAACTTTTTCATACGATCTCCGTTTTAGGCGCGTGATAGCCCATTGGAAAGGTATTTTTGAGAAATATGCATTATGTTTTCAAACTCTGACTCTATCTACAGTTTGACTATGGCAAGCCAAGAAAAGACTTTTTAGAGACCCAAAACGACCCTAGAAGTACATAAAGATGTACTGACATGAAATCTTCCAAAATAATCCTGTTGGAATAGGTGGGAGGCCACCACTATCCACCTAGATCCTGTGTAGGGATTTATGATAGCCCCATAATTTCAGAATCCACAACTACAAAGAAATGCCCCCATTACAGAGAAACATGTTGAACTGAACACTGTCAAGATGAGCTAGTTTGACTTTGGAACAGGTGGTTGGCCACCAATAACCAATTGGATCACATCCAAGTTGAATATGTGGAACATTGGGCCTCCAAAGGCCATGTTTCACTCTCCTATAGGCCAAATTCCATGTCAAATGCCTCCTCGATTGATCCACCAAATCAATCCATCAAGCCCTAACCTCTAGGTGACGTCATGGGCTAGGGAGGTGATGTATAGGCATCCAAAGGCCAACGTTCAGGTGGAATAAGGTGGGGTATCATCCTATAACCATACTAAAATGCCTCCAAAGGTAACACCCTTCATATTCCATGCACAATTCTCATGATCCAAGTGGATATTGGTGGCCACCCACCTATTCCAACTGGCTCCTCTTGTCAGTTTTTAGTTCAACACGTTCTTATGTACTTATTTGTAATTGTGGGTTCTACACTTCTGGGGTTGTATGAATCCATACACATATTCCAGCTGGATACTGGTGGCCTGTCACCTAATCGAAATGGCTTATTTTGTATGTTTTCATGTCAGCACATCTTGTTGTACTTCCAGGGCCGTTTTGGAGGCCTAAACAATGTTTTTTTGGCTTGCCATAGTCAAATTGTAGACTTAGTTAGATTTTGATAGCGTAATGTGTATTTATCTAAAAGAAATTTCCAACAGGTTATCACATGCCTAAAATGGAGGTCGTATACAAAAGTTACAACCCCGGGAAGTTGAGGTACAAACTTACCCATAGGGGCCCACATGACTTTTGGAGTTTCACCTCATAGGATTAGGTTTTTGGATGTCTAGGGTTTTGGAATTCATGAGTAATATAAAAAAGGCCTATGGAGATTCATTGCAATCATTCTTCTTAGACATATATGCATAGAAGCCACATCTCTTCTCATAGATAGCTACCACCATTCGATCAAGTGTTTCGGTTCTGCAGTTTTATAGTTTCAGCCTATTTCATTTATTCAATAGAAGATAGTGTTCACTGGATAGCTGTGTTTTTCTTCATATCTCTGTGTATTGTATTCAGTCTGTTAATCAGTTTGTTCCTCTCCTAAATATGGATCAGTGGTATCAGAGCGGTTCTCTCTTCATTTATTTTTCTTCGTGCATGTCCCCGACAATATCTGAGTACAAAAAGTTGGGACTTTAACCAATCGATCCGTTGCAAGATTGGTTGTTCCAAGCCCAACAAAAAACCATGGGAGATGAAAAGAAAGATGATGGAGTAAGATATCCTCTTAAAATGTTTCTCAAGGAATCCCTTGCACAACAAAGGAACGAAATGATGGACAACTTTGTGCAGATCCTTCGGTGGCTGCCCACAGGAGAAGCATATTCATCAAGCAACCATGCAACCCCCTTCAAGGTACAAGTAAATTTTGATATTCCATTATTTGAAGGACTGGTAGATGTGGATGATGTAGATAAATGATTGAATCTACTCGAAGGGTATTTTTCGGTCCATAATTTTTCCAATAGGGAAAAGATTACTTTTGCACTCCTCAAGGCCATCCCCCATTTTAAGGACTGGTGGGACACTTACTCTGAGCAAAGGGCCATAGAGGAATATGAAATATTTGTGTTTGCCCTACATGGGATTCCTTCAGGAATGACATTAAAGAAGAATACTACCCTGTTGGAAGCTACAAGGACCAGTACACCAGATGGACCACCCTGCGTCAAGAAAGGGACCAGACAATACCATATTTCACCAATATTTTCCATAACTTGCGCACCAAGTTGGGCCATATTTTTATGACATAATGTATATTTATCTAAAATACCTTTTCAATGGGCTATCACGTGCCTAAAACGGAGTTCGTATGCAAAAGTTACAACCCTATGAAGTTGAGGTACCAACTTACCCATAGGGGCCCACATAACTTTTGGCATTTCACCTCCTAGGGTTAGGTTTTTGGATGTATAGGGTTTTGGAATTCATGAGTAATATCAAAAAGTCCTCTGGAGCCTCATTGTAATCATTATGCTCAGACAGATGCATGTAGAAGCCACATCTCTTCTTAGAGATAGCTACCACCATTCGAGCAAGTGTTTCGGTTCTCCAATTTTACAATTTCAGCCTATTTCATTTATTCAATAGAAGATATTGTTCACTAGATATCTGTGTTGTTTTGCATATATATGTGTTTATTGTATTCAATCTATTAATCAGTTCATTCTACTCCTAAATTCATATCAGTGGTATCAGAGCGGTCTGCTCTTCATTTATTTTTCTTCGTGCATGTCCCTGACAAGATATGGGTATAAGAATTTGGGACTCGAACCAATCAATTCGTTGCAAGATTGGTCGCGCCGATCTCGAAAACAACCCATGGGAGATGAAAAGAAATATGATGGAGAAGGAGATCCTTTTAAAATTTTTCTCAAGGAATCCCTTGCGTGACAAAGGAATGAAATGATGGACAACTTTGTACAGATCCTTCGGTGGCTTCCCACAGGAGAATCATCTTCATCAAGCGGCCATGCAACCCTTTCAAGGTGTAGGTAAATTTTGATATTTCATTATTTGAAGCACTACCAAGTCATGCATCCAATTGATCTAACCCTCGATGCACCTCTTCCTAATGGACCAATCTATCCTCGCTCACTGATGGAAAATGATGAAATCAAGCATCATATCCAAGAGATTCTTCAAAAGGGGCACATTAGACCCAAATCTTCACCTTGCAAAAGCTTGGTTGTAGTGGTGCAGAAGAAGGACGAGACCTGATGACTATGCATTGATTATAGGGCATTAAAAAAAATCATAGTCAGAAACATGTACCCAATTCCCAGGATTGATGCCCTTCTTGACCAACTCAAGGGGGAAAAGTTATTCAACAATATTGACCTAAAGTTTGGCTACCACTAGGTTCCCATCGAACCAATTGATGTCTGGAAGACAACTTTCAAATATAAATAAGGTCTCTTTGAATGGTTGGTCATGCCCTTTGGCCTAACAAATGCACCAACCACTTTCATGAGGTTGATGGATGATGTATTGAGACCCTTCACCAACTCTTTTGTGGTGGTATATTTGGATGACATCCTCATCTTCAACAAAACTTGGGAGGAGCACATGTGACATATTCAATAGGTTTTGAGCACTATGTAGCAACAAAAGCTATATGCCAACTTGGAAAAATGTTTCTTTAGCATGAACAAGGTCCAATACTTGGGCTACATTGTTGATGAGCATGGGGTACATGTCGATCCCGCTAAGATCCAAGTCATCCATGACTGGCCAGCCCCAACCACACTAACCGATCTTCGGAGCTGCTTGGGACTGACCAATTTCTATTGACGGTTCATGTTGGGATTATCCCATATTGCATGGGCCCTCAGCCATGTGACCAAGGGCAGTGGCAAGGAAAATTTCATGTGGGGGAAGGAACAACAATGAGCATTTGATGATCTGAAGCATTGCTTATGCTCAGATCCAATACTCTAATTTCTTGATCTACAACAACCATTTGAGATTGAGGTTGATGCATCTGACTATGATGGAGGCATAATTCTCACTTAACACGGTCATCTGATGGCATACCATAGTCAGACACTCTCAAATATTGCCCGAAAATACCCCACCTATGACAAGGAAATGTATTCCATTGTACAAGCTTGTCGTCAATGGAAACATTAAATTATGGGAAAGGAGATGATCATTCACACTGATCTCAAGCCTCTAAATTTCATACAGACACAGGGGAAGTTGTAGAATGACCGTCATCACAAGTGGTACATCTACCTGCAATAGTTCCATCTCAACATCAAGTATAAGACATGTAGCACAAATCATGTCACTAACTTCCTCAGTCAGCCTCTCGTAGATACACTCACCACTGTGCTCCATTCCTATGGACATGAGGGATTTGAGTGACCCCAACTTTATCAGCAAGATCCAGACTTCGCCACCACCTATCATCTCCTGGGTACATGTACAACTGTCACCGATTTTGACATTCAGGATGGGTTATTATGCCATCTGGGCCATCTCTGTGTTCCTGCAAGCGAGCATAAAAATTTGATTTGGGAAGCCCACTACAGTTGGGTGGCATGACATTTTGGCATGTAGAAAACTGTGGTCGCTCTCTAGAAACATTTTTATTGGCCAAAACTTCCACAGGACGTCATCAAGTATATCAGATCTTGCACCGCCTATGGCATTTCCAAGCCATCCATCAAGAAGAAAGGCTTATACACCCCTCTTCCTACCCCCAAGAAGCCTTGGGAATCCATGTTGATGGATTACATGTCTGGCCTTGCATCCACCAAGCAAGGGAATGATTGTGTATTTGTGGTCGTTGATCAGTTTTCGAAGATGACCATCCTCACAATGTCCAAGAAGAACATCACAGTGACACATACTACAAGCTCTTCTTTGAATGAGTGTGGGTCCATTTTGGGATACCAAAGACAATCATCTTCGACCGAGACAAAAGGTTCCTCAACACATTTTGGTTGAGTCTCTGGTCACTGTTAGACACCAAGCTCACTAAATCCACCGCTTTCCACCCCCAAACAGATTACCAAATAGAGGTCGTCAATCGGATGATTGTGCACATCATGCACATGTACAACTCCAAGAATCCACATACATGGGATAAGAGTATCCCCTATGTTCAACACAGTTACAACAAGGATCTCCATTGCTCCACCAACCATAGCCCATTTCAGGTGGGACTGGGATTCCAACCCTTGGGTCCCATTGATGTTGCACTACCTCTGGCCACCACACAAACAAACTCTTCCCATGTTCAGTCTAAGACCGACAAAGCCACCAGATTCAGCACATCCACCAATAGGTCCAGGAGATTTTACAGAAAGCCAATGCTAAGTACAAGCAGATCCATGATCAATATAGGGTACCACACCAGTTTCAAGTTGGAGACAAGGTTTGGTTACACTTGCAGAAGGAGCATCTTACAGGGCCCCATCAGAAGCTTTGCCCGCTTTGATATGGGCCTTACACCATCACCAAGGCTATGGGTAACAATGCTTTTGAGATCAACACTCCACCATTCCTTGGCTTACACCCAATGTTCAATGTGAACCTCCTTCGACCATATTTTCCACCATTATTGGACACTTCATAGATCGTAGAACAACTGACACCAAGAGAGATCAACCCAAACTGCATGGAACATGAATCCGCTGATCGGATAGTGGACACACAGGTCAAGGACACTCGCCAACAGAGGATCCAACTTTATCAGGTTGTTAAGGCAGGGAAAAGCCTACACCAAGGCAAGTGGCTGACTCGGGGCCAAATCCAATAGAATTTTCCTCACTTGATGGGGGAACTCAACGCAATGGAGACCATTTCTTCCTAAGGAGGGAGGATTGATCTAGGTGGATATTGGTGGCCACCCACCTATTCCAACTAGCTCCTCTTATCTGTTTTTAGTTCAACACGTTCTTCTGTACTTCTTTGTAATTGTGGGTTCTACACTTCTTGTGTTGTCTGAATCCCTACACATCTTCCAAGTGGATACTGATGGCCTCTCACCTAATCCAACTAGATTATTTTGTATGTTTTCATGTCAACACATCTTGATGTACTTCCAAGTCCATTTTGGAGGCCTAAACAATGTTTTTTTTGCTCTCCATAGTCAAACTTTAGACAAAGTCTGAGTTTGATGACGTAATGTGTAGTTGTCTAAAATACCTTTCCAACGGGCTATCACATGCCTAAAATGGAGGTCGTATGCAAAATGTATGACCCCAGGAAGTTGAGGTATCAACTTACCCATAGTGGCCCACAAGACTTTTGGTGTTTCATCTCCTAGGGTTAGGTTTTTGGGTTTAGGGTTTTGGAATTCATGAGTAATATCAAAAAGGCCTCTGAAGCCTCATTGTAATAATTCTTCTCAGACGGATGCACGTAGCAGCCACATCTCTTCTCATAGATAAATACCACTGTTTGAGCAAGTGTTTCAGCTTTGCAGTTTTACAATTTCAACCTATTTCATTTATTCAATAGAAGATATTGTTCACTGGATATCTATGTTGTTATTCATATGTCTGTGTTTATTGTATTCAGTCTATTAATCAGTTCGTTCCGCTCCTAAATCCATATTATCTCATCATCAATGGCTCCCCAGACGTGGGGTCGAGCATTCATCCTATGGGAAAGGTCCTGCAAAGACAAGCAAATACGCTCTCCAAGGGATCACATGTCACAATATCATGCCAAGTAATCCATATCTAATACAAGAACCACCCAAACATGTGCATCAAACCCTACTTTTCAAACTAAAGAAATGTTGAAATAGCTTATAAGTTTTTCCCAATTTAGGTATGAGAGGGGTGTCATGGTTCCCTATTAGGTAAGCCAATCCCCAAGTCAAGGGAAGTTTCCCAGGAGGAACCTATATACGTCATGTATTGAGTGTGAGGTGGATTTGGGGAAAGACTTCTAGATATGGGGTTGTTGACATACAAGGGTTCGTATTGTGTCATTTTTGGGTGCCTTTGTAGAGGGTGTGTCACACCTTCGTTTGCAATGCAACCTTTTTCCAAGCCCTTTTCCATTTAATTTATTAAATTCCAAAAATTGAGTACTATATGCAAGGGAAATTAAAGAGTACCGCAATGCCATTTGAATCTAGGAATGCATTGAAAGCCATATGCAATGGAAAGTAAAATACACCACAAGTGTATTCCCTCAACAAACGAGACATTTATTATTTATGTGTTTAGAAGGTCATTGGATTTTATGGAATAGATTTTCATTGATATCATGACCTTAGGGCGATCATCTAGAAGGGTAATGATTGGATTTTATATTTTTCCAGCTACAACACCTCTGGGCATTTATCCCCTTCTTCCCATGAAAGGAGGTACAATCCCTTCTTGGGTCAATGAACCCAAAAACCCAAAAGATGAGGAGATGGAAGGGAAAGAAGAGTAGAAAGTGGTAAGTATGAGGGGGAATGGTATGATGACCCTTCAAAGAAGCACCTAGTAGAAACCCTTTTCCCGAGGGTGACCCACTTACTAGGAAACCATGCCACTCATGAAGGTGAAATTAGGAAAACAAGATAAATTCCAAGAAAATGTTACATAATAAATAAAGGATTCTTTGCAACATGCTCAAATGATTCAAATATTAGAATGGCACTTACCACGACACCAAACTTGTTACCTTATGAAGCAACACCTATTGTGTTCTTGGACCAAGCCGATGTAGTGGATGTTTCTCTATTTTTGACGATGAATGATGATGTAATCATGAATAAGAGGGGTCATGCGGGCTCTGTCAGTCAATCTGACTCTCAAAACTCCATGTCTACTACTTGTGGGCCTCGAGACATGTTCTCCTTAGTTACCCCTATCCTGAGGGGGTAACAAGCCCTTTGATGGTTGATTCTATTCAATAGAGCTTCAAGTGGAACAACTAAAGGAAGAGGTTATGGAATTGAAATGATCCATAAACGATGGAATTATAGCCTAGTCACTTCACCAACATTGATCCTTTGTGGAAAATTACTTCTAGTCTTTGTTGTCCATGTTATACAAATATATTTATCCTCAACGATGGCTACAAGGCCTATGCTCCAAATTGCAATTCAGAGTGCAAATTTCTTTACAACTCTACTCTGCTCTTTATTATTCAGCTTGCATGTGAGGTCGGTTCTATTTGTAGACTTGGTATTGTCAAGCTAAAGCATTAAGCAAGATTTCCGATAGCTCACATGCCCAACAATTGAATTGTAAACATCATGGAATCAATGATGGCCCCATGCCACACTAGTACGGATTATACAACCCATGTACAATCTTTGGGAAAGATAGAATGCTCCATGTGCATCCAAGGGAAATAAAATAACTTGCTATGTCTTCTCTCATCAATCAATAACCTTGAAAAATACAATTAGAAACTAGCCAAATTTATGCAACAACTAAGTAATGGAAACCAAATATCTCTTATCTCCGAAAAAAATGAATCGTGGAAAATAAATAAATGTTGAGAATATTTGTTTGCTAAGGAAGAATGAAATTTTGTAGTAAATCTATAAATATACAACAAAGATTGAATTCTCCCACCATTAAAATAATTAGGTAGCCATTGAAATACAAAGTAATAATAGGAAAATGAATTTCTAAGTGAAGCTAACATAAATACAATGGGGAATTATTCATTTTAACCATGACTTCAACTATAGGAAACATATTAAGCATATACAAGAACAATAATAACCCATACATGGTATTTTCTCCTTTCCTTTCTTAATTGTCACCATCGACACACTCAAAGAAACACATTAAACAAAATAAGAGTAGCAAGATCTCACACACAAAATTTACTCAAAAATCACAGAAAAAATCATATATAGAGATACCATATTTACCGTGGAAACACAAACGGGAAAACCAACTTTGAATGGTTTCTCAATTCTCTATTTCGATAATCTTTGGTTATGATGCAACTCATGACTCTATGTGCATACTTCTTTCTTTGGCCAAAAGACCCTTTGAGATTCAAGTCACAAGGAAATATAGGAGAGATGAGGGGTAATAGGAAGGCCAAGAAATTGACATTTTAGTTCCCACTCCTCTCTATATTCTCCTCTCTTATTTCATTTTACTATTTTATTTAATCTTTTTTTACTCTCTTTTGTCTCATTTACTTTTACATTTTTATTTCCCTTAATATTTTATATAACCTTGTTAATTGCCAAATTACATTTGCAGGTACCGAGTCCTACAACCATTCATTTTTTCAGATCCATTTAGGATCACACCTCCCCATTGAGAGGATTTTTGGTCTCCAATAAATTATAGGACCAATTTGGAACAATGTGCCTTATTTTTTCTTCTCTTGAACATGGCTCTAACTCTAGCTCTTGGCTATAACTCTGAATCTAGCTCTAGTTCATGGCTCTAGCTACTAGCTTTGGTTCTGGCTATGGCTTTGGCTCTGGTTCCCGACTCACTTGTTCTTGCAATGAAGAAGTCTACTCACTAACTTTCATCTTTGAATAATCTCTGTATCTGAACTCTTTCATCATAATTCATTTCCATCTCTCTCAGACTTGGAGATGGTCTATCTTGGTATTCAATGATGTTAATTTGAATTTTGGCCTGTGTTTGTTTAGTGAGATATCGACAACTATGTAATCACACATCAACTCCATGAAAAGAAGTGTGGTCTACCTTTTTTTACTAGGATCAATTTCTTCCCAACATGGAAAAAAATCTCTGTTGTCGAAACATGCTTACTAGCACTCTATCTCTACAACATGATCACTTGAATGTCCTCCTTGGTGTGCAATCATAGCACCTTATTCTACCCAAACATTTAAGGAATCCTACACATGTATGGTTGTAGGTGACAATCATCAACCTGCTACAATATGAAGGGTGAGGGAATGATTCTATATTTGGATAGTACAAGGACAAGGGAATGTCATTTAATTCCTTTCACCAATCTTTAATACATCTCCAAGAAGGGAATCTTCTTCTAGATTATCACAAGCAACAATTGGAGTGGAGTTTCCTTTGTTGTCAACATCAACCCGCTATCCTCTTCGATAGTGATATTTACCTCATGTGTTTTTATAACTCCTTGGAAAACTTATGCTCCTTGGGTTGGAGATGCAGGTAGCCCATCATCCTATTCAATCTTTACTCTTCACACTCTTCTCTTGGTTTCACAGTTGATGGGGTGAAGCTCTAGATGAAGTCACCAACAATTTCCTTTCCAATGGCCACTCAACTTGCAATGGTGGAAAATTTTCTTGGCATTGTTGTTTGGACTACTTGACATACTAATTTTCTCCCCATGCCTCTATGTTAATTATTGGATTGGGAAGTCTTCTTTCCATTCCTCCTTTGAAAAAAATATAACTTGTGGCATGTGGCTTGTTTCTCCTAGCATGATGCCTCACGATGATACTTATTCAAATAGAAGGAACATGCCTTTGAATACCAACAACTGGAAACTTGATGGACTTTCCTCTTACATCAATGACAAATGAGGGATGTCCTACTTGATGCATACCTCTTTTCCATTTTCTTCTTATTCTAGCTAAGTTTTTTTCCACTTCATCTAAGTGCTGGTGTAGACCAAGTCTTCAGACTCTTCTCGTTGCTACCCTTTTTCATTTTACCACAAGAACGATGAAGTGGTACTGTGTTTCCACCTTCATTCGTCGATGCTCTTTCTTCTGATGAGTAGGCCAATTGTGCCATGTTTTTATCCTTCACAAATGTGATCTTCATGTCCATGACATTTTTTATTTTTTCCATCAAAACCTAGGCCTTCATGCTTGACCCTTGGTTCAGCGACAATGGGGCTTAGGATGTCTTGTTTTCTCTTGTGTATCCCTTGTACACCATTTCCCATCTACTTTAACAATTTCAAACCAATGTGTCTTGTATGTTTTTCAAAATCACCAACATGTTTCTGAGAAGGGTATACAGAAGGTGAAATTGCCATGATTGTCTTGGTCATGGTGTTGGTTTCTACAATAGCAATGGAAGGAGCTTGCTTGGCCTCTTGAATTGCTTCTTGTAGCTTTTCCAATGCTTCTTTCTTGTCTACCAACTCTTGTTATATCCAAGTTCAAACCAATGTATCTTGTATGTTTTTCAAAATCACCGACATGTTTTTGAGAAAGGTCTGAAGAAGGTGAACTTACCATGCTTGGCTTGGTCATGGTGCTAGCTTCTACAATAGCAATGGAAGGAGTTTTTTTGGCCTCTTGGGTTGCTTCTTGTAGCTTTGTCAATGCTTCCTTCTTCTCTACCAACTCTTAATTTTGTAGCTAAGACATAATTTGAGTGAGTCTATCGTCTTTCCAATTATTCATATCGATGACCTTCTCTCCCAATTGCACAAGATTCATTTTTCTCTTGTCCCAATTTTCTGTAACAACTATGAGTGAGTCTTAATGTTCAACGAATTGATTCTTTAGCAATGTAAATAATGTTGTATATGTTCCATGGTATTTTTCCAACTTTCTTATCTTTTGGTCAAACATCTATACCTTCTCCTTCAAGTGTTGGTTCTCTTTTTGAAGTTGCACATGGATGGCATGTAGGCCTTCTAACCTTTCTCTATTTTCTTTACCCATGCTAGGTGTTGGTGCAAATATGAAACAAGGGTGAGAAAAACTACAAATTTAGAGGTTGTGCCAGATCACAGAAAAAAATGATATAAATGATATAAAAGCTACTATAAATCTAGATCCATGTTCCTTTAAACCCCAATATATCATGAAATAAACAAATTAATAAAGAATGTGACAACTACAAAATGAAATAGATAGATCTAAATAATGCGAATAAACTATATACCCAAAGGAAATAATAATATAATAACATCTATGGAGAAAACCTTTGAACACTTGAATCCTTTGGTGGCCTCTTCATGGGAGGGTCCTTCTTCTTTCCTAAATGTGTGGTTGTAGGTTATAGTTCTCCTCTTTGGTGGCTGAAAGTGATGGTGAAATGTAGCCAAATTTTCTAAGGGGATTTTGACACACTTTGTTACTTTCAATGGACGTATGATATAGAAAATGGAGGGGACCTCTTGAATTTATAGACAAAATGGTGGTTATCTTTGATAGGGTCAAAATAATAAAAGATGATAATTTGAACAAATCAATTTTAACCATTACATTTTAATTTTACACCTTTTTGATAAATTAAAGAGGAAAAAGTCATAAAAGTGTTTTATAACTTTAATTAAATGGAAATAACATTAGGAAAAGTGGTTTCCTAGGTCACTTTAGTGAAAAATGATGTGAAAGTGGGTGTAGACGTGGGATACCTATACTATAGATGGTGTATTTTGGTAATCCTAGTAATTTGGTCTAGGTGAGCAATTTTTTGGTGATAACAGATTCCCCCTAATGTATGAGGTTAGAAGCACATCGTATGACCGAAATACATTATATGTTACTTTCACGGACAAATGATTCAACCTAAAAGGGAGAGAAAGACCATAGGAAAGACAACCAGTTCTTGAAGAGGCCGTAGAAAATCTCCTATCAATGAAAGGGTCACAAGGTGGTGAGGTACATAATCTTAATGGGACGATGTAGGCATACCCATACGCGTCCGGGTAACTCATGGTAATGAATACAATAGTGAGACAATCAAGAGGTCTCAAGTACAATATTATGTTGGAAAAACATGGTCAAAGAATATATATATATATATATATATATGGAAATATCAGATGTACATTCCAACTGTGGTTGATCTGAGTACATAAGACTCGATGCCCCTCGAGCTATAGAGGTGGTTGTAATGAACCAAAATCTTAAAATACCATAACATAACAGAAGTACACACCATGTACAAAATATGAGCGTAGAGCACAACTCCAAGATATATAAGTTACACAATAACTCCTCAAAGAATAGGAGAACCTCCTCCACATAACCAAATACATTCATACATCACAATTCGCATGTCCACAATAATGAATACATGATCTCTATATGTACCTATTCACACTTGCACATGATGCCCCTTTACTATCTACTAGGTCGACCCTATTACATGTATATTTACACATTACATGTACATTTAGGCCCATATATGCCCCCCCTTGGGGTCATATCATATACATTTAGCCCTATGTATGCTCCCCTTGGGTCATAACATAGTACCTTCCTTAAAAAATATTTGTC
This sequence comes from Picea engelmannii, assembly GCA_009831015.1. Lineage (NCBI taxonomy): Eukaryota > Viridiplantae > Streptophyta > Pinopsida > Pinales > Pinaceae > Picea > Picea engelmannii. The sequence continues at coordinate 128,028 of ML803808.1, read as the reverse complement.
CTTGAAGCTTTGAAATTAAAGGATTCACATGTGATGAAATCAAGTAATGTGATTTTCTTATGTTCATGCTTTCTTCATTCCATTGATGATGATCTATCCATCCAAAATCAACTCTTTTTGGTCTTAATCCTCAGTGTCTAGGTGTTGCATAATTTTATTTCCTTCAGTGCCATGTATTTTTGTTGTAGCTTCTCTAGATTGCAGTGGTTGTTGGTCTCTGATAATAGCTTGTTGAAGAGTGATTTTGTGATTCCTTGTTCCATGAATATTGACATGTATTCCATCTTCTTCCTTCATAATGTGGATATCAACCTTATTGTATTCCTTGAAATGTTTCATGGTAATGAGGGTGTCGATATGGCTCCACTTTTGACATTTTTTCTTCACTCTGCATGTGCATTTCATCTAAGTTATTTTCAGAGACAATGGAATCCTCTATCTTCATTGCTTGCTCTTTGATTGTTCTATCCTTGGAGATAATACCATCATATTTGGCATGTACATCCTCTAGATGGAGTTCAACTTCTTCAAGTATCTTATGGTGACATTCTTGAATCTTGTCTTCTTTCTTCTTTTGAAGCTGCAATGTCACCGCATTTATCAAATTTTGACGTCCTTCTTCAATTTTGGATTTCATTTCTGATTTTACCTCATCAATATTTAGGGATTCCTCATCCTTCTTGCAAATTTCTCAAGTATTTTGGTAGATTCTCCATCCAATATCCTTGTTTCTTCTTGATTTTGATAATTCTTCTTTACTTATTTCAATCTCTTAACCTCATCCAATAGTTTTTATTACGGTTTCATAATCTACACACCTCTTCATATTTCCTTTTCAATTCTTCCCTTGAATCATCCTTTTCCCACTTTGCTTTGCTATTATTTTCTTGTTTAGGTTCTTAACCTACTTAATGAGTGATTCATTAAGGTATTGTATCTTAGATAGATCCTCACCCTTCTTCTTAATTTCTTCCTTTTCTTCTTTTAATTCATCTTGAATTCTATACAATTCCTCCATTTTTGTATCCTTGATCCATTTATCTGAGAAGAGTTTTTCAAATTCTTCCCATGTGGACTAGAGTCTAGCATATTCATCAAGGATTCTCCACAACTTATAAGTTTCACCATCAAACTTAAGGATTTCCTTAAAAGTATTCTTACAATGTTCTTTTACAATCCTCAACCATTCCACGGGATTGATTTCATCTTTATCTTTATCTCCGTTAAATTTAGGTATTGCCATTGGTTCTTAATTGAGGTCTAACCCAAACATCATTTTACAAACTCAATATATTAAGGATAATGATATCAAATATTTATAATCCTTGTTCTAATATATTGTTCTATGTTTTCTCTTTCCAATTTCATTTGAATCAGCTGAATCAGATATTCAAATCAAAAGTTATGATAGTTTTAAGTAAACATACCTTTGAAACCCTGAATTGGAGTCTGTCCTCCTAGCTGACCTTCCTTCTGATGTATTTATGAAACGTCGACCCTTCTTAGTATTAAATTTCGACCTATAGTACTTTAAAATTTCTTCTCTGCAATGCCATAGGTCTAACCAAAATTGCATGTGAGAAGTGCAAGTTAGTGTAACTTTCCCAAACCTTGTTGAAGTTTTTCCTATTCTGGAGAAAGAACTTGCGCAGAATGCCCCGCGTGCACTATTCAATACTAGATTCTTAAATTTTTACCAAAAATACTAAAACATGTCCATGGGTCTCACTGAATTTGGATCCTCTATGAGGAAGATACGAATTTTTACCTAGAACACCTTTTTGAGATGGGTTATAGGACTAGTCAAAAACTCTATCTTCCACAGGGTGTATCTTCGAAAGTACAATGACCTAGAAGATAAAATTTGTACCATAGGTACCTTGGTAATTATTGTAAATATCCTCCAAGTTTTTCTTTTTGAAGTAGAATATAAAAAAAAGTTATAGCTAAAATTCCAAGATGAATTTCATGAGGAAGAAAAACCCTAGGATCGATGCTCTGATACCAAATGCTTAAAATATCATACAGAACAAAAGTACACAACATGCACAAAATGTGAGCATGGAGCACACCTCCAAGATAGATAAGTTATACAATAAATCCTTAACGAATAACAGAACCTCCTCCACATAACCAAATACATTCATACATCACAATTCACATGTCCATAATAATGAATACATGATCTCTATATATACCTATTCACACTTGCACATCAGGCCCATTTACTACTAGGTCGACCCTATTACATATATATTTACACATTACATGTACATTTATACCCATATATTCCCCCCCCTTGGGGTCATATCATATGCATTTATCCCTATTTATGCTCCCCTTGGGTCATAACAAGGGTGGAATCAACTTGAGAAGATGTTGCACATCAAAATTCCTCACTTTGACAGTGTCGTAAGTGTCAGACTTTCATTTTCGCACGTGTTGGAAGTGTCGCATCTCGAACAACACCATAAAAACACTTGCTACAACCCATAAAACATGTTAGAAGAAGAAGCCCCATCATCTGATAGTCAAAACAAGTTTTTTACCTAAGGAATTACTCATCTTTTTAACATTTTGGAAGATCAACACTCCCTTAATGCCCATATATAGGGAGCGTTAGTGCTCCTTGTCCATATTAAGGAGGCGCTACAACGCTCTGTTTTCCACTTTAAAGGAGAAATGTGTTGGTTGAGGGAATATTGGATGAAATCCCACTTTCCTCTAAAGACAATTATGGATGGGTTGGGTTAGTTTGGCTTGAATCTGACTCCATGGATGCATCTAAGGAAGATATCGCAACTAATGGAGCCATATCCTCAATCAATTCCAAATATACTAAAGGTGGTTGAGCCTCTCAAAGATTATAAATAGAGGTATTTCCATGGTGAAAAGGAGGAGAAATCAACAAAGCATTGTTATTTTGATTGTGGATCGTTTGAGCAAGGAATGGACGAGGAGGACTTGGAGAGGTTGTTGCAGCACCATCTGAAGATTGTAAGTTTTTCTTTCTAAGTTCTCATTAATATACTTGGCCTATTTCCTTCAAGTGTGTGTTTACATGTGTTTGTCTATGGTTGTATTAATCTGCATAGATAAATTGATTTTGTCTAATCCATTAGAGTAGGAGATAGTCGTTTATTTCTTGTTGTCCATTGTAGGTATTAATTGGAGCTCATGGATTGGAGCAGCTTGAACAAACATCATAAACGAGGTACATCATACTTCCCCTTCTTCTCTCTTTTTCTATGGACAAAATGAATTTATAGGAATGGTAGTGTCCAAATGTAATTTTATGTCTTGGTATAGGGGTCCATAATCCAAGGGAAAATTCACATGTCCACATGGGGATATTTCCATAACAGAAGCCTTACTGAATAAGAATGTGGATCTGAAGATCTTACATGAGATAACTAAAGGAAAGCTCAAACTGAGGGATACAATAATGGTGGAATAGAGCCAATCAAATCTGAGGAATTGCCTATGAGGTTGTATCATACATGCATGTATTAATCTCAATGGTGCGATGATGAGATGAGGTCGAGCACATGAGATACTACTGAGTCTGAGAACAATGAGGACCCTCTCATCTTGATGCAAGGTTACCCATTAGAGGAGTGTATAGGTACTAGGGTACATAGGATTGATCCTTAGAATGAATTTGTTGATTTTTATAGGGGAAATTCCACTGACACCCAAGAGTTAAAGAGTATATATAGGCATGGTATCCAAAGAAAAACAGGGGAATTCATAGCTTTGGAAGTGGCTGCTAAGCCCAGAACATGTGATGTAGCCAATGCCTAAGATTCATTCACAAGATCAAATAAACCATGAAAACATAGGAGAATTGAAAAATAACTCTCTTTTATTCCTTCTCCATCCTAACTATTACAATCGAAGTTCAACCCCTTATAACTATTATCTAGAATTTTCGAAAACAACTAATTTTAGAAAAAACAACTATTTTTTAGAAAAACAACTAAATTTAGAAAATTCTCACATGAAATTAAAAATGACCACTAAATAAGAGGTAACTAGTGTGACACTATTTTTCAACTCTCTTTTTTGATTAAGCTCATAAACTAAGAGATAATTGATAATTGAAAAATTAAAAAATCTCGTAAAAACAGTAAAACCTCAATTTGAGGCCTTATATGAAGGAATTTGGCCCTGAAAAAGTGTTGAAACAATGTCCAACTGGACAGATCCAATCAGAATGGAAGTGAACTCCTCGATATGAAACTCCCCTTAAAATTTCATCCCAAATGGATAACCGAGTCAAAATTTATGAACCTCGGAAAATCCCCGAAAAATCCCTGCATCATTCTTCTCTAGTTGAAAAGAACGCAGCTCCTGCAAGTTACCATCTTCAAATTGTTTCCATTTAATGGGATCTAGGTTTAGTAAGTCATCCTCTCTAATCCATGTACTCTTTTTTGGTGCTATTCTATCCCATTGGACCAGATATCGGTGGTATTGGCCTTGTTGAGTATGAAGTGTCTTCTTATCTAAAATATGTGCAATCTTTTCGTTTTTCTTGCTTGGAATGGCCTGTTTCCAATCCACCTCTGCCTCACTGTCAACACCCAGATTATCCCCATGGAATATATACAAATCATAAACATTAAACATAGGGGATATATCGAGGTCAGCTGGTAAATCGACCTTATAAGCATGGTCATTGATTTTCTTGAGAATTGTCAGGCTGCTAAATTGAAGATTTGAATGACCTGAAACACTAAATTGTCAAACCAGGGTTGGTAAACTTTGAGTTGCTACATTGTATGTGTGGGTAAGGCTCTAATTGCTATCTAAATGCTATCCTTAGCAGAAAACACAAACTTACTCTGAGAACTTGAATCCTAATGATTATCCTAAAACTTAGCATTTCCTATTTAAGTCATTAACAGAAAATAGTCCTATGCTTGAATGCTGGTGCTTCTATTTCCATGCAGAAGTGTGATTTCACAACATTATTCCACTACTACTTTTAATCATCTATCATCACCGTTTCGATTCAAGCCATGACAAAAAGAGTCTTTCCTAAAATGCATTTAATCTGAACATTACAAATGAACCTAAGTCTGTCTACAGAAAAACAGAGCAATAACCTACTTACCCTACTGGTACCGGAAGCTTCCTTTGATTTAACTGTAATCTAACTATTCTAATTAAGCAGGGTAACTAACTATCTAACAGAGCAAAGTTCATTCAATCTCTAAGTGATGTTCGAATTGAAAACTAGAAACCAACAAACCACGTTCACACTCTGAACCCTACAGGAATCAAACACGCATTCAATACTCATCAACGCAAGAGATATCAGTATGCTGGAACGATTCGGTTGAAGAATAAATAAACACGATTTTGAACGAGTTAATTCTGAAACTATAAACTATCATGTAAGCAAACACTAACACACTGAAATAACTAAATCTATGACAGAATAAAGCAACGGCTTGAACCGGTTTGGCGGGCCCAACCAAACGATACAAACGCCGAAGGAAAGAACCAGAACTAACTACAGCATTCTATGCAAACATTGTATAATCTTTACGCTCCATTAACTCAGAAGAGAATACTTCAAATCGTATATTAGTCGAATAGCATGACACAACAACAGTTTGTATTCAGAAATATATGTTCACGATATAACATAACATAACCCAACCGTTCTCAGGAGTGATCTCCCGTTTATAACAGTCTAAAGCAAAATACATAAAACAAACGGATCCCCGATCCGAAAATAGCTTGGAATCAAGTTTTAAAACGTACTTCACATCTTCGTGACATGTAGTGTCACGAAGTGTGAACGATGAAGAATCAACGACTCAGTGTTATCATTATGCCTTCGATCATCCTGTGAGCGCTAACTCCAGCTTTCATGCGAATCTCTCTGTCTCCCATTCGGACCATAACGCACAGATCTTGAGCGACTTCATTGGTATCTCCACGGGTACGAGTTGGTACCTGGTACCGACAATCCTGTTCCAAAAATAGAAGTGGTACCTAACCCAAGCGACATTAGTTCCAATATCAATTTAAAGCATCAAAATGCATAAAAATAGCTTGAAACATAAAGATACCTTAAGTAGCCCCATTGAGTGGTAGGGAGATGT
>ML803808.1:81872-112443 GCA_009831015.1 Picea engelmannii | reverse complement strand
CAGTTGTAGTTGTTATCTGTGAAATTACAGAGTTAGGGTTCCTGAGAAGGGCTTGTATTTTCTCTGGATCAACTGTATCATCCAGGGCTGGATCACCAAGATTTTGAGTTTGCTGATGTATGGTGTTTCCTGGTTCTAGGATTTGTTCTACGGTTTCCTTAGCCAGAATTCCAGTCTCAGTTTCTATTGCTTTTTGGGTGGAGGTTTCTTCTTCTTTTTGTGGTTTTATATTTTTCCTAAATCTACCCCTAGGATCTCTATTTCTCATGAAGTCATGCTAAATGAAATGAAAGAACTAAGATTGAGTTTCAGAGTACCTGTGATAACTGATATGTCGGTCTTCACCCCTTTCGTTTCCACAGCTCCTCTTACTATCAACCTGCTAACATACCACACCAAACTAAGTGCATTCCAAAACTTAATGAAGACAATTATCTTCTTACCTTTAAAACAACTCCCCGACAACGGTGCCAAAAATGTCAGGCTACTAAATTGAAGATTTGAATGACCTGAAACACTAAATTGTCAAACCAGGGTTGGTAAACTTTGAGTTGCTACACTGTATGTGCGGGTAAGGATCTAATTGCTATCTAAATGCTATCCTTAGCAGAAAACACAAACTTACTCTGAGAACTTGAATCCTAATGATTATCCTAAAATTTAGCATTTCCTATTCAAGTCATTAACAGAAAATAGTCCTATGCTTGAATGTTGGTGCTTCTATTTCCATGCAGAAGTGTGATTTCACAACATTATTCCACTACTACTTTTAATCATCTATCATCACCGTTTCGATTCAAGCCATGACAAAAAGAGTCTTTCCTAAAACGCATTTAATCTGAACATTACAAATGAACCTAAGTCTGTCTACAGGAAAACAGAGCAATAACCTACTTACCCTAGTGGTACCAGAAGCTTCCTTTGATTTAACTGTAATCTAACTATTCTAATTAAGCAGGGTAACTAACTATCTAACAGAGCAAAGTTCATTCAATCTCTAAGTGATGTTCGAATTGAAAACTAGAAACCAACAAACCACGTTCACACTCTGAACCCTACATGAATCAAACACGCATTCAATACTCATCAACGCAAGAGATATCAGTATGCTGGAACGATTCGGTTGAAGAATAAATAAACACGATTTTGAACGAGTTAATTCTGAAACTATAAACTATCATGTAATCAAACACTAACACACTGAAATAACTAAATCTATGACAGAATAAAGCAGCGGCTTGAACCGGTTTGGCGGGCCCAACCAAACGGTACAAACACCGAAGGAAAGAACCAGAACTAACTACAGCATTCTATGCAAACATTTTATAATCTTTACGCTCCATTAACTCAGAAGAGAATACTTCAAATCGTATATCAGTCGAATAGCATGACGCAACAACAGTTTGTATTCAGAAATATATGTTCACGATATAACATAACATAACCCAACCATTCTCAGGAGTGATCTCCCGTTTATAACAGTCTAAAGCAAAATACATAAAACAAACAGATCCCCGATTCGAAAATAGCTTGGAATCAAGTTTTAAAACGTACTTCACATCTTCGTGACACGTAGTGTCACGAAGTGTGAACGATGAAGAATCAACGACTCAGTGTTATCATTATGCCTTCGATCATCCTGTGAGCGCTAACTCCAGCTGTCATGCGAATCTCTCTGTCTCCCATTCGGACCATAACGCACAGATCTTGAGCGGCTTCATTGGTATCTCCACGGGTATGAGTTGGTACCTGGTACCGACAATCCTGTTCCAAAAATAGAAGTGGTACCTAACCCAAGCGACATTAGTTCCAATATCAATTTAAAGCATCAAAATGCATAAAAATAGCTTGAAACATAAAGATACCTTAAGTAGCCCCATTGAGTGGTAGGGAGATGTCAATTATGTCAAAAAAGGCCAAAAGGGTGGTACTGGGTATATAAATGGGGGTCTTTGGAATATAATATAGGCAAAAACATGATCAAAACCGGAGACCAACAAGAATCTTGCACGAACCAATTTTCTTATACTTCAATTTGTGGTAGGTTCCTCGAGGAAACTGCTCCTTCCTTAAATAAACCATCACCAAATCACCTTCATTGAATACCTGGTATCATCGATGAGCATATTTGATAATTTTGTTTTGTTCATTACTAGCTTTCAATTTTTGTCTCACCTATTGCTGCAACTGTTGAATGTGTTCTGGAAATGCTTCCCCATTATCACTAATCTTATCCCCAAGTGGTAGATGCACCAAATCTAGGACACCCATATGGTTTCTACCGTAAAAAACCTGAAATGAAAATTTAGCTGTATATATATTCACTAAACTATTGTAGACAAATTCCACTTGAGGTAAAGCCAAATCCCACTTCTTGGGCTTCTCTCCAGCAATGCTATGTAACAGGTTTCCAAAACTCCAATTTACCACCTCGGTTTTCCCATCTGTTTGGGGGTGATAGGCATTGCTAAAATGGAATTTAGTCCCCATTTTATTCCATAAAGTCCTCCAAAAATGACCCAATAACTGAGTATCTCTATCAGAGGTAATAGTTTTTGGAACCCCATGCAGTCTAACAACTTCTAAAAAAAACAATTCTGCCACCCACAATGCAACACTAGTTTTCTTTCAAGCAATGAAATGAGACATTTTAGAGAACCTATCAACAACCACAAAAATAGAATCATTACCCCGTTGTGTGTTTAGGAGCTCCAACAAAAAATCCATGCTCAGATATGTCCATGGACCCATGGGCATTAGTAGTGTCATATACAACCATGTGTTCAGTGAGTGTCCTACATTTGAAAAATCTGACACCGTGCCACATACAATTTCTATTTGGGGTACATGATAGCTCGTTTGAAAGATCTATCCGAGGATTAAAAAAAATTTGTAGGGCCAAGGTATGTCGTTGGCAACCCTTGGCCCCCCAAACGTCCAAAAAACGACATTTAGGGCCTTAAAACGACCCAGGAATTTCCAGACCCGAAAAACCATAGAAAAACCACCAAGGTGGAAAAATGTGTTTTGAGCCGGTGGAATAGGTCGGTGGCCACCAATATCCACCTAGATCAATTATTTATGTTGTTGTTCTTTGTAAGTTTTATTCAAAATTTTAGAGTTAAACTCGTTGATTTTTCAATTTGTTTTTCTAATCACTTTGTGTATGAATTTATGAATAATGTGGAGTGTCTTATACAATATTGATGCCAAAGTCTACTGATATTCCAATAATGATGTCATAGGTTTACTAAAGACATTCCAAAACATCGTCTCCTGTAAAAAAGGAGTAGAGATTTTAATGCCCCTATTTTTGTTGAGCCGTTTTTTAACTTTTCTGCACTTTGAGCCATGGTAAAAGTGGAAGTCAATGTAAAGTTATGAATCTTGGTGAGGCCTTTTTTAGAAACGTTCTTCCATTATCAAGTGTGCACAATGGAATATCCTAACAACTTTCTACCACCATTTCATTTGCATTCAATAACCTCAAGGATCTTGGTCCATGTGTTTTTTTATTATTATTTATTTTTTCATACAAATTTTTATGGAGATACTACATAAGTATGGTTTTGTCTTTGCATCAATTGATACATTCCAGAGACTCCTAGTTCTAAGGATTTTCTACTACTAAAAAAATCAACACTGCAAATCTTATTCTAGTTGTAGCCCTAAATTAAGGGTGAAGACCTAAGGTAGAATTGAATATGATAAGTACTCTCCAATACTATTTCACATGCATTCATGAACCTAAAGAAAACCACTTTGTGTAGGATTGTTTGTTACTTTTCATTTCAAAAGTTATGGAGTTGGTACAAAATTCAAAATTTTCCTTTACATCATTTTTTTCATGCCTAAGATTCCTAATTCTAGTTACAAATATCCGCCAGCTCAATACATCTTAAAATTGTGTGCAAACACTTCTATGCCCTCCCGTTCATTGATTATTTTGAATAACTCTACCACAAATTCTCCATCTTGGTCTTTAGAAGAATAATTTTATTCTCTATTATCTACCAGCTCAATACGTCTTAAAATTGTGTACAAACACTTTTATGCCGCCCGTTCATTGATTATTTTGAATAACTCTATCACAACTTCTCCATCTTGGTATTTAGAAGAATAATTTTATTCTCTATTCTTCGCCACACATTCTTCGAAGGTATAGTGCATCTATTGCTTCCATTCAACACATGACACCTTGTCAAATTTCAATAGTTCATAAAATCTAGTATATATCTTAGGGAACCAGAGGGAGTTGCAATATTCTAAGTCCAAAAGGGAAACTATAAGCTTACAATGGATCTTACTCAAGCATCTTTAACCTACCCCTATTAACTTACACCTATGATTATGTAATTTGTAAAGGGAAGATGATACAACTTAGTTACATATTCTCCTATTTTGATTGACTAGGTGAATTTACTAAGGATAACATCTACTTATTTTCATTCATAATTCATTCCTTCTAATATGCTAAACATCTCATATTTTATGGAAAACACATGTTGATTGTCAATTGTTATTGTAAGATTTGCAAGTCTATCTACCTTGGTTTTTTTTAGCCTTTCTTATATTACCTTTTGTGAAAAATGGATCTCTTCCACTTGAATATAAAAGGGCATTATATTCTCTTCAATGACCAACATATTCATGTCATATACATATCTATGTAATTCTCGGGACATCTATTTTTAATAGTCTTCACAACTTGAATAACTACCCGATTAATGTTTAATTAGAGATTAGTTGTTTTACTTCTCATCATTGTAAGATGGTAAAATTTTTGTGGCCATTGCAATTGATATTATTGTTTTCAAAGAAAAATAATTACCCATCCAACCATTCATTCTCTAAGAGGCAATGGAGCTTAACAAAGTATATTGCAAATATGCGACCTTGATTCCATAATTTTCCTTTTGGTGGCTAGGTCACCTCTAATGTGCCCTGTTTTTTTAAACATTCTGATTCAACCTACAAACTTTACATCGTATAATCATTGTTGATCTCATATTTTGAAAAATAAAATGAAATTATATTATATTAATGTCCATGAGTGACAAAAGTAGGTCAATGGGAGTCAAGAGTAAAAGTAACAAAAACATTGGGAGAGTGCATAGAGAATCCACGAAAACAAAAAAACAAAGAAATAAAACCCATCTTTAGGAAAAGTAAGTGATAATTTACTGAGAGGTCAATGAAGGTCAGTTAGCGATAATAGCAAAACAATTTTTTTCAATGTAAAATTGATATTGGTAATCAAACCCGAAACCCTTGACATCTTTGAAGTTAAGTTTGATCATTCTAATTGGTTATCCTCTTTTGCATTCATTGAAGCTTAATAATTTAGGTGTACAACACCACATACATTTTTATATTTGAAAACGCCATTGTTTTCAAGGGGTTTGCAAAAAAACAAATTCAATGTAAAATTCATATTGTTAATCAATGTTAAAGTATATTTAAAATGATAATGTTCTTGAATTTATCCTTTGAAACTCTTGAAGGGAATTGACTCCATGAAATCTCACTATGGGCGTTTGAACATGTGGAAGATGTATTTCTCCTAGATTCCATCTAATTTAGTTGCATTACCTTTGTGTGTGTTGTTCTATGAATGCCACATTATCTACTCTCCATTTATTTTCCATTCAACATTTAGATTTTGTTGTTGTCTAGATACCCACGAGCACCATGAATAGAGCCTTCCAATCACCCCCTCTCTTCAAGCACTTGTTTTAATGATTTAGATATATGGAGAATATTCATATTTCAACCTTGTATGCAAGTTAACCTGCACATAATTTTTGAAAAGAGGATTAGAATTATGAGTTTTTTTATCATGCATTTCACAAATGGAAAAATAGGATATATGTGTGTACATGAGAGAGATTCTTCTAAATTCTTAATAACCCTAGGGTTAAAATGGATCTATTCTAATTTAATTGTGCTTTGTGACACATACAGTGTGTGTGTCACAAAACATAATTAGATCCATTTTAACCATATATATATATATATATATATATATATATATATATATATATATATATATATATATGGAAAATAAACATGATTAAAATGGAATATACACATGCACCATTGACGGTCACCATATTTTATTTCACTTGATGGTGCTTGGGATCTATGCAAGTGTTGATCACCAATTTTGATTAGGGATGACATAATCTCAAATAAAATATCCTTACACATGCTTTTAGCCTCTAAATGATCCCCAATGATCTCATCATGAAATATGGTAAATGAAAATAATCCATGAGCAAGTTTGTTGTCCCTATCACACATGGTATGAGATTTGCAAATGTAAATTTGCAATGCCCTATACGTTGATCAACAATAAGTTGTAAAATCATAAAAACAACAATTTTATCCACCCATGTTATATAGATGATTATAACCCTTCAATCAATCAAATATAGTACACCTTGATGTTTCCGGTATCTCTATGTATAAACCTAGACATTGTTTATTTATGGTTATCTCTTGCACTTTATTGTACACGATTGGGTTAAAGTCCCTAAGCCAAAATTTGAATGAAATGATATTGTGATGCACAATATCCAATGCCCCTCCATATTGTATATGCCAACATTATCCATGTTGTTTTTTGTATTAGTCATTTTGTAACCAATGCCTGCCCTCATCATATATAGTTTACAACATTATATAGTTTACAAAAGGAAACTATGGAAAATATTTAAACAAAAGGATATTTCAAATAAAAACATAAACTATTCTATATTTTTTTCTACTACTTTTGCATTAAATTGATTATAAATACCATAATAATAAATTTATGTGGAAGTGATCATTGTCATAACACTAACTTAGGGCGTAGCTTTCATATCCAAAGACTAATTCCATGGATAGATTGATATCATTTTTAAACTCTCAGGGTGAAAAAGTATTACTTAAAGTAAAAGATAATCCTATGGTCTAGCGATTTGTTGCTCAGGCCTAAAGGTTTCCACAATTATAAAAACGTACATGGGGTTTTGCTTCACCCTTCATCAATGAAAATTTGATTTGCACTTATGTGTGAACATGTCTCTTCTTGTAGCCATGTGTAGCATTGAAGGCACAATCAATCTGTATGATGCTTCATTTGCACACACAAACATAGGTGTTAGAGAATCACTATATAACAACATTTTATGTCTTTTCTACCTCTTCCACCCGCAAATACATGAATTGTTTCATTAAAGGTTCTTGAAGAATGCAATTTTTCTTCATTCACATTATGATTTTCATAAAAAGGGCACGGTCTTTCCTAGTTGTGAACATGGCTACAAAAGCGATGCCAACCTTGTAGTTATACCAAAGTTTTTGTTAGAGAAGTATAGTAAGAAATATGACTACCTCCTCCACCTGCAAATACATAAATTGTTGCATTAAAAGTCCTCGAATGATGTGATTTTTCTTCATTCGCAAAAAAATTCATAAACAAGACAAAAACTTTCCTAGTTATGAACATGACCAAGGAAGCAATGTCAACCTTGTAGTTCTATCAAAGATTTCGGTAAATAACTATAGTGAGAAAGATGACTTCCTCCTCCACATTCAAATACATGAATTATTGCATTAAAGGTTCTTTAATAATCAAGTTTTTCTTCATTCACACAAAAAAATTCAAAAATAAGGTATATTCTTTCCTAGTTGTGAAAATAGCCAAGAAAGCAATGTCAACCTTGCAGTTCTGCCAAAATTTTTGGAAGGGAAGTATAGTAACAAATATGACTACCTCCTCCATCTATAAATAAATGAATTGTAGCATTAAAGGTTCCTAAATAATGCAAATTTTCTTCATTCACACAATAATTTTCATAAAGAGTGCACAACCTTTCCTAGTTGTGAAAATGCAATGTCAACCTTGTAGTTCTACGAAATGTTTTGGTAAATGTCTCTTCCCATTGGATCTCCAAATGCTCCATGAAGAGAAATCTATGACTTTGAAGATTAACTAAGAATTGAAAATAGATCAGGCAAGGTTCCAAGTTTCATGGAAACCCTTAAGTCGTTTTTTTTGGGTAAATCTCTCTTCTCATTGGATATTCAAATGCTCCATGAAGGAAAATCGATGAATTTAAAGAGTAACCAATAACGACAAAATATAAAATCTAGGGTTTCTTTGGTTTTCTATAGAATGCTAAACATTCCTAAATGAATTTATATTATTTTCTTCCTTCTCGCCAAATCAATGGAACGTACCATAATCAATGGAATCCCATATCTTATCATCATTCGTTGTTGGGACACAAAATGTGGTTTTATATGGTGCACCACATTCTCCACAGGAATATGCATTCTTATAATATGAACCTAAATAAGGTCAATCACATTCATGGTTACCATTTGTTAATATATATATTGAAACATGTGAAGAAATGGGACCTATTTGTGCTATGAAATAGTCCCATTCAGGAAGGTAAACACTTTGTTAATGTTATCTAGGTCCTTTGTAAGGTGATCAATAATATTTAAGAACTATTCCCATTCAATAATGTAAACACTTTGTTGATGTTATTCCGGTCCTTTGTGAAGTGATCAATAGTATTTAAAGTGCATTGTTGGTAGTTTATATATCCCTGAGAATCATCATGCTTCTATTTCCCCATGAGACCATAAATACATGACCTAGGATATCTACAACCCATTGGGTCTATAGGTTGACCTCAATCAAATGTGGGATCTCTTCATAGGACTTGTGAGTAAAACACAGACTTGCATATGGACCTTTCTATATTGGATCATTAACAACCCTTCTAGATTGTATCAATAAATTTAGAAAGCATGGAAGGAACACCATGTATACCATTATCATCCCAAATAAAATCACCAAAAGTAAACTCTCTCAAAATGAAAACCCTTCACTAGTAGCCCAATTGTTGTTCTTTCTTTAGGCACAAAGCTTGGCACATTGTTTGTATCAACAAATTTGAAAGATATTTGCAAAGGATTTCAAATGGGAATTTGGCATCTAGGTTCTAAAACCATATTCAATTTCACAGTATTATTTTCATTCTTTAAGGATATTTAAGGCTGAACTTCATGGTTAACATCTTATTGATAAATTGTATATACATTATGGGATAGTGAATCTGAAGAGAAAAAAATATATTTTCTCCCCTGTGGCAAGTTGGAATCAACGTGTCAAGGGTACTAAAAGTGTTAAACCAATATCACGACTTTAATATTTTCCTCTAAGATTTTTATTTTGGTTCTTCTGTGAATGGACCTAGAAATTTTAAATTCCAAAGTATATTTCTTAGCTAAAATTTGTTTATGATGTTTTCTTAGATTCTAGTGTAGTCTCCAAAGATGCATATCAATTTAAACCTTGCATGATTATCAATGTGCTCCATTCTCCAAAATTGCAATCCGACAAGATTGATATTTACAATTTGAATGGGAATTGCCATGGGGATCCTCAAATTGATTATGGAGCAGTAGAGGGGAAGAAAGACTTGGAGCAGGGAATATTGTAACATAGGAGGTACAAGAACCCAACATAACAAAGGAGGGACATGGTTGTTCAAAAAATTTCTTGGTGGGGTTTAAATTTTGGTTTGGGTGAGGTGGGTGGGGATCCTAAAAACAGGTGGGAAGAACCTAAGGCATGTTCACCGATGAAAGAGATCTTGCTAGGAAGGAGGAGGGAGGAGATAGACGATGAAGGAGGATAACATTGATGATGTGGGAGGTAGGGCCTTAGAAATGTGGCAAAACCTACAAACAAGATAATCTCGACGAAAAATATTTTTCCCTGCCCTACTAAGCCCTAAAGCATTGTTAGAGTAGGTTAGTAGCTTGTAGTATGTTGTTTTTTGGACTCTAAAGGCCATGTAGAGGCTCATCATTTATATATTTTGTTTCATATTTGTATTACATTTGGTGTGTGTGTGTGTAAATCAATTCATAGACCAAATTTCAACCAATTTCCATCCAAGTCCAATGTGATGCTCAGTTTATTTCGATACCAATTCCAACTTTTAAAACAATAGTCTAGGAACATCAAGCAATTAGGACTTTGATGAATTTGATGATGAAGTAGTTTGTATTTTATTTTATAATTTTATTTCACTTTAATTGCATTATGTTAAGCATCTATATAATAATAAACAAAATAAAAATGGAAACAACAATAAAGCTAGTAAAAAATAATTTTGGGGTCCAATTCCAACTTTTAAAACATTGTTCTAAACATATCAAGCAATTAAGACTTTGATGATGAAGTAGTTTATATTTTATTTTATAGTTTGATTTAAGTTTAATTGCATTATGTTGGGCATCCAAATGATAATAACCAACAACACTGAATAGTACACACGGAAATGTTTTCATATCACATTCACAAGCATCCTTATGTGGATACCAGTTGAAACAAAAAACTACACAATGAATTTTTGAAGGTGAATGGTGTATTGAATATGGAGTTTCATCAAATATAATAAGCATAACATGTAAATGAGTTGACTCCAAAATGATAATCTTGATTGGTTTTGGAGTTAGACTTGGAATATCTAAAAGTTGGGAGGTCATAAGTTTGACTCTCTTAATCCATATCAAAAATATGTTGATTAAGGAAAATGAACTAGTATATAAATATGTTGAAGCCATGCTCAATAAAACCATTGTAGAAAATGTAAAAAATAAAGAAAGAAAATTGTAGAAAATGCAGAAGTAGAGAATCTCTTCATAACCAGACTATAATAGAATATTAAATGTCCATAAAGCCAATTGGTGTATGGGACACAAAAATTACATCACCTTTTTGAATTCCTATACAAAATAAAATTGGACTGCAAAAATAGAGAGGAGAGAAGGAAAATAAAAGACATCCTTGGAGTGATGATGCACTGCTTATTTGGGTTGTTGGCTTGTAACATATTATCCTTGATGTGCATCATCATTAATGCCCTCTTTGCAATGTCTTCTACTCTTTCATTTCAGAGTGTTTCCTCCTAGTTGATATCCTCCCATGCTAACCCCTTTTTAGAGTGGTTATATGCCTCAGTTACATACAAAGTGTTATTTTGTCTCAACTTCCCCTTTCTCACATACATGGAAATTTTTTCTTTCCCAATCCCCCTTACCAATCCCCCTTAGGATTATTCTGCCTTCTCATGTCACATCTCAAACTAAGTGAACTTGTATTTAATATGGCTAGTATATGTTTCTCTCTCCATGGGAGTATTTTTTCACGCTATTTTTGCACATTGATTTTTGCATATTGGGTTGAATTTGTCTATTCAATATTGTTTTTTCTTTTCTTTTCTTTCCATTTGATATTTATATAGGTAGGTTCTCAGTTCCTTCTTTTCTAGTGGACTGCTTTCTTCCACTATAGTCTAGCATTCCAACCATTTTCTACATAGTAGCTCCCATGTGTTTTTTTTCTTTTCTTCAAGACCTCTTTGATAATTTGTTGGGAATCCCATTTTGATATTCATTTCTAATAAGCTTTTCCTATATAGAATTAGCCTCCATATTGATTTCAATTCTATTCAGTATATACTATAAACCCATTTCAGATAGAAAAAATCAAAAGGAGCGGTTGCTTTTATTCAAAGAAACATCGTTACCATGTGTTTGTGCACTCTCTACTTGGTTTTGTAACGTCCCCCATCCCAGCCGAGGGACATTACAGTGCATAATAACCATAAAAATGGAATTTATAGCTAACTAATTTAATTCTTTTATTGTTGGTCGATTTCCTGTAGCTTACAACTAAAAATTAAAACATATTTAGCTATTGTTTATAACCATAAAGTAAATGCATCTACATCATATCAAGATAACATGAATGCAGCTTAATAATTTACACAACAACACATAAATCATTCTCAAATGCACAAAGTTCATGCACAACAAATAAACTCATGAAATAACTCAACAACAAGATAAAACACTTATCTTTTAACAATGGTGATGCAACCAGTTACTTGGGATGGACGTTGCACCCAACCATAGACTGAATATTCCAAATCTAAAAACCCATTCACCCCCGAGTTGAGGCTAGTAATCCACAAAAGAGGGTGGTCTCTCATAGTCCACTCACAACTCATAAAACCAACAACCCACTGATATCTTCCTACAACTATCCTAATTTTCCACCAGCTCTCGTCCTCTTGACCTTTTCAACCCAATGAATGTACCCCTTCAATTATATCATTCCCTTAGGCATCCCATTTGTTTATCAGGGTCTCTTTGGCACAGGTAATCTAGGAATACCTCAGCTGGGAACTCAAGGGAACTCACTGCTAGGAAAAATACCAGCAAACCAACAACAAACACTTGTTTTTTTAGTGCAACTCGCACAAGAATTCACTCTTTAGGTATGACAACCTGGTTCTTCAATTTCCAACTCCAAATACACTTCAATACGCTCCATCTTTCTCTAGAATTCTCCCTCCATGGATACACTAGCTCCAAGCTCTCTTTCTTTCTCTCTCCTTGCTCCTCATGCACCAAAACTCAAATGTGTAAAACTTCTCTCCCCACCCATACAAATTTCCTGTCTTTGGCATGTCTTTCTTGACTCACACTCTTCCCCAAGATGATTATGCTCAACCCCCATGTGCCTAATAACTATGGAATGTGACTACTCACACTCACCCTCTTACATGTATTCAATGACTGGCTTTGGGAATACTCAATCAGAAATGGGAAGGTTCATATACAAATAACAAATTTAGGAAAATGGGTTGGATTAATATACATGGGTAATTCTCCCTTGGACCCATCTTGGCCATTATCCTAGACACTCCCCTCTCTTGTGGATTAATTCATCCCCCATCTCTTGTCCGTGTCCCTTCGCATCCTACATCACATTTTTATTATTAAAACATAGAAATACAATTTGCATATTACATCACTTGGCCATAGCCACATATTATATCTACATAAGAATTAATTAAACTGGGGATTATAGTGGGGATGTTACATTCACCCTCCCCTACAATTGTGCACCATCTTCAGTGCACACTATGTGGATATACATATATGCAAATTTACATCACAATACTTAGAAATAAGAATTTAACAATTTAACAACCCCAACAACAATTCCAACCGCAATCTTTCATTCCTCACAACTCACTGACCCAAGGAATGCACCATTTGTTTATCATGGTTAACTCAAGGGATGTACCATTTGTTTATCAAGACTAACCCAAGGAATGAACCATTCATTTATCAAGGTCCCCGACATAGTTGGATAGGACTCTGAGATGTGGTTCCAGAACTCTAGCTGCTCAAAATGGAGTCTTACATTCCATTTTCTTCAAAATTATCAAACATTTGTGGGTATTCTGCCCACATGTTTTATTCATTCTCCCATGTATCATCTTCAAGACCATAGCAAGTCCATTGAACTTTTACCAACCCTATGGCTTTGTTCCTGAGAACTTTGACTTTCCGATCCAGGATGCATATTGGTTCCACCCAAAAATCCCCTTCGTGCTCCACCTGGATCACATTCCAATCAATTATGTGGTTAGGGTCGGGCACATATTTATTTAATAATGACGCATGAAATACATTATGCACTCTCATGGATGCAGGAAATGCTAGCATGTATGCAATTGACCCTATCTTTTATAATATTTCAAAAGGTCCACAATATCTCGCTGCCAACTTCAGGCAACTTCCTAATCTTATCAAACTTCTCCTTGCCTTTAATTTTAAGAACATATGTTCTCCCACTTTAAAATATCTGAAAACTATGTTCTTGTCTGCATAAATTTTCTGCCTATCCTGGGAAGCCTTTAAATTTTGCTTTATCTTTTCCATCTGCTCTTTCATTTCCTTTAACAATTCTAGCTGACCAACTGCTTTGTCTACTCGATTATCCCAACTCACTGGTGTGTTACATTTTCTTCCATACAATGCTTCAAACGAACTCATTTTCAATGAGGCCTGATACCCATTATTGTATGCAAATTCCACTAAATGAATATAATATTCCCACTTTGATGGTTGATCCATCACATACACTCTAAGCATGTCCTGAATTATCTTGTTGGTCATTTCTGTTTTCCCATCTGACTCTGGATGATACGTTGTACTAAGATTTGGATTTGCTCCAAATATTTTGAACAAACCTTTCTAAAAATTCGAATTAAAATTTGGATCTCTATCTGAAACTATTGCCTTAGGCACTCCATGTATCCTAACAACTTCTTTCATATATATTTCTATAATATTTGTTGCCTTGTGTGTAGTCTTTACCAGTATAAAATGTGTCATCTTCATCAATTTATCCACCACCACCATGATGGAATCATGTTGTTTCATTGTTACGGGCAACTTAGTAATAAAATCAAATGTGAAAACTTCCCACTTACATTCCAAAATGGGCAATGGTTGTAGAAAACCTGTTGGATGTCTATATTATGTCTTTACCTTTTGGCATTCTAGTCATCTGGCTATGTAATTAGCCACTTCCTTTTTCATTCCCTGCCAAAAGTATTGGCTTCTTACAATTGCAATTGTTTGTGATATCCTGGGTGCCCGACATATAGCACATTATGCATTTCCTTCATAACTTCATTTTTAAGCTCATTGGAATTCAACACATACACCTTACCTTTGTACATGAGAATTCCATCTTCTTTTTGCTGAAAATTACTTTGTTGTAATATATCTTTTAATTTTAAATAATGTTGATCTGAATTTGTTGCTGCAATGATTTGATCCTTCAGATCAGTCCTGTACATGTTGATGGCTGCAATATGCTTCTCATGAGCTCTCCTACTGACTACATCAACCACTTGATTTTATTTTCCCTTTATATGCTTAATTTCAAAGTCATATTCACTTAGAAATTGCAGCCATCTAGTTTGTATGGAATTTAGTGTTGGCTTTCCAAACAAATGTTTCAAACCACAATGATATGTCCTTAGCTCAAATTTCTTACCCATAAGGTAATGTCTCCACATTTTTAATGCATGTACAATTGTTGCTAATTCTAGATCATGGGTAGCATAATTTCTTTCATGCTCTTTTAATTTTTTGAACTCATAGCATGTCACATGATCCTTTTTACTGAGGACTCCACCGAGCCCTTCATTGCATGCATCAATGCATACAACGAAATATTCATTCGGATCTGCACTCTTCAATATTGGTGCACTCCTCAATATTTCCTTCAACTACTGAAAACTCTCTTCACACTTGGAAGTCCATTCGAACTTCACTCCTTACTTTTGCAAAAGTGATTGGACTTGCAATATTTAAGAATCCTTATATGAATCTTCGGTAATAACCGACAAGACCCATAAATGATCTAACTTTTGTCTCATTCTTTGGTGATATCCATCCTCTAATGGTCTCTATCTTCTCAGGATCAAGTATTATTCCATCTACTGAAATTATATGCCCCAAATAGTGAATCTTATTTTGATAAAAGATGCACTTACTTAGTTTAGCATGCAATTTATGTTCTCTTAAAACTTGCAACACCATTCTTAAATCTTTCTCATGTTCCTCCTCTGACTTAGAGTAGACAAGAATGGCATCTAGGAACACAATCACAAACTTGTCTAGGTACTCCCTAAACACTCCATTCATCAAACACATAAAGACTGTTGGGTTATTTGATAGTCCAAATGGCACTACCGTGAACTCACAATGCCCATACCTTGTCCTAAAATGTTTTCTTGTTGATGTATTCTTCCTTAATCCTCACTTGATGATATATTGATCTCAAGTCAATCTTGGAAAATATATTTTCACCTTTCAGTTGATCAAACAAATCATCAATCCTTGGAAAGGGATATTTGTTCTTTATGGTGACCTTATTTATCTATCTAAAGTCAATATACAACCTCAAGGTTCAATATTTATTCTTTACAAAAGGAATCAGGGCTCCCCAAGGTGACACACTTGGACATATATCCCCCTTCTTTAACAACTCTTCAAGTTGCATATGCAACTCCTTCAATTATGGCATGCCCATTCTATAAGGTGTCTTGGACACTGAAGCAACTCTTGGCACCAAATCTATAGAGAAATCAATGTATCTTTTTTATGGAAATCATGGGATTTCTCTAAAAACATATTCAAAATCCTTCAATATGGGATTTTCTTCAATGCTTACCACTTTATCTTCAACCACCTCTTCCATATGGGCTGAAAAAATTTGACATCCTTTTCTGAAACTCTTCTTCAACTGCATAGCTAAAATCTCTCTAACATTTACATCTCTTGGAATGCCTTGAATCTTGCCTAGGACAACATGGTATTTTTCCAACCAATCCATGCCAAACAGATAATCATATTAACCCAATGGTATGATGTTTACATCTACCTTCGTGCTTAGTCCATTCATGTCTATCAAACAATCTTTAACTAACTCATTGATCTTTCTCTTAGCCCATGTGGCTAATTGAACTAACCAAGATTTCTTATGCTTACTTCTTTGCAAGTGAAATGTTTCAACAATGTTAGCTTTTATGTAGCTATGGATAGCTCCATAATCAACAAAAAATGATATGGGCTCATTATTGATCTTACCTTCCACTTCAATCATGGGAGATTGATATTCAACTTGCTTGTTGTCCAAAGCTACATAGATCCTTGGCATGTTTCCTCCAATGTATTCTATTATTTCATCCTCCTGAATGTTGTGAAAAGTCCTCATTCTTTCTCCTTTGTGAGGGCATTCCCTATATAAATGATTTCCCTTACATCTCGATCATTGAACATGCAATTGCCTTGTCCTTTTTCCAAATGAATCTGCAATCTTGTGCTCATTTTTGGCCGATTGACCTTGTTAATTTTCTTGGGTGTTATTCTTGAAAAATGGTGGCTTAAAACCTTTCTTCCTTTGGTCCCTTTTCCCTTTCATTTCATCATTCCAAGATTTTTGGAAAATTGGTATTCCTTTGCTTTTCTCATAAAGGTGTCTTGCTCTCCTTATGGTTTCCTCCAAAATCTTAAGATTATCATATTGTATCTTGTCACTATAGAAGGAGGGTAACCCACTTAAAAACCTTTGGATTTTGACCTTCTTATCCTTGATGAAGTCAACATACTTCAACAATTCAAAGAACCGCTTCTCATATTTCTCATTGTCATGGTTCCCAACTTGAGTTCAAAAAATTGTTTCATCTTCCTTTCATAGTAATGCTCGGACAAATATTTCTCTTGGAAATATCCTTTTAACTACCTCTGTGAGATTCTCTTCTCATCAAGGTCATTGGCTTTCTTGATTTGATCCCACCACATGGAAACTTTCCTTTGCAAGTGGTAGGTGTAAATTCTAGCTTCTACCCAGGAGCTATAATCATGCAGTTGGAAATATTTCTTCATTTCCAACAACTAGGTCTCTACCTTGTCTCCTTTCATGTGCTCACCATTGAAAGTAGATGGCTTGATTTTATTGAGTTTAACTTGCAAGATGTCTGTCTCAGGCCTTCTCCTTTGCCTCTCAACATGAGTCACACTTGGGTTGCTCCCTGGTCTTGAACTTGCATGAGTCCTTCTAATGGACTGCTTTGGAGAATGATGGCACCTTCTCATGCTTCTTGACTTCCTATCATTCTCATGATCATGCCTTTTTCTATGGGATCTAGATGTTGACACTTGTCAATCACTAGTTGTTTGCTTAGTGCCATAATCCTTGTTGAATTGATTGTGAAACATATTTAAACTTTGAAGTATCTCTTCCTGGGCCTTCATGATTCTTTCATTATCATCCATGTATCCCTGCACTTCTCTATGCAGGATTCTCATAGTGATAGACTCATGTCTATCCCTTCTTCCATTTGAATTTGTCTTAGCATTCCCCATGCTGACATGCAGACCTTTGACCTCTGAATTCTTCCTCATGGATATAATATCCCTGAGCCTCATCCATAACTCAAATCCTCATATAAGAACTAAAGTTTCTTTATGTATCTCTAATTCTGCAAGAAATGTGCATGTAATAATTATTGTTAGAAACATGCATAGCATAAAACATTCCATCCATTCTAATATAGGTTATTTCTTCATCAATTCACGAAGGACACATTTCACTAATTCAAAAATTTATTTCTTATATGCATTCATCTATGAAACAACTTTCCAATGGTTGTACTCATGCCTCAATCTAAGTTCTGAGCGAAAAGTTACATCTAAATGTTGCAATTTTTCACTCTTTTACTGCTACATAAATCTATTTATTAATTTCTGAGAATTTTCATTGCCCAATTCAAAATTATGGATTGGCATATGTCTTCTACCCTCAATACTTTTCCAAATATTGTTTGTTTTCTCAAATCTGAGCTCCGAGTTGAAAGTTATGGTCTGAAGAAGTTAAGGTTGTTTCCCAATTTATTCTTGTATGCTACAAGTGCCTTATTTATCTTCTTGCACATTTTCAAGCACACATAACCAAAATATGACTCCATCAATGGCTTCTATGGGTCACAAGTTTTCTGTCGACTGCTCTTTTGACCCAAACAGACTTTTGATCATGGATTTATGCCCCTTGGAAGTAAAACTGGTGCCAAAATTTTGTTGTCGCTGTTTTGGTTGTAACTTTCTCATACAAACTCTGTTTTGCGAACCATTTAGCTCATTGGATAGATCTCTCTGAGTTCTTTAATTTTAGATGTATCTGTATTTTCATGGGATTTGACTAGCTAAAATTTTTGTTTAGGGCCTCAAAAATACCCTGCAATTTAATGACCTTCAAAAACCACAAAAAATTGCATAAAAATGATTGTTTTACCACTGTAACAACCCTTTAAATTTGACCAGTTGATCTCGAATCGCTCCAAATATAAGAGATTTATCCACACTACATCGACCATCGGTGATCAAATTTCTTCCTTGGGCGTGCACCACACTTTTCCTGATCTACCGGCGTGGTCGTTGGCCATCGACCTAGTCCCCTGACAACTGATTTGCACACAACTCTAAACCGACCGATTCAACTATCATCCAATGACAATCTTCGTTGATGAATGAAAATCCTCACTAATTTTGTCGATGCCCAACCATCGGCCCATCGACAATCAACGATCCCCGATAACTATCGAAAACACTTCCTCAAATTAGTCGACCTAACCATCGACCATCGATCACCTCTATTGGATGGCGTGGAAACTATTGACGTGACATGACATGTGGGTGTTGATGTGGTATGACATGTCATATTGAGGTGTCAACTTTGGTGACATGGCAGGACACATGGATTCTAGCATGGCATGAGACGTGGATGATGGCATCATCATCCTCTTCCCTCCATCAGCCATTGATCGATTCTCTTGAACAACCAAATACTTTGTCGAATCAGCCAACGCCCAACCATCGGTGACTTCCCTTGCTCAATTCAAAATACTTCACTGAGTTTAGGAAACCTCCGACCACTGGTCCATCGACCATCAACGACTTCTCTTGTCTGATTCAAAATACTTCGTTGAATTCAGCCAACCTCCGACCATCAACCCATTGGCCATCGTTGACTTATGTCGATGATTGAAAAAATTTTGGTGTATTTGAACAACCCCCGACCATTGGTCATTGGCGTTCAGTTATGTATTATGGTCAAACCAATCTCTTCTCCCTTTCAACCAACCCAATTGTCAGCCATTGACGATTTCTCTTGGTGAACTTTAACACTTAACAAAATTTCAACTTTTCTCTAATTTATCAAGACCGTCGATCTCATCTGTTTCACAACCCCTTAAATGAATCTTGGTTGTTGATTTACCCAACCTTTCAAACGACTAAAACTTTATGATTTTTTTTAAATGTATCATAGTGAATCTTGGTCATCGATCTCGAGATCAAAAGAGATCTCAGTCATCGATTTGCCAAACTGCTTGTAACTCTACAGGCATCCATTAAAACTCGAATTTCGACCATTCCAGGTCAAATTTCGACCTACAAATTTACCTCACTACTCCATTAATCTTCTTAAATCATCCGAAGTCATTCAAAATTGATTTTTTCCCATGGATTTGGGGATTTCTCTCTAAATTCTTCGTTTTTCCCCAAATTTGTCACAGACAAAATATGCAACAACAAATTTCACCAATTTGCTCTTGTTCGAGCCCATCCAAGGCCGATGTTTGAACTAGACGCTCTGATACCATAGTGTAATGTCCCCCATCCCAACCGAGGGACATTACAGTGTGGAATACCCATAAAAACGAAATTTACAACTAACTAATTTAATTATTTAATTATTAGTTGATTTCTTGTAGCTTACAGCTACGAATTAAAACATATTTAGGTATTGTATATAACCATAAAATAGATGCATCTACAACCAAGATAACATGAATGCAGCTTAATAATTTACACAAAAACATATAAACCATTCTCAAATTCACAAAATTCATGCACAACAAATAAACTCATGAAATAACTCAGCAACAAGATAAAACACTTATCTTTTAACAACGATTATGCAACCAACTGCTTGGGAAGAATGTTCCATCCAACCATAGAATGACTATTCCAAATTTCAACAGCCAATCACCCCTGATCTGAGGCTAGTAATCCACAAACGAGGGTGGTCTCTCATAGTCCACTCACAACTCATAAAACCAACAACCCATTGATATCTTCCTACAACTATCCTGATTTTCCACCAACTCTCTTCCTCTTAACTTGTCCAACCCAATGAATGTACCCCTTCACTGATCTCAGTCCCTCAGGCATCCCATTCGTTTATCAGGTTCGCTCTGGCACAGGTAATCCAAGAATCTCTCAGCTGGGAACTCAAGGGAACTTGATGCCAAGAAAACTACCAACAAACCAACAACAAACACTTGTTGTTTTAGTGCAAATCACACATGAGTTCACTCTTCAGACTACAACCTAGCTCTTCAATTTCCAACTCCAAATACACTCCAATACACTCTAGCTTACTCTAGAATTCGCCCTCCATGGCTACACTAACTCTAAGCTCTCTTTCTTTCACTCTCCTTACTCTTCATGCACCAAAACTCAAATCTGTACAACTACTCTCCCCACCCATACACATTTTCTCTCTTTGGTTTTCCTTTCTTGACTCACACTCTTCCCCAAGATGATTGTACTCAACCCCCATGTGCCCAATAACTATGGGATGTGACTACTCACACCCACCCTCTTACATGTATTCAACGATTGGCTTTGGGAACACTCAATCAGAAATGGCAAGGTTCATATACAAATAGAAAATTTATGAAAATTGGTTGGATTAATATACATGGGTAATTCCCCCTTGGACCTCTCTTGGCCATTATCCTAGACACTCCCCTCTCTTGTCAATTAATTCAGCCCACATCTCTTGTGTATGTCCCCTTAGAAACTAACATCACATTTTTATTATTAAAACATAGAAATACAATTCGCATATTACATCGCTTGGTTGTAGCCACATATTATATCTACATAAGAATAAATTAAATTGGGGATTATAACGGAGATGTTACAAGTTACATATATATATTGATATGTTTGGCCCCCATATACAAATAGAGATACAACAAACAACAATCACACACAAGATGAGGTGAATATGTCTTGTCACCCCACCAATTGATCATGAAAGTGCATACATATATAGGATGAAAAAGCAGGTTCATCAAACTTTGGAACTGACATAATTATTATAGTCAAGATTATAACAATCTTGATTTTGTAACTACCAATATAACAACTTGCTAATAATTCATCTCGACAATTATTTCTATCACTCCCCCTTAATGGAGAAATGAATTCTCTACAATTCCTAGCTTGTCTCTAAATATTACAAAATTAGCCTTTCCGAGAGGATTAGAGAATATATCCACCACATTATCATTTGTATTATAGTACATCAGATCAATTTCTTTTTATTGAATCTTTTCTCTCACAAAGTGATTCTAAGTTTCAATGTGCTTTGATCTTGCATGATAAATTGAATTGTTTTCTAATTGTATTAAGTTTTGATTATCACATTTGATAGATGTGCGTACTCTTGACCTTTCTCTCATGTCTTCATCATCATTGCAAAGCTTAACATTATGTTCTAATGGAGTAGACACTAAACTACATTCACTCATATTGAACCTTTTGATTAATTCCTCGGTATACTTACTTTGAGTGATCAAAGTTTTACCATCTTCCCTCCAAACCTCAATGCCTAAACAATAATGCATCTGACCAAGATCATTCATTTCAAATTCTTGTGATAATTGTCTTTCGATCTCATCAATTAATTTTGTATCACTTCCTATTATGATTGAAGCATCAACATACAATGAAATCAAAGCAACATTCTCATTTTCATCTTTATTTATGTAAATATTTGGATCACTATTACTTTTGTTGAAACCTTGTTGGAAGAAGAAAGTGTCGATTTTCACATACCATGACATGGGATCTTGTTTGAGACCATATAGTACTTTCTTTAACCTACATACAAGATGTTCTTGTCCCTGCTTTAAAAAACCTTATGATTGAACAAGGTATATTTTTTGTTTTAATTCACCATTCAAAAATGCTAACTTGACATCCAATTGATGTGATTTCCAATTGTACTTAGTAGCTAATGCAATCATTAATCTAATTGTATTCATTTTAGCTATAGGTGAAAACGTGTCTCCATGATGTATTCCTTCTTTTTGTGAATATCCTTTTGCAACCAATATAGCTTTAAACGTGTCTATACTGCCATCAACATTGAACTTATATTTGAACAACCATTTTGAACATATAAGAATTTTATCTTCAAACAATTTCCTAAGTTCTTGAGTTTTATTTTTCTTTATGGAATCATATTTCTCTTTCATAACATTCATCCATTCCTTATGATCTTTTTCTTTCTCAAAATTCAAAGGTTCTTTGACACTCATAACTTGAGTCATCATAGAAAAACCTGTATACCTAATAGGTGTTTGAATTTTCCTTGTTGGTCTTCATAATGCCTCACTGCTTTGCGGAGTTGCTCCACTCTTTCTTGGTGTACTTTGGTTGCTTGTAGATTCAATGCTATTTTGATCTTCAACATCATCTTGTTGATCTTCAATTTCTTCTACTTTTGCACTTTCAATATCTTCTTTAGGAAGTTTCCAAACATCTTGATCATCTTCTTTTTGAACCTCATCTACATACTCATGAAATATAACATCTCAACCTGCAAAAACTCATGAAATATACATTTTGTAAGCTTTATGGTCAACACAATAACCAATGAAGATACATTTGATCGACTTTGCATCAAGTTTCCTTCTATCTTCCTTTGGATGTGGGAAAATGCTTTACTCCCCAAAATTATCAAATGATTAACAATTGGTTTATAACCATAAAATGTTTCATAAAGATTTTTATGCTCTAAAATTTTGGTTGAACTTCTATTTTTTAGATACACAACAATTCTTATTGCTTCAACCCAAAAACTATTAGGAAGATTTTTACCTTTAATCATTCTTTGAACACATTTAACTCGGGTTCTATTTTTCTTCTCAGCTATTTTGCTGAGAAGTGTGTGAAATTGTGCATTGTTTATGAATCCCATTATCCCTGTAGTATTTGATTAAATCTCCTAATGTGTATTATCCTCCTTGTTCTGACCTAAGGATCTTGATGTGTTTTCATGTCTTATTTTCAGCCTTGTTTTTAAACTCTTTGAAATATTCAAACACATCACTTTTATTTCTTATGAAATAAACCCATGTAAATCGTGTTCTATCATCAATGAAGATAAGAAAATAAGAAGCTCCCTCAAGTCATTTAGTTTGCATTGACCCACACACATAAGTATGCACTAATTCAAGAATCTCCCTTTTCCTTTTATCTATACTTATAGGAAACTCATTCCGATGTTGTTTTTCCAGTGCACAACCATCACATTTAGTATGTTCATTCTTAAACATTGGAAGACCCTCCACCGTCTATTTCTTTTGAAGTAAAACTAGATCTTTAAAATTAGATGATCATACCTCAAGTGCCATAGTTCTTATGTGGACATAGTTGTTGATGACAACACTTGATGATCCTTATCAGTAACATTAAATTTGTAAAGGCCTTCCACTTTGATTCATTCTTCCTTCACAAGACAACCTGACTTCGCAAATTCAACTTTTAAGCCTTTATCTGTAATTGTTGAAACTAAAATTAATTTGTTCTTTATCCCTAGCACATACATTACAATCTTAATTTCTTTCACATGACCACTTGGAAAAGTCACACATGCATCACCATAACCTTTTATTTTATGACATCTATCATCACCTAAATAGACTTTAGCACCATAGTTTTCTCATGATAAGTTTCAAACCAATATCTATGACATGTCATATGAATAAAAGAACCTGAATCTATGAATCATGCATTACAATAATCTATTTATGTTGATAAAGCTGCATTTGAAATAAATAACTTGAGATTTTTTAGATAATCTCTTATTGTTGCTTCTCTATCAACAAAATTCCTTGCATTCTTCCATATTTGTACTCATGAAACATATTTTTCCTACAATTCTTAGTATAATGTTCTAACTTACCACAACAATAATATGAGTTATTCTTCTTCACACTTGTATCTGTCCTTGGTGATGCCCACCCTTGATGCAGTTTTACATTAAACTTACCTCCAACATTCATTTCCCATGGCTTTCCTTTGTATAAATGTTTTCCATCAACGCCAAATCTAAACTCTAAAACATGTTGTTAAGATTCTGCATCTATTCCTCTTATTGCAATATGATACCTATCAAATCATCAAACGAAGGTGCTTTCTCTCTTGTTGCAAGACTGGTGATAAATATTTGTTATCCATCTAACACACCATTCAATGTAGGTGCTTTCTCTCTTGCTACAAGACTGGTGATAAATATTTGGTATTCATCTAATACACCATTCAATGTAACATTAACCAAATCAAGTCAGTGCTTGATATATTTTCACCAATATCACCCACTTTATCGTCAAATTCTTTAATTATAGATAGAAAATTACTAATATTCTCATTTTCTTCCATTTTTACTGAGGGAACCTTGCTTTTTAAAAACAATACCCAATTTATAATGGCAATCTCATACAAACCTTTAAGTACCTCCCATGTTTCTTGGGATGTTTTGCACTCCCTTAAATGGGGAATAATGTTATATTTTATGTTCATTCTTAAGACAACCTTTACCTTGTTTTCTCTTCTCTCTCAATCTTGAACCGACTTAATTTCACCTCTACATGCAATTGACCAAACATTGTATCCTTCAATTAATCTCTACAACTTAAATTTCCAATTTACATAGTTTTTTTAGTATAATTTATTTGATTCATTGAAATAGAAATCCGTCAAAGAATTTGATTTGACGTCTTTAAGAAGCACAATATAAAAATACCTCAAACCTTAGATACAGATACAATGGAGATTGTATAACATTTTTGTTTGGCATTGTCTAGTTGTTCTACGAAATGGGTTTTTTCGCCGGAATCAAACGATATAAATTTGCACGAAATCACTATTTTATATATAGTTACAATGGAGATTGTATAGCATTTTTTTTTGGCGTTGTCTAGTTGTTCTACTAAATGGGTTTTTTCACCAGAATCAGGCGATATTAAATTGCACAAAATCACTATTTTTTGTTGTTTAAAATCCATTTCTGGATGCAAAAATGGATTCAACATGCTGGAAAACCCTTGGGGCACTCAGATTATATTGAAATAATCAATCAAATCTATGGATCTAAAAATTTCTCGTCGAATTTCGAGCAAATGTTCCCGAAAAATATCACCGGAAAAGAGTCATTTCGTAGAATGTTTAGACTATGGTTTTTGGTGTTGTCTAGTTGTTCTACGAAATGGGTTTTTTCGTCGAAATCCAGCGATATCAATTTGCACGAAATCACTATTTTTTGTTGTTTAAAATCCATTTCTGAAATGGATTTAGCATGTTGGAAAACCCTTGGGGCACTCGGATTATACTGAAATAATCAATCAAATCTGTGGATCTAATAATTTCTCGCCCAATTTCGGGTAGCTATTCTACGAAATGGATTTTTTCGCCGTAATCCGACGATATAAATTTGCACCAAATCACTATTTTTGTTGTTTAAAATCCATTTTTGAATGCAAAAATGGATTTAACATGCTGGAAAACCCTTGGGGCACTCAAATTATACTGAAATAATGAATCAAATCTGTGGATCTAACAATTTCTCACCAAATTTTGAATAAATGTCCCCGAAAAATATCATCGGAAAATCGTCATTTTGCAGAACGTTTAGACTACGCCATTTTCTTCCCATGAACTATGGTCTGGACAACTTCTCTTCACACAACATTCCTCTTTGATATCGACAGGGATCTCAACATATGTAGCAAGTGTGTGATGGTGGTGGCCTCTTTTAATTTGATGGGAAGAAGAAGAATAATAAATTATTTTAACGTTCACGAGGCTAACAATAGCCTATGGGACAGACCGCCTCACACATTGATTTCTTCATTTCAGCGCTTTTCCTGTTCAACTTGATGATGAGCTCTCCCAATTTCTCCATTATCCCCTCACTGAATAAATTATTCCAAGAGCTAGCTGTCAAAATACTTACATAGTTGTCCCTACTATCTTTGAAAACTTCATACTCTAAAATGAAATGTTTTTTTGTTTCCACTTTTCAGGAGGTGCAAAACATACACACCCTTTCTTCCCAAGCTTCCTTTGGTCTTTTCCAACGCCCGATTTCACAACGGAGTTTATGGGAATTGGTTCTTAGTTGGGCAATAAGCATTTTGGCTCTCTAATATATATTGGCCCCTATGTACGCTTTTTGATGATGATTATATGTGGAGTTAAACTCTTCAATATAATACGCTTTCTTTCTCCCTAGCCTTTTATCTCAAGTTTGCTTGTGAAACCTATCAATAACAAAATCCTTTATCTTTTTGTTGTTCATAGGGCACCTGTCCAAGTGAATATCCCATTTACTAAGCCATATAATATTTTGCCGCATCCATGTCTTCTTTCTTTTGCACAATGTGTCATTGAAGACGACCTTAAGCCACCGACCATCTTCCATTTGCTCATTTTTTTTAGAAATCTTAGGAGACGCACCATAGCAATTGCTTCAATAGGAGCAATGCCCATTTCACTCGGCATGATATCATAAGGGACTAAACTTTTAATTTTAAACTTGTTTGTAATCAAGCGTTTTTGAATCTTCTCGATTTGCTTCCACTATAAGTCAAATGTACTGCTGGCCCATACTTCACAACCATAGAGAACCACCAGAATCACTAAAAGCCCAAAGAGAGTTTGCATAGTCTTCCAATCCCATAGCTCTACCTCTCTGCCCCTATTTTGGAAAGCATAGAACGTTTTACAACCCCCCAAAGTTCTTTTCTTTCTGCAACCTTCCCAACTTAGATTTTTGTTGAAGTCAATTCCGAGGTATTTGTAATCTGCAACTTCTTCAAGGGTGTTGCCTTCAAAGTAGAACTTATGTTGATTATGTTTTCTTTTGCTAGAGAAAACTACCACTTTCGTTTTGCTAGTATTGACTTGCATCCCCACTATACTACAAAAGTGTTCAAGGGAGATTAAGTGTTCTTGCAACCCAAGAGCACATTTAGTAATCAATATAAGGTCATTTGCACACAAAAGAAGCCTTATCACAAACTCACCCAAAAGAGCACCATCACCCTCCTATAAGTTTAACCACTCTTCAAGTTTGTCTATATATAAACCAAAAAGGGTAGGGGACAATGGGCAACCTTGCTTGACCTCGATATCACTCCTAAAACTTTCGGAAGTACCAACTGACGTTCTGATTTTGACTTTAACCTCCTCATATAGCCTATGGACAACCGCTCTAAGATGCATAGGAACCCCAAGTTCCTCCATTCTCTGCCAAAGTTTATCTCTAAGGACCGTGTCAAAAGCATTTTTGAAATCGACAAAGCAACAAAAGGCTTCCTCATTTTTCTCCCACACTTTTTCAATGATGTGCCTTAGAGTTACACCGTGATCAATCGTTGAATGTTTAGGTGTGAAACCTGCTTGCCCTTTAGCATGCTTATCTTTTTCTTCCACCCACTTTTGATTCTATTTTCTAACATACTTCCAAATAACTTTGCAAACAAGGGGTTTATCATTATGGTCCTATAGTTGGAGGAATTGTTGACATCCCCACTCTTGAAAAGCGGTACTGTTTGTCCAATCTATAGGGAATCCACGCTGAATGATGTTGTTGAAAATTTTCATAATGTGAGGTGCAAGAGTTTTTGAACCCCACTTTAGATATTCTACTTGGAGTTCAACTAAATCTTTCCCTTTTCCAACCCCCAACTTTTTGATACCCACCTCAATCTCTTGCACGGTGAATCGCTTAGTAGTAGTGTTAACCAAGGGAAGTAAATGCTATTTTTTTCAATGATGCACCTCTATGCACGTGGGCCGCACCTCTATCCTTCAAACTGCACCTCTATCTCTCAAACTCTACCAGATATTCCTTTCAATGGATCGCTTCAGTCTCCAAAGAATGGAATTACCCAAGGATACAGAGAAAGCGAGCTGTTAAAAAATAGATCGCAGGCCAGGGTTTTGCTCTCACACTGAACGCAGGGTTTCAATTCTCCCAGCCAGAGGGTGATTGTGTAAACGGCAACAGACACTGGTCAATGTCTGCATGCACAGAAGCTTTATAGACTTGGCTAAGGAGTCGCTGGAGCTGCTGAAGCAAGGAAGGGTTCCAATTGCAGCCCACCCTATCTGAGATATTCGCTGCTGTCCAATATTGATCGCAAATTGCCAGACGGAGTGCCTTGTAAATCTCTCCCAAATTTTGGATGGAGTGCCTTGTAAATCTCTATCTGATTCCCACGTTCAATATTTCGAATGCCCCTTTGTACACAGCGTCTCAGCAGCAAGACATGCCCTCTATGATACCAAAACAGAGAGACAACGGACCGCAGTCACAGACACAAGGTGAGACGAATCTGTCTCGTCATCCCATCAATTGATCATAAAAATAAATACATATATAGGATGAAGAAACAGGTTCATTCAACTTCAACTTCGGAATTTACACAACTGTTATAACTAAGAATCTAATAATCTTGATTTGGATAGACAACGGACAGCAGTCACATACAAGGTGAGACGAATCTGTCTCGTCATCCCATCGCCATCAATCACCATCAATTGATCATGAAAATGCATACATATAGGATGAAAAAACAGGTTCATCTGTCTCCGAAATGGACATAAATGTGACATAACTGTTATAACCAAGATTCTCACAATCTTGATTTGGTAGTTGTTTTAACTATCACCATAACAATTTGCTAATAATTTATTTGGACAAATATTTCTATCATATACCATATCCATACAGTAACACAGTGTTATAAGTGTCTGAATGATTAATTCCCAATCCCAAAAACGATCAACATAACAATTTGCTAATAATTCATTTCGACAGTTATTTCTATCATATACCGCCTCCATACAGTAGCATCTGTGTTATAAGTTAGAAATAATGCTTATTTGGGGGTTCAGTCTGTTCAGATCCGCTTATTGCTAGAATCGGTTACACATTCTACGGATCTAGCCTAGGTGAAGCGGTGATGCTTATCTATAAATGTATCTCGTTTGTTATCAATAAAAAGTGTGTGATTTGTGAGCTTAATTCTTCCAATTCTTTCATGGTATCAGAGCTCAGGTCGAGTTCCTTGCTGGGCTGCGAATTACTCACAGTGGGTACGATCGAGTTCCTTGCTAGGCTGCGAATTACTCACAGTGGGTACGAATGACATGTTGGACGGAAAGTTTGCGGGTCTTTGCATGCATTAAAGAGGGTTGAATCACCCTTGAAACAAGTCGAATAACTCTCTCAAGGTCGTGTGGGAATGCTGGACTGATAGAGCCGTCGATTGAAGTTTTATTGCTGCCATCGTTGAATCTGTCCGCAGAAGAGAAAGCGCGCCCCGGTCCTGGTTTCCTGCCTGTCGTCTGATATAAACAACATCTGTGAATCGTCCAACACAACCTTGTATTAAGCCATCGATCAGTTGACTTGTGCATCAACATCTGAAAAGAAGAAGTTCGTGGAAGGCACCAGTTGTTTCTACACAGAAATTTCTGTCTCTAAGAGGTAATATGCATTCTTTACCTATGGACAAATTTGATGGTAATAATTTCCATACATGGAAAGTTAAAATTCAAATGCATTTGATGAATAGAGGTTTGTGGAGCATAGTAAAAGGCACAGAACAAGCACCTAATGATCCGAGAGTCCTTGTTGAATGGCAAAAGAGGGAAGAAAAGGCTAAAGCTATTATTGGTTTGGCTCTTTCAGATATGCAATTACATTTGATTGATTTAGCAAAATCATCTAACGAAATTTGGGAGGAATTAAGTAAATTATTTGGGACAAAAGCTACGAATGCAAAGTTCTCTTTAAAACTGCAACTCTTTAGTCTCAAAATGCAAGAAGAGACCCATCTTTCTACTCATATAAATGAGTTAATGTCTCTATTCAGACAATTAGCTGAAATAGGTGCCAAGGTAGATCCAGATGATGCTAAAGCAATTCTATTGAATAGTCTATCTTCTAAGTATAGCAATGTTGTATTTACATTAACTC
>ML803808.1:70260-81772 GCA_009831015.1 Picea engelmannii | reverse complement strand
CCTTGGATTTCCTTCTATGTGCATACTTCTTAATTCATCTTTTTGTTGAATTCCAAACCTAGTTATTTATAGTTTGGGTGAAAGAGTATGCTGATTAGTTCCCAATCCCATATCTACGCTGTTTTGCATCTGTTTTGGAAGGGCAAGGTTGCCTTCCAACTGCCTTGGATTCCCTTCTATGTGCATACTTCTTAATTCATCTTTTTGTTGAATTCCGAACCTAGTTATTTATAGTTTGGGTGATTTACGAAGGCCCAGTTTTTGAAGCTGATTTGGGCCTGATTTGTCTTCTTTTTAGAGAGAATATGATCACCATGGTCTTGCCAATATTTACCTCCATACCCACTTCCCTGCAAAAGGTCTTTGGTGCCGATAGATGCTCTTGTGGTCTTGCCAATATTGACCTCCACACCCACTTCCCTGCAAAAGGTCTTTGGTGCCGATAGATACTCTTGTAGGTTGCTTAGTGTCCTTGCTGTTAGAATTACAGCATCTGCATACACCAGACATTATCTGGGTAATGGGCGGGCAGAGGTGATCACGCCATTAAAGAAAAAATCATTAGTGAATGCTGAGTGAAACATTCCGTCATTGATGAGGGGTTGAGGTGAATCTCCAGTCAGAAAAAGAATGGATAAAAATTGGGAAGACCTGCATGATGACATCCCCATGTTGCAGTGAAGCATGGCAGATCAGAGCAGAGTGAACCAAAAAGAAAGCTAATGCCACAAAACATCTTTATAGCGATATAGAGATTTTTTATTTGTGATAACTCCTACATACCAAAGAGCTCTGGCCTACTCAGCATTGTCAGGATGGCCATGGGCTAAGAAGACTTCGAGTTATTCATGACTGGGGTAGAGACAAATTTGCTATAAAGCAGATGGAAAAGTATTATCAGTTGATCTAAAGAGACAAAAAATCAGAGAATAAGTAGTTGCTTCAAGTACCGAAAACGCAAACAAGGTGGAGGAATCCCAGTCAAAGAACTCCAAAGAACATCTTGTACTACTAGTAGACGAGGTAATAATGCTTGAAGAATTTTTGGAAAATGAAGTGATCTCGGACAATGTCTCCTTCACCGGAAAATGAAAGATTATGAGATGTTTATGTCAATATATTTCTGAAGTGTCTATAGAGGAAAACACAAACCATGACAACAAAAGCTGTTCAGTAAAATTGTGATGAAAGGCAACTTGTAGAGATGCCAGTGAATAGGAGCAGCAAAGGGAGTGTTGGACAGATGACCAGCGCAAGTGACAGATGATGTGGTAGCACGTTTCACGTAAGGAATCTTCAAAGTTTGGATATGACGACACTGTGATGAACCAACTGAAGAAATTATGAAGAGGACAGCTTGTGAGGACATCCAGTGAAGAAATAGGTGAAGACATAATGAAGAGTACAACCTAGACAGGCAGAAGACAGCCTAACAAGATGTCCAACCAAGGGAGAGGACAGACTGACTAATTTGAAGTACAAATTACAATGTGATGACATGCAATGGAGTATGGTCTACATCAACTTTCAAGTATAAAATTGGTTTTTTTTAAACCGTGAAAATCGGTAATTAGTAGATTTAATCTAGACTAGACCCAGGTTCACACAAAGACCAATTCAGATCGTATGTAGGAGGACGTCCTACATGGACTCTATTGGTAAAATGGAGATGATAATGGTGAAAAGGGAATCATTCTAAGACGTCAAGTCAAGCCAAGAGCTAGAAGTACTAGTTAAGAGTGTGGCCTATCTGAGTCAAGGATGGCCCATATGGAAGTCCCGGCATGAAATGCAAATGTCGAATAATAGAAGATTGATTGAATATACGGATGTTTATGCAGTTGGGAAGAAGACAAATACTGATCAAGGTAAAAGGACAATTCTGGGATGGATGTAGTAAGGTGTCTCGCAACAAATAAAAGCAGCAATGGACATATTACACATTAAAAGAATTTGTGGCAGAGCAGCATGATTCCCACCAAATGTCATTAGAGAAAGGGAATGGGAAGCAATCCTCGGAAAAAGGCCAGCACGTAATGTTCTGGGTAAAGAAGCCATGGTCTATAAGTCACCTTCACAAACTGAAGTCAACTTGGGATCATAGTTCACAATGCACCTTCACTGACCAAAGTCAACTTGGAGACACGAGAAAAACCTCAGAATGTTAAACTAGTAGCAGAGTGCACCAGAGATAACGCAAGTAGCAATTCCAATCTAAGGAATATAAGGAGTGTAAGGAGGTGTTTATGTGGACATATCAAGACCTAACAGGAATTCCCTGATAATTCACTAATTATTGGAAATGGACATTTCATTCGAGGCAAAACTTCTAAATGGATATCRCATATTGTTCCTAATATTGTTGCAATCAAAAGTAACAGTAAAATAAGAATACATGTGGATAGATAATTGACAGTTGTTGCTGAGAAAGGCCCTTTTTAAATTCCCTTTACTAATGGAATTTTATTAGTGATTACTCGTATCAGTATTTCAGAGGATAGATATAAGACGACTTTTATCATGAAATATGTATAATAAAATGTCTCTAGGGTTGTGTAATGCACTCGCTGGGTTTCAAAGATTTGTAAGTACATTTGAGTAGAAACACAGTTTTTTAGATAGTAAGTTGGTATTTGGGTTTATTTAGAAACATCTCAAACAATATATATTTTATAATAGAGTATTTAATGCTTTATATATTGGGATATATATATTCAATTTAAAAATATTTTATATGAAATTATATATATCTTAACATATAAAACATTAAATGTTTTATTATATAGTATATATTAATAATCCAAGAATATGAATCGCTAAAAAAAAAAAAACACATGAAAATCTATAAACAAACTTTCTTTGCTCTAAATCCAAATAAGTATGCTCCTTACTACTAATGGAAAACTGCCTGGGCATGTAGTGAACTCCATAGGATTAGCACCAGAGTTATTGCCGCTTACCGCACCCCTGAGAATGTGGGCAAGGCTAAAGCCTTCTTAGCGCATGTGGGTTATTATACACAGTTATTGGAATCTATGTTTTGACGATTAGAAAAGCCAATTAATTTGTGCCCTACTCTAGCCTTTCCAGATTGCAGTGAAGAATTCCACAATCAGGTTGGTTCTTCCATGTATGCAATAGGATGCCCACTTGCAGAAGGTGCAAGTAAATCAGATAACCCAATTTACTATGCAAGTAGAAGACTGGGAAGCCTAAAGCAAAATTACAGGACAACAGAATGTGAAGGATTAAGAATGGTCTATGAAATCCAAGCATTTTGGCATTATTTGTTAGCTAACTCTTTTGTATTTTATGTAAACCATCAAGCTGTTTTATATT
Source organism: Picea engelmannii (assembly GCA_009831015.1). Taxonomy (NCBI): domain Eukaryota; kingdom Viridiplantae; phylum Streptophyta; class Pinopsida; order Pinales; family Pinaceae; genus Picea; species Picea engelmannii. The sequence goes on along the minus strand of ML803808.1, from coordinate 78,433 downwards.
TAATTAATAAATCGATATTGCATCGAAGGATTTATAGATAGCTACTGCTATTGGAAGAATTTATTGCAGAGTCAAAATTAGCAGAATTTATTGCAGAGTCAAAATAGTTTAAATATTAAATATTAGATTTTTTGAAAAAAAATTGCTGTGTTTTTTTTTTTATCAGTTTTGTTTAGAAATCAGTTAGAAATTCAAAAGAATGGATGAATTCAAAAGAATGGATGAAATTGTATATATCAATTGTTGAGATTGCACAATTATGATGGATTAGAGGTTTTTGAGGGTGCCGGATTCATCTATGCATTCAAAACTGTAATTTCAACAATAGAAATTTGTGATTTCACCAATAATTAGATCCATCTATACATTCAAAACTGTAATTTAAACAATAGAAAATTGTGATGTAGCCAATAATTAGATTCCCTAATTCTGATGATAATTGTCCTAAAAAAAAATTTGAAAAAAATCTAATGTATACAAACCTGTCCGTTAAATTATATCGAACTAACAAATATTACATAATTATACATAATTAGCAGCTTTAATTTATGTATTGGTTCAGAAATCATTACAAAGAAATAAACATAACAAACTTTACGAAACTAAACAAACTGAAAGAAGGATAAACAAAGATGCATACATCAATCTATACAAAATAAACAAATATCCCCAGACACTGCTCGCAACTTCACCATCCCTGTTAACTACAGGTGCCGATGCCTTAAGCTCTTGCATTTTGAATTTCAACAGGTGATGAAGGCACCACCCTAAACACGTATATAGATCAATAAGCTGATTTAGGGAAAGAGTTGTCTTCTAAGAAATGCTCAATGCCCATCTACAGATTGGTCGACCAAACAGTTCTATCCAGGATGGGCTATTGCAGGCCTCTATAAAGTTTGCACGATTAGTCCAAAAAGATTCCTTAATAATAAACAAAAGCATCCTTAATAATACACTTAAATTTTGTTGTTTCGTCTTGAGAATCGACAAAAGGGTTCAAGGGTGTCATCCGAGCAAATAACCAGCGAGTTGTCACCGACGATTCAAAATTCTGGCTCAAACATCCTACACACTAACACTGAAACTTCCAAAGCAAAGCTGAGGCATCCAAATGGTTAGCTTCTGTGCCATTGCAGGAGGTAAGTCCCAATGCTTGGTGCTTGGACAACATGGGATTGCATGATGCGCGAATAAATCCATAAAACTTAGTCTAAACATTCTACGTTCGTTTTTAATCTCTTTTGGCACATTTTTTGATGAGTTTTTTCAAAATCTAGGGATAAATGGAATTGTAGATTTCAATGGTTAAAATTGCACATCCTGTGTGTTATGGGGTTTTTGAGGAAGCTGAATCAATTTATGGATTTAAAAACGTGATTTGAACAATATAAAATTATATAAAATTGCAATGTCACTAACAATTACATTGTTGGATTCCAATTATAGTTGCCCCAAAAATATAAAACATAATATAAAACATAAAACATTTAGACTAAACCAATCCCTAATCACAAGACATGAATGGATTTGCCTTGAATCTATAATCCTGCATACATCATTTAACTCTATAATCCTGCATACATCATTTAACTCCGCACTAGGTAATCCCATCTAGTGCATCATGTATGTCTCTTACCAATCCACCCCTCTCCCTTGTCCAAAGGAGAATGTTACTGTGACTCCTAAGTCTTTAAAATTATGTGGCAAGGCTTTAGATAAATGTAACAACACAGCTATCAAAAGATTATGACAGGGAAATTCTGCAATAGCCCTGACTAAACTTTGGAGCAATGGTACAAAACTTAAAAGTTGAAAACACATTATTGCCAACTTGCTCCCAGTCTCTATTGGGATCAGAGAACCCTGCCAAAATTCTTATGTTTCTTGTCTGTCGAATGGTGTATATTGGTAATTTAGGGCGATGGGAGCCAACCATCTCACTTGATGCTCTCTGTTAAACTTTTCATGTAGCTCCACCAAATGCCATAAAGTCAAGAACGAGACATGTGACTTTAGGAGTGTTCTCGATTTCGGCAATCACAAGTTAAGGAAGGAAACATATGCATTCATTGGCTTCTAGGCAGTTTTTCCAGCACTGGTGTCAAAAGACTATTTAAAGCCATGAAAATCTTTTGAAGCTTTCAATAACCGCTAGCTAAATGGCAGTCAATACCCTGCAAGATTTGTATACTCAATTGCCAAAAGTAAAATATAAAACATTCAAAAATCTTAGATCTTCATTGCACAGATCCATGGGCAAAATCAAAGAAAAGCATTCAAGACAAGCATCACAAGCTACCATTGCTTGTATACTCTTATTATAAGCAAGAAGATAAATTTGAAACGCTAAGCAGCACATTTTATTCTCTTACTAAACAAGAGTGAGCTTAGCATTTGGGAGAACCCTACAGAGACTACTTGCCGGAAAAAACGGACTAATTCATGAGGTTTACAAGGATTTACAAGTCTCGGGGCCAATTTTACAAGCTTACTTGTGTTAGTCTAGCTGCTCACTGACTTGAAAATTGAGCAGACAGGAAATGTAGCTAGAGTCAAAATGGCTGAAAGTTCCAGGCAAATGAAGGTATTTCGCAAGATCAGTACAATCCTCAGTAAGCAAAACTTTTTCCCTGGTTGGTGGCGCATGCAAGATATGAATTTCCACCCTATCTTAGTTGCCGTTTTCACTTACAAAAAAAAAATCAAGCAGCTCATATTTCTCTTAAAAGGCGTAATTAAGACAAGATGGAACAATGGGGTGGAAAATAGTTGGTATTTTGGGTTTTTATCACAACCGCAATGACAAATCTAGCTTCTTCTCATCTGATGGGAAAATCAATCTAGGTTCGGAAAGATGGGCATCTCCGTTTCGAACCCTTTTCCGAGAAGAACTTGATCCTCTGCAGTCAAACATTTCAGAGAGATCAGCAGGAAAGCAACTTCCAACATTGAATTGATTTGCAACTAGAGGGAAAACCCATCCATCTAGTTCTTTTCCTCCCCCTCCCCCTTGAAGAGTTGCAGAGTGGGCTCTTATACGGAGAGACCTATTCAGAATGCTTGAAGCTGGAGTAAAATCAGAGGAGGGAACAGGGGGTGAGGGTGCCAGGCTACAAAACCTCTGCTGAATATTCATATGAGATCTCTGAGCTCTTCTCGCAGCAGTTCTCTCCTTCTTGTGAGCATTCTGGTGTCCTCCCAAGGCCTGAGAACTGTAGAACTTCCTGGAACAAAACAAACACGGGTAAATGCGAGCTTCCGAAGATCCCCCCTGCGCAGAGCCCGTGCTTTCACCAACTGTTTTCGAGACCTCCCCAAGACCTTCCTTCTGCCCATCCTCCTCATCGTCCTTCGTTTTAATATATTCTCCCAACCACGACCCATTATAGCAATTCCTGATCCCCAGACTCAAATCCAGTGCAATCTCAGACTGGTTATTATCATCATCACTGTTCAGCTCAGCTGCAGCATCTCGTGAATTCTGAGAAACTGTAGACACAGAAAGAACTTGGCTCAACTGTGAAGACTTCTCACCTGTGTTCATCACTGAATCCAAGCTTATGAAACTCCTCTCAATGCTCACGACCATTCCAGAAAAACTAAAACAACAGGAACAAAAGACAGCAGAGAAGAAAAGAGATCAGACAGAAAATCTCCAATGCAGCAGCACAACAAAACGCAGCTTATTAAATAGAGAGAAAAATTTAATAGTCCTAAAATAGTCAGTTGTCCAACGTACAAGTAACTATTTTAGGATTTACCCTGACAAGTTCAAAGACTATCCTACACGACAAGCCATGCCCAAGAATCATGTTCATAGACAACAACAAAGGAGATCCCAACATGCTTCTACTCAAACGATCTTCATTACAGCCATATGCATGAACGATAAGCAAATGTGCAATAATGCCTGAACAGCCATCATAAACACCCTTCCCAGAATCACCATGCACAATGAGGATACAAGGGGATGCATAGAGACAAGGGATGTAAATACTGACATGAGATTCGTCCCTGCATTGATTCATCTGAGTCTTTTGAGGCATCCATCACGATCGTCCTGTATTGATTTTGGGGAACACTTGGCACACAGGCTTTAGTCCGGTCATTTTTTGGGACCAAGACATCCGGAAATGATGGGTTTGCGCATCCATTCATTGGGTACTCCGAATTCATTTCCCCCGAGGTTTACCCGGCACCCATCACGTTTGTTGTATAGTAACTCTGTTCAACACTTGGCGTGCAAGCTCCAATCCGGTGCCAAAAAAACCCGCAATATATGGCGCTACGCCATGCCACACTTACCCAATTATGGCAATGTTAATACAGAAACTTCTTTTGGGTTGCATTACAATCATCAATTCGATAACCTATTTGGGCGTTTGTCTCAATCAACCGGCTGATTGGTTTCTGATTTTGTCCAGTTTGTTTACATAACACATTAAATTTTCTAAAGCTCCCAAATCTGATTGTATGTCTGAACATCATCATAAATATTTAATGGTTCCTTCTTTTTATCACATCTTCATCTGGTTTCCTCTCATACCCATGAAAGCGGTCTGATTTGTATACATGTCTACAGTCCTACACTCTATGAAATTTAACTTTCTGTTCACCGTACTTATCAGGGACTTGTACAACGAACCCAACTCAGATCTACAGGTTGATTTACCTAGTTTTTTTAACAAACAAACTCAGAAAATGTAAAAATTGAACACATGGCTCACTGAATTTTTGTATTTTAGTGAAGTCGGATTGGATTTTCCTATGCCAGGACGACATATGCGTTCATGAATTCTTCGTAAATGGACTGAATTATGGCACCAAAAAATCTATTAAATTTGAAATTATAAAAATAAGGATTAAAAAGGATGTGAATCTCAAATTATTGTATGTACTACGACTCGTACTTCTTCCTGTACACCTGCCAACATTTTTTTTTTTCGGCTAACAAAGTATATGCGACTAATCCAGGTGGACCTAGTGATAGATGAACCCACGACCTTGTGACAGAGTGTCAAAGGCTTCGCAGGGGATCCAACCAAGTGGCCTATTTGTTGGGGTTTTTCCTACACCAATTTGGTGTCTAGCTTCACTCTGACTTTAAAATTAGATTATTGGGGTTTTTTGTCCTACAAAGAAGGGGTCTCATACACCAATTTGATCTCTGGATTGATTGTGACCTTAAAATTAGATTATGAGGATCCCTTGTCCCACAGAGAAGGGAGTCTCATACACCAATTTGATCCTTGGCTTGGCTGTGACCTTAAAATTAGATTATTAGGGTCCCTTGTCCCACAAAGAAGGGAGTCTTATACACCAATTTGATCCCTGGCTTAGTTGTGACCTTAAAATTAGATTATCAATGTCCCTTATCCCACAAACAAAGGGTCTCATACACCAATTTGGTGTCTGGCTTAGCTACACAGGGGCTTCACCTTGTTGACCAATATCTTATCAGGTTCATTCATAAAGAGTTTTTTTTTAATTATGAAAAATAAAGTCAATATATTGTAGTTATTGGAGGGGGGGGTGTGGGCTTAGAGGGTTTATAGGTTCACTTAGTGAAGACCCCGTGCTTGGTTGTGACATTATTATTATTATTAGTGTGTGGGTGTGTGTGTTGCATTTGCATCTTAAAATTAGATTATTGAAGTTCCTTGTCCCACAAACAAAGTGGTCTCATAAGCCAATTTAATATAGAAACATGTTTATGACTCATGTTATTTTGGAATATTGTGCTTGATGATGCAAATAGATGAATATGTTGTATTGTGAAATTACACTCGACATGAGGGGATTACACTCTCTTTAAAGTAAAAGCATGGGTGACTTTTGGAATTGATATGACAAAGTATGCATGCATTTGTGGATTTTTTGTTGATGCATTTGTGACTTTATTAATGTGAAAATGGAAAATTAATGAAACTATGAAAACACACGTCACTTAATCTAAAGGAGCAACTCCCAATTCCAACATTGAAAAAGATGAAAATTGAAGAGGTTGTGGTTACACTGGATCATAATTGATTTTCCAATATTGTAGTAAGGGAAGATACATGAGAATTAATGAAATTATGTTAGATTAATACGTGTTTTTTTAACATGTAACCTTCATATTGATTTTCTATTGATTTTCCAATGTTGTAGTGGGGAAAGATACATGAGAATTAATGAGATTATGTAATATTCACAAAAGTTTATCTTGTTACTTGAATATGCTTTGAATTTTATAGTTTTCACCTTTTGTAGCTTCATATGTGTGGGATGTCTCACGATATTCTCTATCACATGTCCTTCAAATAGTGGAGAAACATTTTGCATCATTGTTTATCTCACCTTCGTTCAGTGATTTCTTCACTAAAATCTTTGCCTCCAAATACATCGACTACCAAGCAATATGGTCTTTGACTTACAAAGTACAAAACCCTTTGTGTAGGTATGGGGACTTTAAAATATATAGATCATACTTTCAAACAAACAAGCATATACTAACCAATATTTTGAATTATGCATGCAGAGGATGTATTCATTGTCATTACACCATGGGGCAACATAGATAATGTTTTCTATTACTTAATGTGATGCATGCAAATAAAAATTAGGTTGGTGAGATTGTAATCAGCTGGATATTACAGATACTAAATTGGTGACATGGTTGTAATGCATTACTTTTTTCAAAAAGTTAAAAAGCACAACAATCATATTATCTATAAAGAATTTATGCATGAATATATATCGTGCGAGTATAGTCATTTGGTGTTACCAACTTGGATAGAACTCAAGGTAATCAAAGTGAAGATAGGTGAACTGAGGATATGAAAGATGATGATAGTTGACCATGAACGTATTATGGAGATTTTCATTCATATAACCCATTAACCACTTAAGTAAACTATATGTTACTTCAATTTTCACAATTTTAACATTTATTTTTCTGAATATGGATATTTTGACACATTATTTTGTGTCATGTTTTGTTTTATATGTACCATGTTTTTGTTTATTTTATATGATGCAAATTTTATTATATTTCTTAATGGTACTTAATATCATATATAGTTGATTAACTTAAGGGGTGAGACATTGTCTCAATTATCACAATGTATCCATCACAAGGGAACATCATAAGGTATGTAAAACTATAAAAATTTCAATAAGTTCCTTGTTTGATTTCCTATTACATGTTATAGTTTGTATCGAGGTTTAATATTCTTAAGATTAGTTAAGAGGTTTTTTATTTGATGGTTAAATGGAGTTGGTGATATTCCTCCTAAGAAAATTAAATTCCCTTACAGACATATTTACCCCTAGTAATCCATCACACATGTATAAGTCGGATAATTCCAATTCCCTACCCATAACTTTTACAAGAAAGGTTTTAAATCATTAAGTCTTATTACTAATCCATATAACTTAATTGTAAAGTAACAATGTATGGAAAATAATAAGAACTCAATGTAGTTGATAATGTATGGAAAATAATAAGAACTCAATGTAGTTGATAGTTCTCAAAAGTATAAAATGAATTTAGCGTTTACTTTTGTTGAAGTGCTTCGATATGATATGTTGAATTAATTACTAAATTATTTTTATTAAATAATATTTTTAGTAATCCTATGCATTTGGGCATTTCTTGTCATATAATTTCAATATTGTTATCGCACAATCTGTACTTGCCTAAAGCCTAGAGGTAAGTAGGCCTAGATTGATGTAACACGGAGGTGGTCCTATCACTTTCACCCCAATAGGATACCTCTTTCTCTTTAGGAGGAGAATAAACTCATTCCAAGGGAGACGTCCCAAGACCTAGTTGGTTGATGAAGGGAGATAAGACAAAAGTAAAACCCACACATCTCTCTAGGTCACTCAAAAGGAAGAAGTCACTTGGTATTGTTTGGGGTTAAGGAGAAATTCAAGGTCAATGATACCTGCCCTTTACCAATGAAACAACAAACATTAGCAACAATCAATGATATCGATGTTTCAAATTAGTGACTTCAAAATATAAATATGTGCTACTAAAGACAAGCAAAGATAAAATTATAGCAGCAACAATGTATCCGGAAATTGCAAGTTATGATGACAAGAATGATATAAAGACTTTGCAATTTGATAATACTTTGTCACTTACAATTTCAAGATCAAAACAAGTCAATAAGTGACTTCA